>CALNVZ010003434.1:22783729-22881266 GCA_940671915.1 Paracentrotus lividus | reverse complement strand
AACGGTGCCGCTTTTTTTTTTTTTTAGGAATAAACTGACAGATGGGTTCGTAAATGAAAACAACAACAGAACATCACTGAAAGACAAACCACGACCTGGCAGGCCATCAAAGTTAGGCCAGCAGAAAAGGCAACGACAATTACAGTCCTCATGAAGAAGAAAGTTGCTAAGCTTATTAACAATTCCGATCGAGCAAAGGAAAGAAACTTTACAATTTCACATTCCATTTGATTTGAAACAGAAATTTTCTCGCAAATTAATATCAAATTAATTGTGTAAGTTTAATTTAAAATCTGTTGAAATGGTTTCCTTAAGGGAGGAACGTACTTTTTGAACCACGGTATAGAACACCATATTTATATCATTTTAGTTATTTTCATTCAGTTGACCATTTAAATACCTTTTAAAATGGTTGGAATGTCTCGAGAGTCATAACGTAGCCTTGCGTTGGGAACTCGCCCAAACTCGCCCTTTTTATGTTACCCACCAAATTAAAAAATTAAAAATCTTGCCCCCTATCAGGATCAAAGTGTCATAAAGTAAAAAAAAAAAAAAAAAAAAAAAAAAAAAAAAAAAATAGGCCTCTCCCTTCAATTATATTCTCAAAGTAAATTTCATGAGGATGTCAAAAATGGCATTTATAATAACGCAGGATGAAGTAATAAAATCTTATGTGGGGATTTTAAAATATTTTTTTTGAAGGGCACTCACTAATTTATCAATTCAGAGCCCATATTTAAGTCCCCCTTTCCGATGACCCTTAATTTTTCACCATATTTGAATTGCTCATGAAATTTCCTTTAAAATATATGTATTTATAAGTAAATCTTCATTTCATAAAAAATAATTTTAACCTTAAATTGGCAGGGTTATTTCATAAAAGCGCAGGACATGAACTTTTTCAAATGTGTAGATATAAATTTTAAATACCGCCCGCCAAACGACATTTTGGTCTCGTCTCTTCAAATTTTTGTTACTCACTCATGCTTGACATATGGGTCATATAGATTTTGTCAAATGAAAGAGGAGACTCTAAGCCTTAAATTGATGGGTCATTTAAATATTTTGATACAGGTTAAGTTGTGATAAAACATCAATCAATCTCGGTTTCGTTTTTTTTTATGGGACGCACTGTATAATCGCACTGTATAATCGGGGAAGTTCACCCTGGAATTTTATTGGTCTTAAAAAATAAAGAAAAATAATAGAAAAATATTAGTGAAAGTTTGAAGAAAATCGACCAAAAAATAGCGAAGTTATGAATATGTAAAGTTTTGATTCTGTGACGTCACGTGCGAGCAGCTCTCCCATTGGTTGTGTATGTAAATTCCATAAATTTGTCCTTTTGTCATGGTTCTTGATAAAGGAATGGGTCATTTTGATATAGTTATGTATATGAACATATGTTTGATGGTATATCGACCGCACAGGTGGCATAATTATTTTCTTCTGAAAAAAAAAGACATTTTATGGAATTTACACTACATAACACATAGGAGATCTGCTCGCATGTGACGTCACAGAATCAAAACTTTGAATATTCATAACTTCATCATTTTGGTCGATTTTCCCCAAACCTTCACTAATATTTTTCTTTTATTTTTCTACATTTTTAAGACCAATAAAATTCCAGGGTGAACTTCCCCTTTAAGCATTTTATAGCCTTGAGCATTTTATCTAAATGGAAAATGGCGCTATCCAAGTATAAAAATCTCATGTAAATCCCATCTCAAAATCTTCGGCTCGCTTCGCGCTCATCATGATTACCCTTTATCATTACGAAATAGGCCTAAACATGAAAAAACAGAGTCATTATGAGTCTTAAAAGCCCAAATTCAAAGGCAAATTTTATATGCACACCCTCCCTATCCGAATTATCTCTTGATGGCTCTGATTTCAAGTGCCCCCTTTTCCATCTTACCCCGGCCCCCACTTTCAAATTTGTTTTGCTGCCTATGGTTAGATTATCATGGTTAAACTCTCACATTAAATTTGCTAATTAAAGTGCTTTAAAAATGCGTCAAATTTGATTTCAAAATTTTGCAACGTCTCTAGCCTTAGGAGGTGGGCAAGCCCCTCCCTCCCAGCCTGATCCTCCCCCCCCCCGCGGGGGGGGGGGGGTCACTCACCACATGATGTGCTACGCATGCGTGTCCCCAAAAAGCGTCGAAAAGGGTCTGTTTTCAGCCTTTCGGCGGCGTCGACGCTTTCCTTAAAATAGGGGTGTTTTTTAAATTTCAATCGCCATTTTCATAAAAATAGGGGTGTTTTCAGCGGAAATCGCTGTTTTGGTCAAAATTTCACGGTGTTTTCGCCATTTAGGGTATGTTTTCCAGTCTGACGTCGAAAAGGGTGCAAATTTGACTTCATGCAATGAGACGTCCATTTTCAGTCTGACGTCGAAAAGGGTTGCAAATTTGGCTTCAAGCTATGAGGCGTTTAGGGTCCATTTTCAGGGTACGGGACACGCATGGGTAGCACTTTTTTGTTTGAGTGACCCCCCCCCCCCGGGGATCCTCCCCGGCGCTTGGTCGCTCCGCTCCCTCGCCGGGTCTCCCGCTTTTGCAGTCTTCCGTGTTGGCAAGTATTTTCGGGTGCTCCAGCCACATTATTTTGCTCCGGCTTTAATTTCTAGAACTTTTTCGCCCCCGTTTCATCTTTCTGTAACATACTTATATTTTGGACGTTACCCCAGCCATTCCCGGGCATTGATAATAATAATAATTAAAAAAAAAAAAAAAAAAAAAGAGTCTGCCAACTCCCCATATGCCCATATTTTGCTATTTCCCTATTTTGGGACCCCTTTTTTTATTACCCGGCTGACCAAGGCCCCCATAGTCCTAAACCCTCAGTCAGTTATATACTTTGAACTTCCGACTCCGGCCACATGTCGTCGACGCTAAAAAAATAAGCAATTTTTCAAATTCAAATATTTTCAGCTGAAATGTTTGGTTTCGGGTACTTCATTTCATAAGCTGTTTAGTTTAGGTAGAGCCTATTTTTCCAGTCTCAGAATGTCGAATAGGGGTGCAAATTTGACTTTTGTGCAATACACCGTAGGTCCCATTCAGGGTGTGTGGACGCTCATAGCACTTGGGGAACAAGCTGAAGTAGAATCCTGAATATGGTCCGAAAACCTGTGATAGAGGAGTATTTTTTAAAAAGCCTGCAATAATAGGGTAAGAATCCGGGACCGCCTGTGTGAAGGGGGGGGGGTATATGAGAGAAAAAAAGATTCGCGTAAAATGGAAACTGGGACTCGTGAACGATTTAATGCTGAAAAATTAATCTATATAAAAAAAACCAAGCCATTCGAATGCAGCATAAAATTTATTATAGAATGAGAAAATTTTCCAGGACCCCTTCAAGAGTACCGTATTTGGAATATTATGATGTCATTGTTCAAAAAATGACATCATCGATATTTTCTAAAAGCGAATGAGTGGTTTGGATACATAGCCATAGAGGTGGATCTATAACAAGATTTTTTATTTATTTTTATCCATCTACTGTTCGGATCCAACTTAAGATCATGACGACAGGAAACAAGAAGCGCCCTCAATCATCAGTGGGTGTGGTCATGTGACTTTAACCTGTCATGAAACATGGGGAAAATGGCCAACACACAGTGAATGAACGTAAAACAGTGTTTGTTTACATCTTGTAATATTGATTTTAAAGAAATCTACTGGAAATGAAGGACACAAAGTAGCAATATGGGGAATAAGGAGTCTAAACCCTCGATAATACCTTACGAAGAGGCACTGAAAAGAGGCAAGTATCCGAGTATAAGCAATATTTTATGATCGCAGCGTCTCGTTTTCATTTCATCATTCATCAATTTCATGTGTCGATGTGTGGATGATAGACCGTACTCATCCAGGCGAGATGCCAGGCATGATCTAGCAGCCTTCGCATGCATGCAAATCGTCGGCAGTTTATGAAGTTTATGAAGATCCCCTGGCCCTGCGTCTAGATCTACACAGTGAACTTTATCTACATCACTAGTACTAGATCTAGACTAAGCCTAAGGCAATACTGATTACTGGAGAGTAGTGAACCAGCCAAAATACCTCAAAACAGACAAAAAGTCAGCTCGGCATTTAACGTTAAGCCTTAACGTTATATCTATTTTATAGGGATCGCAGCCGCTTCGCGTTTATGACATCTTCCTATCTATCGCCGTGTTAAATTCACGGCACTTATTTCCCTTTTTCTTGAAAGATCAAATCATTTTTAAAATGAAAAATAGGTCTACATGTTCCGAAAACTAGTACAAATTGATATATTTTACCATGGAACTTTGATTCACTACTTTTAATTGTATAATCTTACATTTTACGGAGACAATCCCGTCACTCTTTACCTGTTGAAACTGCCGCCATCGTAGAAATTATCGTCATGCGCAAGATTTGACTTCCGGGTTTAATTTTCGTCCTCACGCACTTGCAAATGATCGGAAAAACATAATTTTTTCAAGAAATTAATGCTTGCAAACTCAAGATTCATGCCATGAGGAAAGTTTGACAATCGGTTAATTAAATCTGTCTTTATCACATCATTCTTTGAATCAAATTGATTTTGTAAAATTCTCTCGATTTTCTACTGTAAAATATCATCATAATATCACCGGCGCCGTTCCATTCCCATGGATAAATGGATTCGCGAAGGTTTTTTCTTCACGAAATTACTATTCGGCAAGTTTGCAAATGTGTCTCATTTTACCTCAAAGACCAAACGCAAAGCAATGTCCGATATAAAAAGTCATCGATTTGACTTTAGTTGCCATTTTGGTCTTGTAATGTATGTAAATTTAATGCATGATTTTAACAACAATACCTGAGAATAATCCGCATTGACTTCCGAGCTGCGGCCCTCCACTCTCTATTCACATCTCGGGCGGTTGCGTGGTCACGAACAAGCAATGCATGCTATAATGGCTTTCTTCTTCTTTCGTTAGGCACTGGCATATGGTGACTCTAGTAAAAAATATATGTTTTCCCAATTTTTTCCTTATAGTTATATATTTATTTATTTTATTCATTTTATCACATCTCTTTATTTTTTCCCCGACATTTTTTTGTTCCCTCTGACTTTAAATCTTCTCATTGCCAATATTTTTTTTCAGTTCTTTCATTTTTTACATGTAATCTAGATAAATTATTTCTTTTTTATATCAAGTTTCATAATCCTGACACAACCCTTTTTCATCTTTTTTTTTTTTGTTTATATTTTTTTTAAAATAGTCTCGACATTGTTGTTCTTTTTTCTCTCTCTCTCTCATTGCCCTCCACTTTTCCAAATAATCTTTTGAATATAATTTCTTGTGATTGTTTTTTTTTTTTTCAATCTGACCCTCATTTTAAGTTCCAGAACCTAAATGTAACAACCCTTATACCATCATCATTGTTTTATTTAAAAATAATTTATTAGACATCAAAATAAATGCAACAAGTACAAGATAGTTCTCCATGGTATAATTACATTTATTGAAAGCATAGAAATATTATAAAATAATTTGGTTAATTCCTTAACATTCGATCGTAGGTTACAATAAACATTAAAATATCTTCTTGGAAATTAAACATAAGAACTCATAAATTTCACATATATGTTATAAATGTATATGCCCTACTTTGAGAAAGAGATCAATGAATTATTTTCGTATCATATTCAATTCAATTCAAGTTAAAAAATGGTTCATTCATTTAAAAAAAATAAAATTAAAAAGCCCAGAAGCTGAATAAAAACATGTGTAAAATAAATGTAACACTTAATTTTAACAATATTTATATTTATAATTCCAAAGAATATCATATAAATTAATGACATAGACAAATAATAAGATAAATCAACATTAATAATCACAAGTTACATATTATGGAACAATTATAATTCCCACACAAAAGCAAAGACAAAGGCAAAATATGTTTAATGCCAACATAATCTTATAACAAATCAATATTCATGAAAGTTTTTCCACCGTAAAACATATATATACAATACATTTTGCTCTTTTTTTACATGACTTTTTGTCACTCACTTCATTTTGTCATATTAAGGTTCAGATCATGCATGCATCTCATTTCGTATAACAAAAAATATTCAATGAAAAAAATGAAAAAAAAAAGAAAAGAAAGAAGAACATAGTTCTAAATTATTATTTAAAAAGTGATATATAGGAAAATAGTATTCCTTTTTTTTACCAAGTAAATTGTTGAGACTATGAGAAGGTATTTATTAACCAAATATTAGATTATTGGATGCCATATAAAGTTAATTGGAATATCTTCTTCTTGGGTCAAGTAGTTCTTTCTCCATACCTCTTGATTCTTGATCGATCCTGGCTCGGTTAACAGCTTTCCTCTTAAGTAATTAGAATGATAAAAAGAAAGTATATATTATATATGAAGTATATATACATGTAGATCTAGCAAAATGAATATATATTGTGTTAGGAAACAAATAATAGTAATGATAGGTGATGGTACATGCAAATTTTCACTGAGATTGGCGAGTCAACATTCAACAACCCAGATCTCGAGAGATGAATGAGTGACTGCATGCTGCAGTCCCCCCCCCCCCAGGCCAGACCTATAGGGCCTAACTAGGCTATAGGCCCCCTATATTCATAATAAATTTACATATTTGCATAATTATCTTTCTTATTGTACTCATCTTACCAAGAAGTTTAACTTGAGTATATAGCTTGCCCCTAATAGGGAGTTCTGCTCACAATAACGGATCCTCAAAAATATGCGGTAGAATGTGTTCATTGCAGTTGCATGTTTGAATCGCCATAACTCCATAACGAATGGTCGGATTTCCATAATTTTTTTTGCTTTGAATTTCTCTTATCAATACCTTTAATTTGAGGTATCATTTGTTTACTATATTTATTGTTTTAATTTTGGGGTAATATAGCTATATTTTAGTTAGAATCTACCTTCCTTCCTCCAAAATCGGGAAGATCTAGATCTAACGTTAGAGACTAGACTAGATAGTAGATGTCTAGATGATTATGGCCTCCGTTTTTCCCACGCTAGCAGCAAAGCTATGTTGGGGCTGTGGTAAACCGACCAGCCCCCGTCGCGAAGCGACGGGAACTGACGAACCAGTTGACATATTTGGCGAAGTTTTGAAAATATCTATACATGACCACAAATTTCGTGGTCAAAAATACCTTATTTGAATTCATACTCACATTGAATCAATTCTTTGAAGTTTTTCCTCGAATTAGTGACATCTGCGAATGTTTCACATGAAGTAATCAACTAAAAATGTAGAAAAATACAGGAAAATTGAGTCCATCAACGTATATTCTCCGTGCGTGCGTTGTCTTCGCCATACGTCTTCGCACAGTAAAATGACGTCATAGAAAATGGCAGCGATGGCACCAACACTATGAGAAGAGACAAGGCCAACGGAAAATTCAATTTGGTAAGTCAAGAAGCTCTTATATACTTTCATTTTTAGTCGTTGTTACGCGTGAAACATCATAGAAACCTTACAACAACATTTTAACATTAGATTGATTAAATTGACCAGTATAATTCACTTTGCGCTCATCATCACTGAAAGTTACGCTGTAAATAGGGGTGGTGGAAGTACAGCCCCGTCGCCTTCGGCAACGGGGCTGTGTATAGTTAGGGCTGTGGTAAACCGACCCGTTCCCGTCGCGACAGGAACTGACAAGCGAGTAGGGTACTCCACATAGTAATAGTATTCAATACTTCCCCTCAAAGTCATGAAACATTATCGTGTCAATCAAAAAATATAGTTTCAATTCATTTTCACACACATTACATGTATGATCATGATGATGTATGAAGGAAGTGCCTAAGTCTGCGCACCTAAATTTAAAACTTGACCTCAATTTCAAAGTATTATTTTCAGATTCATCAATGTTATTACATTCTTCATATTCTTATGATCAACGAAGCAAAACAATTTAGCCTAAGAAATCATTGACAAGAACAGTTTTTTTAACGATTTTTAGATGGGCTTGTCATTTTGTTTAAGTAAGTTGGATAGTGCCCATATGTGGGCACCAATTCATTTTGCATGCAAATCAAGCGCACGTCCCTTTTTGACTTTTCATTTTTTGAGATATTTGTCGAAACTTTTAGGGTAGCAAGTAAAACTTGCTACAAACCATATAGGCATAAGGCATTATTGATCAATTATTTTCAAAGTTTTTTGTATCAAAATGGATTGTTGACGTTACGATTGAAGGTTGATATTAGTTGGGGGTTTTGTTCTATCCAAATTGCGTATTTACGTGGGTGCGCAGACATAGGCACTGCGCACCCACGTAAATTGGGTAGATCTACTCTTACCATACTATCCTCGGATTATTATCCTAAAAGCACTATTTCCAAGCTGTTGGGAATTCTAAACAAGAGATCGTTTACAGTTTTGGGGTAAAAAACACGTCCGTCCTTGAACTTTTTTTCTGGTAGCAGCCGATGATGAAAATATAGCGAGGGCGTACGCTATTAGGATATAGTCAAAACTTTTTAGACTTACCAAAATGAATTTTCCGTTGAAGATGTCTCTCCTCAAACTGTCTATGCCATCGCTGCCATTTTTTATGACGTCACTCGAGTCATGACAGTTTCGTCCCACTGTAACGCACGTACGGAAAAGATTGTGGTCGAGTTTGCAGCAGATGCGTGCGCTACGCGAGCGATGTTACTTTGACCAAGTTGATACGATATGTGCGATGCTGTATCCTAATAGCCTAATATATCCTAATTTTGCCACAGTCATGACATGGCTTTGCTGCTAGCGTGCTAGGCATGTCAACCTTAAAATACAAATTTGGGTGACTTGAGGCAAATGCACGGTATGGATCCTGAAGCTATTTTTTGAACACATTCGTGGTGTCAGTGCAGGCGAGGATTTAGTCAAACTTAGATTGAGTATGTGAATTGCGATGCAAGAGGAAAAATAAAACTAAGTTTATGTGAAAAAAAACACATATATCTACTGCCAATTTTGTGCAGTAAATCTGCTCTTACACTTCAATTTAAATTTTTACATTGAACATTCAACATAGGGACAATTCCATGAGATGGGTGTCATGAGGTGAAAAAATAATTTTCATTTTGCAACTTGGTACCAATTTCATTTTGTTAAAGATACTTGGAATGTGAAACAGCAAAATTTTCCATTATCATGCCTCCAGAATTGCAGATATTGCACTCAGAATTTAACTTCTGTTTTTCATTGATAAATACATTGAAACTATACTTAAATGATTCACTTGAATCCAGATAATAAAATAATGATAGGCAATTGATTTGTTGATTTTTATAATGTATTGGGCATGGGTTTCAAGTTGTCAGTAAGAAAAAAATTATTTGCATTGCATTGTATTCTTGAATGGTGACTAAATTTAGTAGGCCTACTAAAAACGTAATTTAGTAGGTCTTCCAATTGTTCAAGACAAAGGCAAGGCTTATTACATGTAAATACGTAATTAGTAGGACTAATAACATTAGCCACCCTTTTAGAATACCGGCCTGTATTTATACAGGACAGGGCCCAGGATAGCTAGAGAGCAACAGCATGCCATTTTGGTAATCATTGTGTACCTTGGTTGTAGTTAATCTCGGCTTTCTGTCTGAGATTTTGTAGGGTTATTTCAAGATGAGGAGTAAATTGGGGAGTGCGATTGAATTTGTGTAAAAAGGAGGACATAATGGATGAAGAATGTTGTTTTGGAACTTGGGGAAGATATGAGTTTGAGAAGAGCATGCAGTTTAGAAGTGGATAGAGAAAGACCAGAGATATTACTGGCGGAATGGTCCGAATAGAATTAGTTCTTTAGTTGGACTGAGTAAAGATGATACTGGAGATATAGTAAAATAAAGAGAGAGAGAGAGAGATACAAATAGAATCAGAAGTTGGAAGAATGAAAGTTTGTAACTGAAAAAGGCTGATTACAATAAAGTAATGATGGTTATACTGTATTTATTAGGACATCATGACTTCATACTAATTATTGTTTTTCTTTATCTTTGACAGTGTCCGAGGATGAGTTAAAGAGGTTAAGAGAGGCGTTCAAGCGCTATTCTATCCCTGCTGGTTACATGAGCAGACTTATCTTTGTCAAAGATGTCATGGGAGATGCTATGCCTCAGAAACTTGGCGAGGTAAGTTTGTTTCTTCCTTTTCTATTTTCAAGTACACGTATCAACAAGTAATCCGCTGCACATTCATGCCACTAAAGTCTGTGAGGGAAGTCCCATGTAGGGCAATGAAACCTACTCATACAAACTCTGAGTATCTCTTTTTTAAAACTAAAGACAAAAATGAAAGAAATTAACAACTTGTGCAAATTCAGTATTACCTCTTTTAGGTAAAGGTGCCATACAGCGCGGGACATTTAAGGTCATTGATTCTTGAGTTCTTAGAAAGAATCTAGGAGGCTGACAAATCCATTCTTCCTTCAAGATCTTGCTTATAAATTTATGTGAGACTAACACCAACACGTGTGGTATCATGCAAAAGACATTGTATTGCATCAGGCGCGGATCCAAGAAAATTGAATTGAATGCATTTCTCGGGCCCAATTGTCTGGGGACAAAAGCGGCTCTATTATATTTACGCATGGGCCCGGTACTTTCATTGTATGACGTCGGTCTGCGTGCGCTACTGTGCATAAACAGTGATTATTCACCTCGAATCCAATGTCTGTTTAACAACCTGTTGACCTTGGTTTATTAAAATCATTACACTACCATGTAATGTACTATTAAACCATACATGTAGCTCCTTTTAGTCTGCACTCAGCCTATGTACATGTACCATTATATCTTTTCATCAAATAGAGTTTGGAGTGTTTCATAAAAGAAATTATTGCCAAAACATATACTCTGTGTAGTACAACTGCAAATAAAACTATTATGAAGTTAGATATTTGCACATGTACATGTACACAGGCCTGTTTTCTAGAAATCGTCCTTCTTGAACATTTAATACTGATTTCACATTATTCTTGATTGCATTTGCATACATGTACGTACATGCAATAGCTTGGCAGTCCTTAATATTGTGGTTATATTGTGGTTTTGATTAAAAAGTATGGAATTTATTGGTGTGTGCAGACTGTGTGTTTAGTATGCATGGCCTTGTATGGAAAATGAAAATTGTTCATGCATAAATAGGGCCTACATGTGTAGTACATAATTGACTATGTACAAAAAAATGTAGGTTGTTGAATGCAACTGGTGCCATTCACAAGAAATTTATCTCCGGAATCTTGCGTGTACAGGCCTATGCTTTTTCAGGCAAATTGCCTCCGGCTCTCATACATTAGACCAGAAAAATCAAAGTGTATGTATTAGCAGTAATTGAAGATACACTAATTTTTGTCTTCATGCACCCTCCCAGAGCATGCAATTGCCCTCCCATACATGTACATCCCCTCCCTGTATCTCAATGCTAATATGTGACTCATCGTCGGCCAAGATAGTCGCCCGTGCCTGGCATGGTAAGTGATTTTGGGATGGAAAGAGATAAAGATTGTCCTGAGACGATATGGAAGATGGAGATATCTACCAAATGTTTGATGGTACTTGAGATTCTTGCAATGCCTGTAAAAGCAAACCCTGTCTGACATGGATCCATCATAGTTGAGAGAAAATGTAGACAGAATGTGTTAGGATTGAAGGGTTGTAGGAAATGAAAAAAAAAAAAAAAAATGGAAACTACACTGTACATATTTACATTTTGAAAATATTGAATGGTCTGGTTACATTCACACAGTACATGTATGTTCAATGATTTTAAATAAAATGTTTAATATTAACAAAATATAAATTAATCTAATTCTAGTTTACTTTTATACATTTTTACTTTTTTTAATTTATTGGGATACATGTACAAGTGCTCTGTACTGTACAAGCAATTGTTTAAAGGTTTGAGTTTAAACCTCCTTGCTCCATTGTATTTATTCCAAGACACGGTAGGATTCACGTTCCTGTAAATTGTTAACACACCCTTAAATCATGTGAACCTGCATGTGAATGTATTACGTTTTAGAAGGGTTGGGCACATCACTGGTATCACTATTGTGTGGGAAAAATAAATGGAAAGGTCATTATTGGTGTCCCTATTTGATTTCCTTGAGTTGTCATTTTAGCTGCCAGTGGAAATACATTTAATATCCTGCATATAGAGTTCTAGAAACGGAACTAGGCCGGTATGCACTGATTGTTTGTAGGTCCTACAAGTACTTCATCTTGCTAGAATTAATTCATGAGCTGTACCGGTACCCTAAATGTTAATTTGTTAATGATCTAAATAAACTCACCAACTCGCATGTATACATGTAATACAGTTCCTAATATGTAGATTTGAAATATATTTAAGATGCTGGGTACTGTTTTCCGAATTTGATTCACAATTATATTGGAGTGTTCTGAATAAAATATTATTCACACATTAACAAGTCCAGGGTTTATCAAAAGTTAAAATACATTAATGTTTTTATATATTCCATGCACTACTTTGATAAAATTATTGGAAAAATTAAATTTCATAAATCTTATGTATATTCTGTAATTCATACAAATGTCCTTCAACTTTATTTTATTAATCATCAGGAAAGTCAAATAGTAGCAATACATATTTGTACTTATAGATTGTAGACACATTAGGAAAAGAATTAATGGTATGTTCATGCACCACATGGAATGTAACATTTAGCTATAACAGGTGTTCGGCAAACTAATCTAAAGTGGTAATTTTATGACTGGTAATAAAACATATATGTGTATACATGTACATAAAATTTACACTCATATTTGCAATTTTTGGAAATTATTAACTGAACTGGAAAATTCCAACAAAATGTGATTAACAATGATCAGTATTAGGGGTAGACGATGAGTCAGAATCGAGAAATAAAATGTGCAAATTAAAGACTACAACGTTGTACATTGCTGAACAAATATTGAAGGCTAGTTTATTGTTGCTCACATGAACATGTAGACAGGAAATGTAAACCTTCAGAATATTTGCTAATCATCGTATTTGCATTAAAATGTATACTAATCTACATGTATACCCAAAACATTGCAAACTTTGTGTGTCCATGATCTAAAATGTATATAAAATTGTAAATGTATTTTCTGACCAGTATAAAATCAAATAAAAAGTTGTTGAATGACTTATAAAGCCCTCAATATTTTCCATATTTTATCAATTATCACAGATTATTGTTTCCTTAATTAATTTGCTTTTGCCCTCTTTTTTTTTTCCAGCATCTATTTTTTGCTTTTGGTGGAACCAATAAAGGAATAACATTCAAAGATCTGTTTTGTGGACTTGTTCTGCTGACGAAAGGAAGACAAACAGAAAAGCTAAGATGTAAGTAGCCATGTTCGACTCTTGTCAAGTCAAAACTCAAAATTCAAATGTTGTTCTTCATGATATCTTAGAAAGTTGCACTTCGGAAGAATAAAACTAGTGAATTAACAATAGATCGTTAACCCATTGAGGACTGAGCCCGAATATATTCAGGCTAAGGTCTATGGGAAATGCGTGTTATTGCCAAATCAGCTCGTCTCCAACAGGTTAACTGATAAAAAGTATTTGAAAGCTGTAATCACTCATGTATTACATATAGCAACAGAGTCGCTGTTTTATGAAGATCTCTCACATGGCATGCTAATCTTGAACAGCCCCCTTTTCCCCAATTCCCATTCTACAGTGTAACATTAATGTTTAAAGGGGAAGTTCACCCTTGAATTTTAGTTGTTTTAAAAAATGAAGAAAAATGAAAGAAAAATACGAGTGAAAGTTTGAGGAGAATCGACCAACAAATAGCGAAGTTATGAATATTTAAAGTTTTGATTCTCTGACGTCACATGCGAGCAGCTCTCCCATGTGTTGTGTATGTAAATTCCATAAATTTGTCTTTTTTCATGGTTCTTGATAAAGGAATGTGTCAATTTGATAAAGGCATGTATATGAATATAGTTGTGATGATATATCGACCGCACATGTGAAACAATTAATATTCTTCTGAAAAAATGACACTTAATGAAATTTACATTACATAACACATGGGAGAGCTGCTCACAAGTGACGTCACATAATCAAAACTTTAAATATTCATAACTTCATTATTTTTGGGTCGATTTTATTCAAACATTCACTCATATTTTTCTTTTATTTTTCTGCATTTTTTAAAACCAATAAAATTCCACGGTGAACTTCCCCTTTTAATAAAAATAATTAAAATATGTGTACCGGTAGCGTTGCACATTTTGTGTATGCTTCTAATTCATTTTCTGTCATTGTCAGAACTCTGTTTCATGTCTTTATTCGTGCATGGATCAGTTCTACATTTTTGTAGGACTACTACCCCAAACAATTAACCCCTGGACAACTACAATGTACCCCCTGGCAAAGTTTTAGTTCAAGTTCAAGTTCAAGTTTAATTTATTCAAAAACCAGACATATGAGTACAAAACGTTATAATCATGTGATACATAAAATACAAATATGATATGAAGATTTTTAGGACCCTGAGAAGCAAAGCTTGTGAGTGGGCCCTACACTAAACTAAAAGAGATATAAATAATGAAGGAAAATACATAATATGCAAAGATCTAAACTACAGATATGTACATTAAACAAGGTAAGTAAATCATGCACACATAAAAACACACACATACACACACGCACACACACACACACACACACACTAGACAACACATACAGTCTAGGCTGGTCAACTACTAGTAGTATGAAACAACTCAGAATTAAATTAATTTAACTCTTAACTACCCTAACCATATTTTAGGGGTGTACATGTAGTTGTCGTGGGGGGGGGGGGTACACTGTACTTGTCCAGGGTGTACTGAGTTGTCCTGATACACCATGGATCATAGTTTGATCTTGGCATCTAGAAATTCTGTGCTTTTGTTGTAATGATTGGAGATCATCCATGTTGCCTGCATGTGAGTGTGGATCGTACTGTCCGTGATGTGAGTGAGAGGGACACAAAACACCCTTGTGTCTGCTTCCAGCTGGCACCCAGGTGGGGATACCATTAACATTCTTCCAATGGGAATTTCCTACACTCATTATGCAACCGATTGGCTACTGATTTGCAACTCTGACCCTGGCATGGCCCTTGAATCTGATTCAAGATCTTCAGGTGTTGGACAGTGCAAGAAACTCCTGACACACCTGAAACCTTAATCCTATAAAATCTATCACTAGTCCCTATCATAACGTTAATCCTAAACCCTAAATCATAACCTCAAAACTGACCCTACACCTTACATGTACTCTAACTGCATAATCAAATAATCCTTTTCCTAAACCCAATCCTAATCCTAAAGTTTAGGGTTAAGATAGAGAGGTACACGTCTACCAGTATGGTGCTACATGTACATGTACATGTACATGTAGGCTATTCAAGCAAGAGTGTGTTCAATGTCCAGTTTCAAATTTATACGCCAACATGAATCATGATACAAAACGCAATTACAAAATGCTGATATAAAGAAAAACAAAGAGGGTGTTCATTGTCCCACATCCCCGGTCGTAAAAATAAACGTGTTTCAAATCTCAATTTAAATTTAAACGCCGAAAATTTAAACGCCGAAAAAGATGCGTTTACAAACACAATCAGCTTCAATTTTACGACCTTGAGCATCGCGATTGCAACGAAATGTGACACTGAACAGGATTGAGTTTTCAAACGTGTTTAAATGTGCTCTCACAATGGAAGCTTCCGGTGCAATTGAAAAAGGAGAAGATATTTGTTTTTTTGAGAGTGTGGAATTTAAAGACGATCGACGTACATACATGTATAAGCACGTTTAAATTTTGGACATTGAACGGTGCACCGCTCATCGCGTTTGTGTTTGTGTTTTGTGATTGCGTTTTGTATCATGATTCATGTTGGCGTATAAATTTGAAACTGGACATTGAACACACTCCAAGTTGCACCAGTGATATTAAACAACTTTAGAAGGAGCAAACAATGAGATTTGCTTTGAATCGGCAGTGTATTGGATTTGGACTTGGTTAGGGGAATGTGACTGAGGTATTATTGTTTGCTCATTAGGAGCCCATGTTTGTACTTCGGGTGGGAATGATAATGATAACCAACTGTTGTAGTCTCTTTTTGCCTGAATTTCAAATTGTTGGAGGGTTGTGACAGTGACGATTACCCACCACTTTAACCCTCTCCATCACCACTACAGTGTACCTCAAAATACCATTGACATTGAATAAGTTCTTCATGCCTATGGCATGGGCAAGGTTAATTAGACTGTCCTCGTTGTATCATGGTTGCTATAATTTGAGTGTGAGTGTCAAGTGAAGGCCTAATTGGCTATCATCCAGTGTGTATCACAGATCATGACCTTCAATTGAACAGTGGAGAACAAAATGGCAGTAATCCAGGCGGTTTCATGGCTGGTAGCATGCCAACTTGAATGTGAAAATCCCTAAAGAGTGCTTCCAGTTCAACTGAGGCCTGGTGCACTGTACATGTAGTTCCACTCAGTGTATTTACATTTTCACTATGGGACCCATATTAAAGGCTTGTATGTTTTGGCCAAAATTGCATGGTACATTTACAAGAATTGCTCATACATGTACAATGTAGTCATAGAGCTGTTTTGTAGATGGGCAATTCGGGTACAGCCCCCAAGACCGACACCCACGAGACCGACGGCCCACTAAACCGACGACCCACGAATCCGACAGTAAAGTAAATAGGCCAACGAGATCGACTATAAACAATTTAGGCCCACGAGACCGACAGCCTACTAGACCGACACTAGTCAACAAGCCCACGAGACCGACACTACAATGATATGACCACGAGCAGAAATTCGCAAATAAGGCCACACGACACCGACGGTAGAGCAAAACAGCCCACGAGACCGACATTACATGAAGTATACCCACGAGTCAGAAAAAGGACGTCTAAAAAGGCAAGAAAGGGGTGGAAGAGGGAGAGAGAGACTTCGCAAGGGTCGAGAAGTCGAAAAAAATAAAAATAATAATAAATAGGTGGAAGGGCAACAGAGAGATAATGAATAAAAGAACTAAGGAAGCAGGTGACCAACGGCAGGTTCGAACAATCCATAGGCTTTGGAAGATTTTCAGGAGGGGGGGGGGTCAATTTTGTACCAACTATGTCGGAAGTTTTTTACATTACCCCCCCCCCCCCTCCCTCCACCCCTCCCCACGTTGATAGAGTTTGTGAAAAAGAAGAAGAGGAAATAAAATTGTAGACCTAATCAATTAAGCTAAGATGTTTACGATGTAAAAAATTCTATGAAGACCTTGTATTTTATTTACTTATTTGTGTGTGTGTGTGTATGTGTGCGCTTTATCATTTCTTTATGAATGTTGATATGCCAGCGCAAATAGCGAGCTAGGAAAAATAAATCAAATTAGGAGCCTATTTTTTTAATATCAAATTGAAAATGTTGTTTGTTTTTTTTAAGGGGGGGGGGGGTGGGCATGGCTTCGTGCCCCGAAGATACCCCTGGATATTCGCTTGTTACGTTTTCATGGGCCTAATTGAAGAAACGTCTGACTCGTGGGTATACTTCATGTAACGTCGGTCTCGTGGGCTGTTTTGCTCTGCCGTCGGTGTCGTGGGCCTTATTTGCGAATTTTCTGTCTCGTGGGTCATATTATTGTGGTGTCGGTCTCGTGGACCTGTTTGATCTAGTGTCGGTCTAATGGGTCTTTATTTGCTGGCGTCGGTCTAATAGGATTTTTTGGTCTAGTGTCGGACTTGTGGGCCATCGGTCTCGTGGGTGTCGGTCTTGTGGGATGACCCCGGGCAATTCCATGCCAACTAGGACATTTGTTAAAAATTAAAAATGTCTCTCTGATGTTTATTCTATGACCTTTCACTTATCTTATGCCATGGGTGTTAATGGATGATAAAAGTCTTTCAAAATCAATAAAAATTTTTTTAAAATTTCCTTCATTTCCTCGAGATCCAGAACCACCATCAAAATTCAATGTGTCAGACTACATGAAAAAGAAATCACTAAAATTCGATTTACACAAGATTCTTTTGATATTTTTGCTCGAAACTTTCACTAAATGGAGAAGGGTGGATATACATGTACATGTATTTCTGTATTTAAGGGGCATTAATGACTTTTAATTTATGACAAAGGGGTGAAATAACCAAAAAAGCCGCATCGAAAATACTGTATTAATGCGACTAACCGTAATGCGACTAACTAACACTTTTAGATCTTTGAAGAATAGGTTTAAATGTTTACCAAATCTAAAAAGCTGACTTGAGACTATATGTTGGTTAGGTGGTGCAAGGTAAAAAACTGGCAAAAGTAGTATGATTTGAGCAAAACATTTTTTTTTGTAACAAGTGGATTTTTTTCCTTGTCCATTTTGTGTAATGCGACTAACCGATTTTTACCCTGTTGTGACGTTAACCGGACAAAGCCTGGAACATTTCTTTTATTGTTAATACTTAAAGCTTTGGTTGTCAGGTTTAAATCAAAGTATAAACTTTAAAGAAATTCTTGTAAGACTGTAATCAAGTTACAGAATTGACACCTAAAACTTTAAAGTGTAATGCGACTAACCGTGGAATTGCCCAGATGCTGCATCGTACGAAAATGGCCTAAACGGCTGTACGTGCCCTTCAGTGCAAATTTATGTGACTGCGACATTAGAAACATGAATCATAATTCAGCAAGTGCTACATGTATTTCAAAACAGGGTCCACTCTAAATGCAATTTATTTGCAATGCTCATTATTGTAAAATTTGGGCTGAGAGTCTTTCAAAATTCTTTCTTCCTGTATAAATGTACATATATGTTGGAAAAGAATCTTGCAAAAGAAGCATCAATTTTGATCTCGTGATCAACAACCTGTGGACACTTAACTCATTAATGTTCACAGTGTATCATTTATCAAGAAAGAGAAGAGAAAAGAAATTGAGTTTGCTTGCATGCTCAGCTACAGCATTTTCCTTTTGATGTCTGAGGTGGGTATTTTTGCAATTGCGTAAAAAAATCAGGAGCAAAAAAAGTTGGCAAAAATCCACATGCAGGAGATGGTTTCTACATTTAATAGAGGAAGATGACCTTTACTTTACTATTATAACCATTGATATCAGGGAGGAAGATGTGATATATCCCTGAATAATGTATTCAAGAAAGATCACATCTTTTTGGATTTCAGTATGACTACAGAGCTGTACATTACTTTTAGTGCAAACATTTACGGACAAAGCAGGAATATTTTTAAAAATTTTACTTCAAAATTACATAGACCGTGTACAACTCATTTATGGTGTACATGTACAACCATTGATATCATATGCACCATGAATTATGTACTAATGAGAGATGAATATTATTGGCCTACATTCATTCACATAACGTATGCATGCACATTATACAATGTACTACTCTTTTCAGGTTATAGAATATATATTTCATCATCTGATTTTAATATACAAAGTTCTGAATGATTATGAGATAAGGGGGGGGGGGGGGGGGGGGGGGGGTGGTTCACTAACGGCTAAAATCAATCCCAACTGGGATAAAATCAATTTTAGGATCAATAGTCATGTTATATTTCCGTAGGTCCATAATTGAGATTGATTTTAAATGTTAGTGAATCACCCCCAAGATGTACATGATGTATATGATGCAACATGCATTCAATGATGCTGTAGATTTTAGGCTACTACATGTATGATATTGCCCAAGTACTTTCGAGACTCACTTGGGAATGTATGACATTTCTGACATTAGGAGTAGATCATGCTCAATCATAAAAGTGGTTTTCTTATCGGGCATTCACCCAAGAAAAATATGTAGGGCCTATCGGAAACTGTGCAAGAATTCACATGAATTTATGGAAGGGGAAATGCATCAGTGTTGATTTTCATACAGCGAAAAAAAACAGAAAGTATAAAAATAGACATGAGCAATGCAGATAGTGATTCAACTATTGCTCAATCTTTCACATTCATATTGCAGGAAGGCACACAATAAATCTAGAGAATGTAATAAGCAAAGCAGAGGACACAAATCTACAAAACAAAACAAGAATGGGATTGTCAAATCAAATTACACAGACCTTTGATCCGCTGCATGCATATAATGAAATAATGAATTATATTTGTTCACTTGAATTCTAGAGCATTGAGATCAAAATCCAAAGGTTGTGGGTACATTTATACATGGAGATGGTGAATTGTTTTGTTTATTTTTTAAATAATATTGAAAGTCATATTGCAACCAAGATCGGTCCTTCAGATAGTGAATAGAAATGTGAAGATCCAGAGATAACAAGGGTTATTCAAGTTATAAATGTTTGTTTTATTAACATTATTCCTTAGAACAAAAATAGATGATGCATCTACAATACAACAATTTAAAAATATCAGAGCTTGTCCACATGATTTAATTTCTTTTAATATGATTTTAGAGAGAGAGAGAAAGATACATTGAAAATACATTTAGGCCTACATACATTTTGTACATGTACACACCGTGTAGCGAGAGAAATGTAAGATAGGTATTAAGCAATGTTCAGTCAAATTTAATGTACGTGTACGTACAATGTACAGGTATTAGGCGATAACCGTAGTTGTAAGAATAACTTATTCAAAAGAACAGCCCTATAATACAGTCTATCTGTGTAGTAAAATAATACTATTTTATGATCTGATGAATAATGTAGAGATGGCAATAAAATGAAAAGATAGGACCCATATCCAGCTTAATTATTCTATACACCTCTCTAATGAATGCTGAGTCATCTCGATCGCCACACAGAGGCTCTTTGCTATGACAAATCACTGGCTCTTTGAGTGCATGATAAAAAATATACAACTGTCAACTAAGCATTTTTATTAATGTGTGTGCACTATGCATGGCATTCAGCCATTGTTAATTTCTCACTACTGTTATTAAATTTCTAACATTGTCATGGCAACAATGGAGGATGTAAACATAAAGGAGGACATTGTATTGGGTATTATCAACACAGGGAAGAGGTTTGATGCGTATGAAACAAGATGCCCAGACTGATTAAATTGCACAATTGATAATGTGAGTTCTTATCATTCATGTCAATGTTGAATGTATTATAACACATACTGCTTTGATGCAGTGCTGGTGGTGAAAAATCATCAAGATTTTATACAGTAGGATGAATTCATGTTCATTTTTGAAACTTTCCTTGAGTAGAAAGAAGCATCTTCTGTTTGGCCTTGCTTGGAAAGCATTGTAATTTCAGAAAATTCCATCAGGCTACAAAAAAAATCTAACCATGGAGGTAAAAGCCTGAATGTCTTTATACCGCGTTTACATTGTGACTCGGCTTGCGGGTTCAACAAGGAAATTGTGTTCGACACAGAAATTTTATGTCATGTAAACGGGATCAGTGTGATCCACGACCTTGGTTCGACACGCCTTTTTTGCTCCACCACGGCAATTTTTCTGTGTGTAAACAGAAAGCCATGTCAAAGTCGATGAACTTGAGGTCAGATGTGGAATTTAGCTATACATGTACATCACAACAACACAGAATAATGTGTCCCTTTACTTCCAGTCATGATCTGGGAGCCGTGTTGAATTCGCCTTTTTTGTTACACGATCACATGTTCACTCATTGCAGTGTTGAACCCTTCCTGAGGATTCGACACGAGAGCCGAGTCACAATGTAAACACGGTATTAGTGTGAAATGGGTCATGTGATAATCTGTAAATTGATTTATATTCAATCTCAACGTGAGAGTAAGGCCTAATGAGTAATAATGAATTCCTTTAGTATTGATCTTGATAATAAGCCTATCATCTTCATCTTATAAAGCAATTAGCAGCACACAGCGCAAGAACTTGAATGGAAGAAACTCTGTAAACTATCTCTTGAGCAAACACGTAGAAGGAGACGAATTGGTTCTCTCTTTTGATATTCAATCATGGATGGGGGTGCTGCCATACTAGGCAGAAGTTTTCAAACAGGCCTACATTGTAGCATGCAATTTATGTATTTCTGATCCGATTAAATTTTAATTTTGATCTCAGTAAATGTATTAGGCCTTTTATTACACTAAATTGGTCAAAAATTAATGCACATCCTTGTGCTAATTTTTTAAAAAATGAAAAAAAAAAAAATATATATAGCATGCTACATGTAGTTTGCAGTTTTGGTCATAAAATTGAAGTGCAAGTGATATTGAAACCACCAGTTATGTACATGTATGCTCCCGTAATTGGAACAGGTAAATGGACTAAAAATTCATGCTTCCCCTGACTTCGCTCCCTCCCCAATCCCCCAGACCGGGCTATTTCCAAACTTCGTTGTGGTGGTGATGCACCTAATGTCTGCCTAGATGGAATCGTCTGCACTTCCGCAGACACGATTGTATTGATTGGAACGATGCAGTATGGATGCAGAATGGATGAAAGAGTTTGTGACTGGAATAGTATGGTCCAAATCTTACGGTGGATTGTACATGTATGTGGCTCTTATGGGTAGCAAAAAGATGATGGGTGCATCGAATTATAATGCATCACCAAATCATAGAGCAACATGATTAAAGAATTCTATCGTCACTATGTCTAAATATATTTATGTCCTTAGATCTATAAGGAAAATGTAGGGGCCTATTGTACATTATGGAAGGGCTTACGGTTCGGCTGCGTATGAAGCTAAATTTAAATGTACAAATCACCTAATAATATGGTAGCCTTTGAACTAATGCCAGCTCAATAATGCTATAAAACATTTACATGTAATTGCTACTTCAAATGTGTACAGAGAACTCAAGGGCTTGGGTACGCTTGATAATTTGTATCATGTTCATTGTACCTGTAATGAGTTATAATTGCGATGATTTATTTTCTGTACAGATACTTTCAGTACATGTATATCATCATGCCACATTCAGGTGGGAAAAAAAAATCATGCTTTAGTAAAGAACAACAACAACATGAATAATAATAATAATAATAATAATAATAATTTGATTTGTATTCTGCACATGAACTGTTTTATCTGGACAATCTTATGTTTGTTAATAATACTTTGTGTCTAACCTTCAGTAAAGTATTAAAATTTCAGACTTGAAAAAATGTTTTTTCTATGTATTTTTTCAAAGCTTTTTTATTTTCTTTAAAGCTCTACTAGCATTGTTGTAAACTCCACAGGGGCACTGCCCATGTACCTTATCAATTCCCATGGTTTGTTAAAAACAGCATAATGTGAATAGGATGAAGCCATACACATAAAAGAAAATTAATTACATGAATTTACAGATAGAATCAGATAATGGAGCTATAGTGTACAGGAAAGAAAACTAATTTTCAAAATTATCACATTATAGAGAATGAACATAACAGGATATGTTTCAAACAGATTCATGTACATAAAGTATAGCAGGTGTACACGTATGTAGCGGAGGTGAGGTGATGACCACATATACCGTTCAATGCATTCCTAAAATCATTTATATACATGTACACAAGCTTTCTGAAATGGTAGAAAATAATAATACTGGGTCATGCTAGGTCTTCTCTAAATTAACTAACTCCCTCCAAGGCATATGGGGTTGACAATAAAGCCAACATCGCTGGTTGGTGAAGGAAGGGAGCACGATCGTTATTGTCGCACCGCTTTCCAGATATTGTTGGCTGGCGAAAATTGAACTCTGTGTTGCCCTCAGCTGGTCGTTTGTTGACAAGTCGCTATTGATGTAATGACAGGATCAAAAAGCTAATAATACATGTTGGAACGGAGAGAGAGATCTAGCTCAGAGGATGGTGGTATATGGGGCAGATATTCCACCAGTGAAGATGAATTCCAACACCTCTTCTTCGCTATTGACGGTGTATTGATTACATATTGATTTTAACATCAAATGAAAAGTGTATAAAAATAGATTTTTAATAATGTACGGTTGGTCAAAGTTATTAGAGCTTTGAAAAGCAAGGAAAAGGTGGAAATTTGTGTAGGGATGGCAAAGGGTACATGCCATGGAAAGTGGGTAAAATAGGCAAAACAAAACAATCATACAAACAAATAAAGAAAACAATTAAGAGAAAAGAGGAGAGAGAGAGATGGAGTAAAAGCAAGAAAAATGTAAACTTGATAATTCATGAAAGAGTAGAGAAGAGAGCTAAAGAGAGAGAAAGAGTGGGGGGGGGGGGACTGTTGTCATTTTGCAGTTATTGCATGCCTTATAATCCAATACAGTTATGCTTCAATATAGTTTACTTGCATTTTAATGTTTTCAAAGTAATGTAATCTGTGATATTGCATTGAAGCAGCGTATATACTGAAAATCAATTCTTTCTAGAATAGATTTCACCCAAGCTCACTTTGCCGTAATTGAACGGATTAGAGGGTAAAAGCAAATGCCATTGTCATCCTCAAATCCATGCCAGGAGTTTCCATGGAATGGACGGGTGAGATGAATTGATAAATGAGAATACTCATCATCAATCTTTGGGGCTAAGAACACAGGAAGAAAATCAATTCATGGCGAATGCAGGCTGTTTGCTTTCCTTTCAATGTGAATGTGGCCGTAGACACATTTTAATGGAAAGTACTGTTGTGGGAAAGTTGAAAAATAGTTGTTTTTAGTTTTTAACTTCTTTTCATGTTATTTCATACACTGTACTAAAAACGGTCAGGTACATGTATACTAAAAAAGTTCCATTGCAAAAGATTTATACTCAAATGCCAAGGCATTCAGAATAAGACTAATAAGCCTCTCAATTGTTTGTACCGAACATGTTGTGGGAAATCTCAGTGCCATATCTGTGTGTAGTCGTGCGACTCCTAGAAAAATTTAGTCACTTTTTTTATTTTTATCATTTTGGTGATATCAAAACCTTACCGTGCAACACACTCTTATGATTAACCTTAATTCTGCATTTAAATCATATCATATGCCCAGAACTACATTGTGTATTAAAGTATTGTTTGTGTGTATAACCATCTGTAAAGATTCTACAATTTACAACTTAGAAAGAAGAAATTATTTAAGAAGAAATGATTGAGGCAATAATAAATACATGTAGATGAAGGAGACATTGAGGGGGAAAAAAATCTTTAAAAAAATCAAGAAATATGAATTCATGAAAGACGAGTAAAGAATCCTAAAGTAGCTCAAACTATTTTTCACATGTCACACCCCAGCTTAAAACATGGCTTATAATTTAAGTTTTTCTCTTCATTACAGGGTATAAAATGTATAATTTCAGATTCCATTTTCCTTCTCATTTTAAGTTATTGATGTCTAATTTCATGATTCTATTTTTTACCCTTCTCAAGGAGCTTTAAATATGCACTTTGCTTCTCATTTTGTATCTCTTCTTTCATTTGATTTTAATATTCTGTCTCTATTTTTTGTTCTTATTTTCAGTTATATTTGGAATGTGCGCCAACCAGGAGAATGGCATGTATGTTACCAAGATGGATCTCAATAATTTCATTGCTGCCTGTGATGGGAATACGCCTGTGACTGATACCTTGGAATTATTCAGAGAGGTAGGTTACTAAGCTCTAAAATATAAAAAAGGATCTATAGAGATGGTATAAAGTGCACATCATCCTGGCTCACATGTACATGTATGTAAAGCCATAAGATTTCAGTAGAATTGTAAGGTGATTTAAAGCTAGAAAGTCTTTATATTTTGTCAACAGGTTTTAGAGCCATTACATGTACAATATCCCATTTTTTCCGTAAAATGTTCCATTTTCTACTGAATACGGCATATGTTTTGCGGAAGTTTTATTTTGCGAATGGGCAATCAGTCGCAAATTAAACAAAACGCAGAAATATTGCCAAAATCAGTAGCCCAAATTAAAGGTACATTGTATATATGTGATTATGCCAGTGATCTCTCAACCTTGAGCTCAGCCGTACGAACATAATCACATGCGAAATGGTCGACTAATCCAATTTGTGAAAACTTATGTCACAAAAAACATGGAGTATACCGAAACCAAACGATGCATGTTTTGGTTATAACAATATACCTGTAAGTTTGTTACAACGACAAAGTACTCAGTTGTCTCTGGGAACCGATTGGGCCCTGTATAAAGCATGTGTATTGGTTCTAGGACATCTCCCCCGGAGGACAACTCCCCCGGGGACAATTCCCGGAGGACAGCTCCCCCGGGGGAGTTGTCCTCCGGGGGAGCCCTAACCCTAACCCTAACCCTAACCCTAACCCTAACCCTATGTCCTCCGGGGGAGCTGTCCTCCGGGAATTGTCCCCGGGGGAGTTGTCCTCCGGGGGAGATGTCCTGATACGGTATACTACATTATAAGTTGTTGAAGAAACAGATTGTTTGAGTACTTAGAAAAACATTCGGTCGTACATGTAGTATTATGCCACACACAGGGCGTACTGTCATGGATGTACACGTACTGCTCATTACCAGTGTCATCTTGATCATGTTTGTTCGACACTTTAATGAATTGTTTCCAAGCAACTGCATGAATTCATAGAGCTACATTCATATTATCAGTCAGGATAATTAATGTTCATGAATGTGCCTCTACTGACTGGCAACGGACAGACCATTGTACATGTATGGGGGAAAAAAACTTGAGGTTTGAACTTGGGTTTTAGAGTTTGAGTCTCTTTTATATGTACATGTACGTACGTATGTTTTGAACAATCAAAAAGTTTGTTTTTTTAAATAAAGATAACCTATAGTGTAAACATGAAAATCCACATGTACATGTACATGTACCTGTATGTTTTTGAAAGGTGTAAACATGTATGCATGTCTCAAAAAGTGATTTTTCAATTTTCAATTTTCAATATCGACGGTATTTCTGCCACTACCAAGCTTTTATACATGTACATTTCCTGGTAAATCCATATACGGTAATGGTTGTGTGGTTAGAGTGAAGTTGAAGGGATGATTTGGAGGGGTTTGTTATGATCCCCTATCCCTGTCTGAGGGGTTTGTTATGATCCCCTATCCCCGTCTGACATGCCAGGTCTGTGGCTTAGTGTTTCATCCAACAGGCTTTGTATCAAGACACTAACAATTAGCGGCTCGTCCATCAAAAGTTCCAGGATATGGCACCATTTCCTTCCATGCTGTCAATCCTGTTCACCACGGAGTGCTGTCAAACACGTTGCCCTATTTTCATTTCACCTTTATAGCTCAAATACGTCAAAGAAACTTTGCCTGTCAAGTTTCAAAACGTTTAACAATACTTTTTAGGGGGATTTTTTTCTACTGGAGTTTCCAAATAAAAATAAATTTTCTTGCAATGAATTGTCTGTGTGTTCTTGTCTTGTCCTGCTTTATAAAAAATAACTAAATTTTCCTTAATCTTTATACTATAAAACATGTTTCCCACTTGTACTATATATTGATTATGGACTGGTAGAGTATTCCATTCAGGGCTTGTTCCAGAGCTCTCTCTCTCTTTTTTTTTAAAATATTTTTTTAGCTCATCTGGCTCAAAGAGCCAGAACAATATGCCGTGGGTGGCGTCTGTCATCCGTCCACAATTTCAAAATGCTTCTTCTTTGCCATTTCAAGTCTGATTTCAATTCTGTTTGCTTTATATGATAGCACAACATTGTTGTAGGTGGGGGCTTCAAAACTTCTACACAGAATTTGAAACTCATAAAGGTGGCAGGTGCCCTATTTCCGTGCGAAAACAACATCACGGTATACAATCAAGCATAGTTTTCTTATAAGTACCGTACCCCAACAAATATACCGGTACATTTTTGAAAAGCTTATGAGTTGGCTACACCAAAAATCTGCACTATGGCATATTATCTTTAGACATAAAGAAAATATAGTCATTCAAAGTCAGAATTTTGGAAAAAAAAAAACCTTTCAATTCTTAAAACTTCGCAACATGAGTGTTAGTGAGGTTTTGATGGATTAATTTAATTCTCTCACTCCTTTGTGACAAATTAATGATGGCTTTAGAATATTTCAGATTAGAAGTGTAAAAATTATGGATTTAAACATAGTCAAGATAGGGGAAAATTAAACAGGCTTTTAGACATAACTCCACGTTGGGGTAGTTTGCATAAAAACTATCATTATTGTGTACTTAGTACTCTTCAGATAAACAATTCTACCAAATTTCATGCAAATCCAATGATTAGAACTCAAGTTTTTAGATTTTTCATGAAAAAAATTTCCATTTTGTGTAATCACACAAAAAGAAATGGCTATAATACATATAATGAAAATATATTTTAAACCCCCCTTATTAAAAAAAAAGAGGTGGAATACTGATATAAAACAAGTTGTATGATGAAGTACATGTACACACATGAAACTACCTAAGGAGACCAAAAAAAGAACAAAAAGATTTTTTGTTTTGTTTAGGGCACCTGCCACCTTAAATATGCTAATTTATGTGCATTTGTCAAAATTCACAATAAAATGCTTCTTGTTTATTTGTTGACTGATTTTGATTTTTTTTTTTGTTCCATCTGGTAGATCTACATAGATTTACCAAACTTCTACACAGAATTTTGAAATTTTGTCTAGAAAATTATTTATGCTAATTGATGTGAAATTTATTCATAAATCACAAAAATTGCTTCTTCTTCGCCATTTAAAGTCCGATTCCAATTCTGTTTGCTTTATATGATAGCACTAAGTGGGGGATACAAAGGTTTCACACAGAATTTTGAAACTCATTAATGCACATTTAACAAATTCAACAAAAAATGCTGTACTTATTTATTTGTTGACCGATTTTCATTTTTTTTGTTTTTTGTACCATCTGGTAGAACTACATGAGGTTCACCAAACTACACAGAATTTTGAAATATTAACAAGAAAAAAATTGTTAATTTATACGAAATTTAGAAATCGTTTTTTTATATCTTTGCGAGATGCTGGATGAGCACTACATCATTGATGAGCTAGTTTTTAAATCTACTTGTAGCTTCATCTTTCAATTTAGAATGCAATGCATTCCACAAACCAAAGACAAATTTGGGTTTATTTCCATTGACGTACATGTACATGTAGTAGCCCCATTCATAGAGTCCTGCATGTAGATTATTAAAATTTCAACCCAATGCCCTTGTGAAAAAAAGTGTACAATAGATCCCAATATTGTGTTACATTTGTCAAAAGTTATATATTTATTGCAGGTTCTTATTATTCCTATTTAGTAATAATTACTCTGTTATAGCCTCTTATCCAAATTAAAAAAAATATTAAAACACATGTTGAGAAAATTAAAGGACTCATCCGGGCTGGAGTTTGCATTATAAGAAAAATAAAGTAAAATCGAAAAAGCACAACACTGAAAATTTCATCAAAATCGGATAAGAAATAGCAAAGTTATGAATTTTCTTAGGTTTTGAATTTTTTAGGAAACAGTTCTTCAAATTGGCAAACTGATGATGTCTCAGTCCCCCTACTTTCTTTGTATTTTATTGTATGGAATACCAATTATCAAGATTTTCTGCCCCAAGGACATAAAAACACGGATTAATCCTTGTGGAATGTTCAAGGTCACAAGTGCTTTTACTTATTTCAGTATGAGGGACAGATTTTCTGTATACACAATATATGAAAAAATGAGATAAATAGGATTTCATATAATAAAATACACAAGAAGTAGGGGGACTGTGACATCATCAGTTTGCTGATTTGAATATTCAAATATTCAAATGAGACAATGAGACAATGGCCAAGAACTGTTTTATTTAAAAAATCAAGACCTAAAAAAATGCATAACTTTGTTATTTTTCATCCGATTTTGATGAAATTTTCTGTGTTGTGCTTGATGAATTCTACTTAATTTTACAAAACTTTTTCATTTCAGCTCGGACTCCTCCTTTAAGAGAAAAATACTAAATCAATTTTGCGCTTCTCATAGAAAGGCACCATCTGTATACACACAGTACATGGTGCATGGTACGGATTTAATGCCATCCCTTATGTGCAATATATTTGAATTTATGCGGCTGTACATATGCCAAAGCATTGTATTAGTTACACTTGAAGAGGGAATACGACAAGTAATATTGATGTGTTTTGGAATAGAAAGGGAGCCTAATGTGGCATAGATATATCACTGAGGTAGATTTGATCTATCAATACGCTTTCAATATTCAACGTTCTCCGCATTGTACTAACCAATTCAAGTACAGATCTACAATGTACACTTTACTTTCAGTGCTGGTTTTTCCCCTTGTAGTGGAGAATACTTCATTCATCTTTAAGTTTATAGTACTTTTTGATTTAATTAAAATCTATGTCATTGACAACACATTTATACTGTTCTGAGGTGCATTGTAAAGAAAATTGATATGTTATTTTTGTGTGGCTGGAAGAAGGGAGTTTTTCATAGCATTTTTAGATTGGAATTCTATACGACAACTTTTACATAAATAATGTCCAGCATCATAATTTGTAAAATACAAGAAAAACATACTTTGAACTTGACTGTGCTTGCCCAAGAAAGTGTCAAGAAGTATTATGGGATCTTTAATTATGCTCGTTCAGAATTAAAAATGATGAAGTCCTTTATTGTACCGTGTACATTACGTACATTACGTACATTACGTTATTTTCAGTAAAATTGAAACCCATATCCTACCCCCAAATTGGGCCATCGATCAGATTTACATTATGTATATCAGTGTACATGTACATGTACATGTACATGTATGCACATGGACGTATCTATCTGTATTTTCTCTCAAATACTGTATATTAATTTTTCGCGCTGAGCGGCCTACATGTTCGTAAGCTCGCAATTGAACCCATTCAATACATAATAGGAAATCATGCCTACATATATTCGCAGGTTTTTAAATTCGCGCCTGCGCTCTTTGCGCGAATTCTGCAAAAATGAATGTACCGCGAATTTCCACAAATACAGTACTCTCTTCATGCGAATACATGGATGTGGCATTGTGCACTTTGCGATGCAACCTGTTTTCAATTATTCTACTCCATAGCTGAGACTGCTAGAATTGTGTGTTGATAGAGCTGACCTTTTGAAAGTGTCACAAGTTGGATTCATCTACTCACTATTAGTCATCATCTTTAGCCTATTCCCATGTGGAGGGGTTTTCACTTGTTTGTTTACATACAAATGCATCTCTATAAGTATCTTCCTGAATGTGGACATTGTATTGTCTACATGTAATAAACCAGGATGGTAATATTAGAAAGGTTTACATGTATGCATACATTGTGTGCATGTTCATAATCATCATTATTAAATATATTGGATTTTAATTATTTAAAAGAAAGAAAGAAAAAAAAAAACCCTCTTTATTATGCCTGTACCTAATTAATCTATTTATTGTATCATAGGGCAAGTCCAAGCTATTTGCAACTTTGTCCCGTTTGTTAATGGCAAATAATTTACCATAATTTGGTTATGAAATGATTTATCTCAATTATTTTTTAGGTTTTGGTTAAAGCTTTGTGAACATTGAACCAAAACATAAAAGATATTTGAGATGAATCATTTTATAATTAATTTATGGTAAATTATTCGCCGTTAACATAGGCTACAGGACAAAATTGCAAAATGGCTTGGATTTACCGATAAAGACATCTTAGGGAATGACTAATCAAATGTTTTTTTGTTTCAAATAAAAAATATATGAAATAATGACAGTAATTATACAACCATGTCTAGTACGGTGAAAAAAATTTTTGAATTAAAAAAAAAAAAAAAGATTAATAAATAAATAAAATAAAAATAAAATCATCCCACAGAAAATGTACGTTTTTTTTTATTAATAACTTGATACATGTAAGGAAAAACAGTAAATGAAATTTGATAAATCAATAGCATGATAATGAGAGGTTCACTATGCTATGAAATCACTAAAATCTCATCGCATTTTGGCTTTATCATACGCAATCTACAAATGTACGTACACGATCTCACTATTGAAATCCTTCAGATCTATGTAGAGACACCTACATGTACAATGTACATGTACATTATGTACATGTATATGTGAATGTAAATGTGTGGATTTGCAAGCTCATTTTCAAGAGCGTTGCTTTCCCAGTAGCCTGGAACAATATAATCAGGCCAAAATTGATTGCAATCAAATTTTGCCTTCCAGTATTTTGTGTTTCTTTGAGTCAATGTACAATGAACTGGCATTCTATGTACACATGTACATCTTTGTAAAAAAAAAATTAAAAAAAAAAAAAAAAAAGAAGAAAAAAAAAGAAGAAGAAGATCTATACTTTTTTAAGAGCCATTTTAGGATTTTGCTATTAAATCATTGCATGTATTGATTTGTTTTGTTTTATTGTGTTTTTACCATGAAGAGACCTGACCAAACAGTTAGAAGTACTGTAGTACATGTACATTGTATATGAATCTTACTAAATCAGTTTCCTCATAACTGATTTTATTGTCATGTTTGAACAGAGCAAGGGTTACATACCACTGCTTATTTAGAGATTACCTGTTTATCTTACATTTTATACATGTACATGGTGGAGTGTACTTAGTGTTTGAGGGAATATATGCAATTTATATCTTTGAGAATTTGTGATCATAACTGATCAGATTTGATTTTTAATGACATTCTGATCTGAGATGACTGAGCAGTTCCTTTCATGGATGATGGAAAACAGGGTAAAACAGATTTACTCAGCTACATGTATACCACCTTGAGAGTTTGGTATCATTGTGGAAAAAAAACGAAAGATTTAATTTGATTTGATTTAATAATCGTACAGTCCAAGTGTTTCTTCTCAGAGAAATTGTGTACATATACATGGTTGATGAAAAACAGGGTTGTCACTTAAAAAAACTTTTGAGATTTGAGATCTTTTACTGTTTGAGATTACTAAACAGATTTGATTTGATTTGATTTGATTTGATTTGTCTTACAGTCTGATCGAGTCTCCTATGAACAATTCTGTGCCTGGTTGATGAAGAACAGTGAGGTTATGAAGCTGTCGGCATGGTTACTACAGGATAGCACCAAACAAGGACTACGCTTATCGGACGAGAGTGACACGCCCACTTTCTACCAGACGCTAGCTGGGGTGACCCACTGTAAGTTTCTTCCATCCATTTACAAAAAGACCTATAGATAATTAACAAATATACCTGAGAGTAAGTATAGTAATTAGTATCCAGTGAATCTGCAAGGTACTGTACACGTACGAAATGCTGGAAAGTAAATGTTACGTGTTTACACTCTCTTTGAACAGAACTTACATACAAAATGTGTAGATGGTTTGATGACTGTAAATAGGTAACATTAACTTTCCAGCGGTACTGTATCAATCCAATTTACATGTAATTGTCAGTTGAGGATTGATGCCTAAATCAAAGGGTACTTGGGTTTGGAACCCTGGGACCTATCAGTTATTTATAAGGCCCCCTGTATTGCCACTGTGCTACATGTATTTTACCACCTGTAGGGATAGAGGATAGTTTGGGGAGTATGCCTAAAAAGAGTGTGCTTGATTTAATATGACTGAGGATTATTAATGCTTAATTTTTATTTTGTATGACATCCTACATTATGAATTGAACATTTTCCAACTACAATGTACAACATTCACACTGTTACAGATATTCATCTTGTTTTTAATTCTTTATTAACATCCAGTTTATTGTATTAGTCCATGTAGATCTTTAAAACAGATATGCAGTAATGCATGAACAGAACGGTACATTTATTCTGCTGGATTCAATCTTCATTCAACTGCATGTACATATGCACATCAACATTTTCCCTCTCATGGCTGGCAATATAGAATTATTTATCAAGAGTTTAAGGATTCAACATGAAAAAGAGCCTTTTCCCATAAAATGGAATGAAATCATGAAGCAAATAATAAATGTTCTATGTATTTAAGTGTACTGTAGAGTAAAACCATGCTTGTAACTGAATTACAGTACTTTCAGAGGGAATACCTGATTTTCAATCTTAGCAGCAGCATGTTGTCTCAACCAATAAGAGTGATACCTGGATGTAGAAATGAGATACGATGTTTCCATGGTAACAATCACTTGCATCAAGTGGGGTCTTCCAATCCATTGTCTCCAAAGCTCAATGATGTACATGTATGGTCAGAGATAGACAGATTTTTTTTTTTTTTTTTTTGCTGAATCGGTTACAAGGCATGATATTTGACAAAATAGTTCAATTCAATAATTTGATAAAATTTACCCCTGCACTTCTTGGCTATTGCTGCTCTTGTATCAGGGACATATATTCAAATTTTGCTAAAGATTTTCATGAAATTCATGTTCAGATTCACACAATTTGAAAACACCTTAATCGATGGAAACTCTCCAAGTTATTGTGTGTATTTCTAAAATTGTTGGTTCTTTTTTTTGGGGGCTTATATAACTTTTTTTTTTCTTTTTCTTCATATTATCACCTCACGGAGAGGGGGATGCCTTTTTCATCATAACATGTACAGTGTATTGAAAATTTAAGACTTTTCCTTTGGGTGCAAACTAACACTACGGAAAACAGCATTAAATATGGTGTATTCTAAATTTGTATCATGGACTTGCCATGTAGATTTTGGACATGCTAATTTGAATTCATGAAATTGATGCTCAATTTGTTAATTTATCAAACCCATTACCAATGTACAATCACTTATATATGGCCATGCGTTTTAAGTTGGGCCCATGTTGTGTGACACACGCAAAATTTGTACAAATCGTGCGCATTTCCATGAAAGTGGCTGTAACTTTTCAATAATTTATTTTAACCCCACAAAAGTATACTTTTTCTGGAAGCTGAATGTCTGAGGAGTTCAGAAATGCACTAAAAATCAACATAGGTGGCGCCCTTGAAAGGTTATGAATCTTAAAGCCTGAAAAATTCATGAAAAAAATGACTTTGGAAAAAAATTGAAAAAAAAATACTGCTTACCCTACAACATTATTTACTGCAGATTTGACCTCGTTACATTTAGAGCTTTCCAAAAATGTATAGCTCTCTATACCCTGGGCAAGTTTACCGCATTTTGCTCCAGGCTGGAAAGATGACTTCGAAAATTTCAATTTTTTTAAGAAAATGTACCTTGTTGCCGTGTTCTAAGAATTGTAACTCGCTGTTTAAGATACAAGACATGTAATGAAGGATCCTATATAAGTTGGTAAGGCAGATAAAAGTAGCAAACTAGTTCAGAGATGTGAAAGTCCCTTTATCTTGGTAAACATTATTAACCATAATGTCCTATATAAGAGCCCTTTAGCTGTAAAGAAATTGTCATTCATATAGTACAGTCACATTGTACTGGCTGGAAAGATGACTTCGAAAATTTCAATTTTTTAAGAAAATGTACCTTGTTGCCATGTTCTAAGAATTGTAACTCGCTGTTTAAGATACAAGACATGTAATGAAGGATCCTATATAAGTTGGTAAGGCAGATAAAAGTAGCAAACTAGTTCAGAGATGTGAAAGTCCCTTTATCTTGGTAAACATTATTAACCATAATGTCCTATATAAGAGCCCTTTAGCTGTAAAGAAATTGTCATTCATATAGTACAGTCACAATGTACTACAGTGTATGTACAACATAAACTGTTTATAACCACTTTTATGGATCATAAACAAGCTAAATTACATGTTGTAAGTGTTTCAGAAGGGTGAATGTATTTCAATTTAAAAAAAATCCATCTCTGAACATGATTTAACTCTATTTTACAGCACATGTACCATATTTGCTGCGCGGCTCCTCCTGCGCGGCTCCTCCTCCACCCCTGACTCTCGTTAATTAACAGTTAATTAACAGATAATGATGAAATTCGAACACTTTTTAAAACATTTAATTTGTTGCCCTACATGAGAGCTTTAATTTAAGACCAAATGCAGCTATATAGCTTGTATAGTTTTTAAGTAAATCAATAAACAAAATCATATTTGAGGAGCAGATGTCACAACTCCACCTTTTTTAAGGGCCCAGCTCAAAACGCATGGCCATATGTATGCATACAACCTACATGTATGCACAGATTATTTGCTCTATTCAAATCAACTCTGTAGCTACCTTGTTTGTGAGCCTGAATTAAATTCTGTAATCACACGTTTATGATGGTATTTTTTCATCAATGAAAAATTAATCAACTCTGTAGCTACCTTGTTTGTTAATCAAAATTAATCATAGCGTACTGTAGCTCTCAGTTTTGTACATGTACATGTACATACATGTACTCATTGGACAGAAGAGTAATTTTTACATTCTGTAATGTAGGGGGCCTACTCATTTATCTGTGTTCCCAAATGATTTCATTACAATTTTGCAAAGCTTTATGATAATTATCCCCATTTGTTGCATTGATAGAATATCTTTTTCCCCAACAATACATTTTACTTGAATGTTACCGAGATAATGAGGCTGAATTATTCTCTAAGTAAAGTTCAGATGTTGCATTTTTAAGTACTATTAATTACATAATGCATGTTTTATGGCCAAAAATATCTAAAGAATGTACATGTAGACCATTTTGTTTTGCTTTTGTTGTAGCATGTTCAATGAAAACGTCATAATCACAGTCCTATTCTCAAATTCTGTTTTGTTTTTATAATATTTCCTGGACTCACTATTTACGCATTTGAGCAAACCATGTACATGCAGCATGTTTTGAGGTGGCTGAATATAAGTGACACGATGTAAAGTCAATGAGCTGTAGAGTCTGGAAGTGTGAAAATCGCTCTCAAAATTTAGTAGAGCAGAACTGATAAACATGTGACATTCAGAATGTGACACTTTTGTACCCTTGCCTGATGAGATTCAAACAAGATCAAATATGTGGGAGAAACTTCAATTATATTTGATTTGATACTTTTGATTGCCGTCTTCCACAGAGATTAATATAAGTTTGATAAATAACATTATGGGAAGAAGTGACGCTGGAATGATAAAACAACAACCAAAAAGAGATTCTTTATACTTTTTATCATTTCAATGTTTGTTGGGTGATTAAACATGTTATTGCATTTTTACAATTAAAATACATAATGGCCTGTTTAAAGAGCAGTGTACATGTATTTAATTGTGTCATTAAGTTCACAAATTACCACAGGTGTACGTAGGATAGGGCTCAACATCGTGCACATTGGCATGGTGCCTGCTGAGCCCTTTTTTACATTAGACCTTTTAATCAAAACACAAAAGGAGCCCAATTACACTCAAACTCTTAAAATTTCAATTTGGACGACCTGTCAAAATGCATTCCACAGAGCCTCATACATTTTCTCATTATTTTGATACTTAGTAATTAGAATTCAATTAATATTAGAATGATATGCTTCATGATATTTTTCTCCAATTATTCAGTGGAAGAGGCAGACATTATTGAACTGGAGAAGAAGTATTGGGTACTACAAGCACAATCCAAGTCAGGCAGACTGGATCTTGATACCTTTACTCCGCTCATAGCACCACCCATGCCTGCTGAACTTGTTGAAGGTAAGCTCACAATAAATAATCACCAGTCTATATACTGTCAAGTCCATGTACAGCAGATATATTTGGTATGTATGTTTATGGACTAATTTTAAAACATTTCTATGCACACTTTTAATTCTGGGAATACTGTAATAAACTCAGTCATATTCAACATTTTGGGGTTAAAGAGAAGTTTCAAATCAGGCAGATTATACAGCTGTATATACAACGTTCTCAAAAAGTCACTTTACAAAATTAATTTATAACCCAGGACTAGACGCGAACTCATTAATATCTACAAAACATTAATTTTTAATGTATTTCCGATTAATGGGATTACTTCAGAATGGATATACAGTCTGTGTCAAATAAAATGGTACGAGTGGAAAACATTTTTTTATAGTATGAAGATAAATCACAACCTGGTATTGTTTAGAACTTTCATAAAGCAGGGTAATTAGACTTTCATCTGCAATTTTTTCATCACATTTGGAGCAGTATATTTTTAGATATGACGAATTTTCTACAATCAAGAAAAATCCATTTTCGCACGCCGTCCCATGCCTTTGTGTATGATTTCGCATAATGACCGTGAATTCAGCGCTCCAGAACAATAGAAGTGCGTAATTTCGATTTGTTCCTTGTCGCACAAAACTTAGCATAACTTTTGTTCCACGAAAGCAAATTATACAGGACAAAGCGCATCAGCAAGAAAAATCTTTTGGCTTTAATTTGGCACCACAAACACACATAATATGAAAAGATTTCACACCTAAATTATTTTTTCCCCGACTGTACCATTTTTTTTTGACACAGACTGTATTGTGATAGTTCTACAGGTAGTTCTCTTGTGATTTATTTGTGCTTGGACTGGTGTGCCTGTATACAGTCTGTGTCAGAAAAGAATGGTACAGTCGGGAAAAAAATAAATAAGGTATGAAATCTTTTCAAATATCATGTATGTATGGTATCAGATTAAAGGCAATACATTTTTCTTGCTGATACAATTTATTTCAAATAATTTGCTTTTGTAGAACAAAAGTTATGCTAATTTTTGTGTGAAGACAAGAGATTTAACTTAATTTGCACAAACCTATTGTTCTTTTACACCGATTTAGGTGGCTTGTGTTCGAAACCTACACAAAGGCATGGCAAGGCGTGCGCAAAATGGACTTTTAATGATTGTAGAAAACTAATCATATCTCAAAATCTACAACACCAGATGAGATGAAAAAAATTGCAGAAGAAAGCTCATTTTCCTTGCTTTATGAAAATACCAAGCATTACAAAGTAGTGACTAATCTTCATACAATAAAAAAATGTTTTCCAACAGTACCATTTTGTTTGACACAGACTGTAGTGTAAACATGATTATGATTATGGTGAATAACAAGGTTGAATAAATTGAATATTGCCCTAGGGTAATCATTGCATCATAGCAGAAGAGAATAATTCGAAGGTCTAAATCAATGAGCTTTCCATCCTCAAATTACCAACAATTAATTTTTTTGTTTGCACCCACATCCTTTTGATAAAGAAATGTAGGGTTTTTGTGAAACCACACCATCTCTTCAGTCAAGGTACTTATCCACATCCTGCTTCTATCCCTTTTACATTAATTAGTTTCCATGGAAAATAATGAATGTAATAGGTAGATTGATAATTGAGATATGCCTCATTTTCAGCGATGCTAAAGGCTAAGTTCACCATAACGATACAAAAAAAAAAAAAAAAAAAAAAAAAACTACAGCCATATTTCTGCAAAAATATCATAGTTTCTCATTATCATTATTGCTATTGTGCATCCAGCTCTTATTTTTCCTTTCAAAGGAAAAGGACCTTCTTTGATTAGAGCAGAAAAAGAAAAGATGATAAGAAATTTAATGGAAATTCTCTAAAGACTAATCAAATTGAATACAGTAGAGAAATTAATGCATTTGGCAGTGTCTGCCGCATATGAATTTGCATGTCAAAATATATGTGTGTATCTTGACAGTTTTGGCCTACATGTATGTACATGTATCTACATGTATGTTTTTAGTATTAGTAAGCATATTATTGCATGGTGTTGAATTCGCGTTTGTTGTGTTATATGCAAAGTTTTCAGAAATGGAGTTCTTGCAAAAATGTCAATTTATCTCAAATTTTTAAAAAATATAATATGAATTTCTTGTGATAAATAGCAATCCATCCAATTTTGGGAAAAGATGGAATGATACATTATGGAAATGAATGAATAAAATACAAACATACATAGTATTTTTACATAATTTTGTGTTTATCAAATTTATGTTGTACATCCCAATCTTGAACTTATTATTATTTATCTTTTCAGGTGTATTCAATGCTTTTGATGAGAATCAAGACAACCATATAGACCTAAAGGAGATGGCTTGTGGATTATCAGCATGCTGTAGAGGCCCACTTGCTGAAAGACAAAAGTGTAAGTTGAGCAGTGTATAAACATATTTGATATTAAGAATAAATGGTGATGGCTTATAAAACACCCAGGTCCGTCATGCATGATGCGGATGTGTGTAGATTATGCTTATGTTGTTGTGTTTGAAGATCCATATTAGGTATTTTTAATTAATACAGTTATTGAACTTACCTTCTTGTATCAAGGAGTATGGTCAAATATAGATTGAAAGCAATACATACAATTACTTTATATGGCGGGGGGGGGGGGGGTTAGCTCGGTTCCCCATATTCATCTAAAATTTGTGCAAGATTGTAATAAGTATGATATTTACATGTACTGTTTTTACCCGTTGTGTACCAAGCCCGCATATATCCGGGCTGAAAAAATAGAAAACATCCCTCATGTCGATTGTTTATTTCACTAATTATTGCATGAAATATATTGAAACTTTATATAATTAAAATTATTAGGCATTGATATATTAATACGTGTTTTTGTTTCACCTTTAAATGAAAACAATTTGTTGCAACCATGCTTGACACGATTCATTTGACTATGTAAAAAGTTCTCAGTATTCAACGGGTTAAGAAACAAAATTCAATGAGATGCATGTATCTAATGATCATGTAGCTTTCATGATACAATCAAGTACAATCATATTGATTTCTAGTTTCAGTCACAGCAAAGGTGAGATGCACAAGCAATATTCAATTCCTACCTTTGGCACAGTTCCCAGTATAGATTTAAGTCATGTGTATGTGATGAGCATACATTATATGCTGTGAAGAGGGAATGGATGCCAAGGAGCAAAGGAATTTGTTTTGAAAAGTACATGTTGAGGGGAAAGTACCCTTACATGTAGTTAAATGTCAAGTAGTTGGTCCATAGTGCCAACTGTAACAAAGGGCAAAAACTTATATGAAGAAAAAGTGAACAGTGTACAGATAAATCTATTAAGACAAAAAGAGAAGAAAAGAGAGAAATAGAGAGGGAAAGGAAGAGAGGTTTGAGAAACAGAGAGAGAGAGAGAGAGAGAGAGAGAGAGAGAATATAAAATACTCTATAAAAAACAGGGAGCAACAAATAGAAACTGACCGAAGAAGAGAGTGTTGAGGGGGAAAGGTGTAGATACAGTAAAGAGAGAGATAGAGAGACAATGCGAATGGAGGATTTAATCAGTGTTTCTATTAATTGGGGGGGGGGGGGCGGCGGGGGGGGCGTTGGGGCGATCTTGATATGTGGTTTCTTACTTAACCCTCTATATTACGGGCGCGCCGGGCGGGTGGGATGGGTGGGATTCATAGTGTTTCTATTATTAGGGGGAGGTTGGGATTTGATCTGTTTTTCTATTAATTAAGGGGGTGGGGATTTGGATACTGTGTTTAATAATTAGGGGGGGGGGTGGGGATTTGATCTGTGTTTCTAATTAAAAAGGGGCTGGGGATTTGATCTGTGTTTCTAATTTAAATTTAGGGGGAGGGGGTGGGGATTTGATCTGTGTAGTGGCTTTGATCTGTGTAGTGGCTTTGATCTGTGTAATGGCTTTTGAAGGTCCCAGGGAATAAAAATAATTTTTTTTTTGATAATACAGTGAGTCATAACATAGTCATCATCACTGTTGTCTCAATGGACACTAGTATGTGCTTAAGATACGAAATAATTATTTGTTGACAAAAGAAAGTGTTACAAAATATGAATCACAAAAAACCCTGAAAAATGTTTTGATATCCGCAGACAGAAGAGATTTATATGGGTGTGAATATCTTAATTTGACAAATGATAGATCTGATATTTAGGTCAATTAATCCCCAAAATCTAGGCTACCATATTTAGAATCACAGACTGCTCTAGTCTATGACATTATCAAATCATGGATCGGATTCGAGTTTAATGTAAAATACGAATTAGTGTCAGACATTCCCTGAATACATTAAATAATATTAAAGCTCAATTTGTGTCCCCTAGGAAAGTCTCAAACTATGTGTCACGTCCAGAATTATCATGAAGCATCCAGGAGGATAAAGGAGCAAGGAATCCTCCTCCATATCTTGTTAGTAGGTGCTTCATCAGCCGAAGTTTTGGAAAAGTCCGCTTAACGTGGATCAGGGGGATAATCCAAAAGTTGACTGAAGAATGAATTTGGTTATTCACCAGCTTTAGTCTAGTCTATTACTCTTGTTTCAATTTTTTTTAAATGAATGTATAGCCGCTGTTTTCAATAACGATTGCACTGCAGGTCACTTTGGGGCTGCGGTTTTATGAATTACATGTAGATCTAAACAGCAAAAAAATCCTGATATTTTGCAAATGAGTCCAAGATGATGTGCATTAATGTTTTGCACAATTTGGTAGAATAATAATAATAATAATAATAATTTCATTTATATAGCGCTTCATACTGGTGTTTCTAAGCGCTCTGTTATTCTGGTTAAATTAAATAATAACAGATTTCAATCTAAACATACCGTATTATGTATACATTAAACAATAAACTCAACATAATTATACTACTGCACCCTGTTGCATAAAACTTCTAACCAGAGTTTTTTCCGGTTAAAATCTGAAAACTCCGGTTAAAGTCCAAAAACTCCGGTTACAATATTTTTCTGGATTTTTTACTGCTTTTTCCATTGCTTAAAAACATACCAGAGTTTTCAAAAGTATTAATGCAATAAATTTTTAGGGCGTTTCAAAACTCAGGTTGAATAACCTAAGAAAAAAGTCTACATAAGCTGAGTTTTTTAACCCGAGAAAACTGGGGTTAGAAAAAAAGTTTTATGCAACACCACCCTGGTGTGCGCCTCCAGAATCATACAGAATCATAGAAAAGGCCTGATATTCGTTGTTCTGTCTAATTAATTGGATCAGAAATAGTGGATGAGTTCAGAACTTCGGTCTGATGAAACACCACCTATTTACACTGTACTGGCGTCTATCTGCAGCAAAGATGCAGATAGCCCCGGGAGCTGATTCAAACTCTGCTTAATGATGTTGCCTAGCTGGCTGGCTATGCCTGGCTGGTGACCCGTAATGATGCTACTTATTAGACATGAAGAGGGTGATGATGATCAGAATGTAGTAGTCACCCAAGAGATGCAGGCTGATGTGGGATGTGGCTATCATTGGGATAGCAAGCATGTTCTTGTGGTGGTGGTGTTGGGGGGAGGGGGGGGGGGGGGGGGGGGGGCTGGATGCTTTATTGTCATTGATGGATTCTCTTTCAAAGGGCAAAATGTTCACATGAATCCATATATTAATAATTGATAGCATAGATCTCAAGTTCAAGTTCATTTCATTTCCACAAATCAACATAATAAAGCAATTTACAGTGTATAAAGCAATCAAATGAAATTCATTTACATAAAACAAATATATATACTTTACAATCAAGAAGAAAAGTGGAGGAGCCTAAAGAAAAACAGAGCTTGTTGTGGATAGGCCCCAATAAATCAGATTTATTCAGATATACAGAAGACTGTTCAATATGTGTTAAAGGATATGGATGGTAGATTTGAGGCTTCCAGCGCATTGGGAGTGGGGGGGGGGGTGATGATAGAATCCCTTAATCATCAAGAAGGATGTCTCTGAGGTCCCAGACAGCAAAATGTTCAGAGGGATCCGTCATGCTATTAAATGTCATCTTCTGTTTCGCCAGAAGGGATATTTAATGCCCCTGGATTTCAGTGGATGGGGGGGGGGGGGGAGTTGTTGGGCTTGCTTCATGTTCACATCATGTCAAGAGAAAAGATCAAAACTTTCATTGGGACCTGTCATAAGATTCATGATTCTGGTGGGGGGGGGGGTCCATCAACATCATCATCTAAACTTATGAAGTGAAATGTTCTGATTCATCTCGTTAATAATTGGTATCATCTGTTTGAAATCCAGAAAGGTGTTAGAATTGAAAGGGTAATCTTTATTGTCCCAGATTGGCTCGTACAGCTATGGTACTTTCATAGCAGACAATGCCAATTCTGACAATTGATGTTCTTCATTCATGAGACAAACTTTCCATCATCATTATTTCGGAATGAATTTTTTTTTCCAAGGGAAATTTATATCCATGGATTTCCCAAAGAGTTCAGTGATTTTAAAAAGTATCTTTGTGTTTCCCAAGATTTGTGTGTATTGTTAAAGCAGGACTGTATTGTATACATTTTGTAGTTGACTGCCTTCATACTGCTGTCAAGTCCCATTAGAAAAACACAATCATTAATTACTGTAATGATGATTGCGTGACGTCTGATTCTGAGAACAATGGCCAATTACATAACTACATGTAGCAATATGTATTAAATATAAAGTGCAGAATGAACTGAAGAATAACAGACCTTTCATAACACTCTTTTTAATATGTCACACAATATACAGATATTAGCCATTCTTTAGGTACATGTACAACCATTAAAATAATAGATTTCTCAAGTGAAACGTTCTACATCTTTATCAGGACATTTGGAAGCTTGATGTACATTGTAAAACATCATCATAATAATAATAATGTTGAACAATATACCACGCCATGTCTGTCAGAATTGACACTCCTGGCGAATGTGAGAATTTATCGGAGATGGCGTATATCCAAAGTACATTGTAACTTGACATTCTTATAATAATTACATAACATGATTGTGATAAACCTATAGATGACAGAGATTTTCAAATGGTCTAAATGAATCACTTTTTGATCCTCAAATTGGCAACAAATATATTATTTTCACTCCTGCAACCTTTAAAAAAAAATCATATTTATTTTTAATGACACATTTCTAATGAAAATTTCAAAATGCATCGAAAAATTGCCAATTTGCCCGTGAAAATAGTGATTATACATTTTTCTTTGCGTTGCTAATTAAATAGAGATTTCAATGATTTATTTTAATTTAAACTGTTTTAATTCAAAACTTGTTAATGAACAGCAGTAGAAATAAATCCCTTTAGGTTTTTTTTTTTTTTTTTTTTGGGGGGGGGCATTCTAGTTTCAAAGATAATGCAAAAGCATCACTAAAGGAGACATGTTTCCAAGCATGATTTAAATCATAAAGTTAATTCAAAATGGAATTGAGAAAGAATTATCATCTTTACATGTATATGTCGTAAAGTGCATTGATCTTATAGTATGACTACATGTAGGATATCGAGAAAATACATGTATATTCATGTTAAAAAAAACATTATTAGATTATTGTGGAACCGCTCTGAAAGAAAGGTCATATAATGTGTAAAAAAGTACATCTCAAAGCTTGATTCATGGTTATGTACATGTATTTTGGAAGGTCAGCTGTCCAGTTTAGCTTCTGACATAGATTTACCTGAGCGTCAAAATGATGACCTAAGTGATGAGTGGTCATCGAATTTAGTTTTGCATTCTACACTTGAGAATGTATGCAGTAAAATTGATATACACTGATTGTGGTTGCTAAAGTTTCAGTATTTTTATCATTCTTTTAATCTATTTTTTTTTTTTTTTTTTTTTTGTGTGAACGAGGATGATATAACCCAATCATCACAAGTGTACTGACGTACAAGCCAAAGAACTACTGCTTCTTGAAGTGCATCCTTGATGATACATGTAATGAGCGAGATTGAGAAAAAGTCCCTTCCATCATTAAACCATTTATTTCTCTCTTTTAAGGTTGCCTTGGTAATTATATAATCAAGTCACTATTGACATGTTGATCAAAAGGACTTGCAGTTCGTTATCATAACAAGCTAGTGAGCTGTACATGTACCTGGCTAGTCATAAAGTCAATGTGCTAGTAGATCAAGTGTGTTCAGTTTTGATTATATTCTATTTTATTAAACTTTTTGTTCTTATTGTTTCCATTTCTTATCCCTCTGAATCCTATCTTCCCTTTTTGATCTGTTTTCCTTTTTGCCCTCTTTTTGAAACTTTCCTCTCTTTCATCTTTTCCTACCTCTTCTCTTTCCCCTCCTCCTACCACTTCTATCATCTTATCTCCTTCCATCTATAACTTCTTATCTCTTTCTCTCTCTTTTTTTTGCCTGGTACATCTCCTCGTAATCTTCTATTTTCCTTTCATCATCGTACATGTATCACTTTTCTACCGCTACATCTTTTTCTCTATATTTTCTTTGATTCCCTTTTATTCCTCTTCCTCTGTCTTTACTCCAACATCCCATTCTCTTTCTCCATCATTCCATACTCTGCATCTCTTATGTTTTGCTTCTATCAACATCTTTCTTTCTACTTCCCTTTTCCTATGCCTTTCACTGTCTCTTTTCTATTCCCTTTCTTTTCCTCAATCCCTCTATCTCTCAATATCGATCACTATATCTTCCTCAACATCTATTTTCCATGTGTTCTTCTCTACCTGTGCCTCTTTCTTTCCTGATTCCTTAACTTATCCTTCGACTCTCCATCCCCTGCCCCCTTTCTCTCTCTCTCTCTCTTTTTTCTGGTCTCACTGCTTCTTTGCTCTTCAATTGTTTCTTCCTACCTCTGTTTTTTTTCCCTCTCATTTTCTCTCTCTCTCTCTCTTTTCTGGTCTCACTGCTTCTTTGCTCTTCAATTGTTCCTTCCTACCTCTGCTTTTTTTTTCTCTCCTCTCATTCCTTTCCATATCATTCCTTCCCCCTCCATCTCACTCTCTTCCCCTCTCTCTCTCTCTCTCTCTTTTGTTTGTTTTCTCTCATTTCTTCCTTTCTACCTCCTTATCTTTCTCTCTTCATTCATTCCCTTAACCTTCCTCTCTCTCACCATCCTGCAGTTTACTTCAAGATCTTTGATGCGGACCGAGACGGGAGACTATCCAAGACGGAACTGGAGAAGATGTGCACGGCTCTGCTCAATGTTCGTCGAGAATCCAGGGTGGGGCTTGAGATTGTGAGTTTGTTGTATTCCATGTGTGCATGATGATGGTGTGAGCAAAGAGAAGGTCACAACCCTACTCTGGTATACCCCTCAAAAATTCCTCTTCCTCCGAAAAGAAAAAAAAAAGAAAGAGAGAAAAAGGGGGACAATGATAGAAAGAAGGGAAAAATATTAATTATTTAACATAAAATATGAAAAAAAAAAAAACTAAACAAAAGAAAATTTGGAATTGAAACAAATAAAGTTTTGAGGATGGTATTGATAATGATAATAATAAAAGAAAATAGAAGGAATAAATGAAAATAGATAATAAAAGGGGGTGAGCAGAATGTGAAATGTCAAATTTCTTTGATATTTCTAAAATTTCCAAAATTGTAAACTTTTTATTGCAAAAAAAAAAATGACATGTCCCTTTCTCTTCTCTGTGTAATAACAGATGCCTATTCTAATATGCACTAATTAAATGCTAATAATCATAAATTATCAATACTTAACCACAATTAGTCAACATTAGCTCATAATAGAATTAACTCATTAATCCATTGGTTGCACTCATCTACTTAGGCATTTCATAATGTGGAAAACAAATTTTCGGAACCCAAATTGGCCAAAATGAATAGTTAGCTAACTCTATACCAGAGTGGGAGGGGACCTTCTTCTTTTGCTGTGAGCTGATTTGACCCGGCTTTGGATTTCTATCACTACTACTACCACTACACTGCTTTCCTATGTGGTCTCTGGGCAAACGAGTGTCTTCCTTCTTCTAATTCTCATGACTACCAACACCACCATCACTATCACCATGGTTACAGTCTTCATAACTAAAAGTCCTCTTGAGCATCTGTAGATTGTGGTGTTACTACTTCTACTGCCTTTGCTGCTTTTCACCTGTAGTCTAGAGGTAGAGGAGTGAGTGGGGGTGGTTTCACAAAGCATCTATGAAGGTTATGTATGTAGTGCACTCTGCAGTTGTTTCTTTCTAACTACATTTTTAAAACATGGTGTGTTTGTTGTTAGCTTTGTTCGTCTGTCTATGGAAGTGAGGGTGTGTGCATGTGTGTTTCTATGTCTGTATTGTATTTTGTTTTTCTCTTCATACATGTTTGTCAGCTAGAAAAATTCTTTATAGAAACATTTTATGAGAGTGTTGAAAAAAAAAAATATTTGACAAAAAAAGATGATGTAAATCAACTCGTTTGTATTAAAACATGTTTATATTGATATCTGAATTTCATACAGAACAATATTTGCATGTTTTAAGACTCTAGTAACAAAAGAATAGTTCTATTTTGTTTTCTTTCTTAGTAGAATCTCGTGTTATATTTCTTTTGTGTTTCATTCAAAAACTTTAGATAGAAAAGAAGCTATAAAACACTTATGTTTTTATCACCCATTAAGTTTTTGTTTTTAATATGCAAAATGATGTACAAAGCACTATGTGCAGGACTTTGTACGAAATTCAAATGAATGTTGTTGTGATCATGTTTTTACATCTCCGACCATATTTCAACCTACCTGTATAAAAGTGTAAACTAAGAGTTCAATACTATCCATCACTAATTTCAGCTGGCTAATAGTAAACCACTGTTTCTTTTTCTTTTTTTTTTAGAGTGCTTCTATTAAAAAAATGTTATGCACCCATCTTTATCATAATTCACTGTATTGTAAGCTTTCTAACAGGTCTAAATATTTCTTAAGTCTTTTATGTTCAGTAAATATTTAGTAATGTGCAAAGAGAGCAACTTTCCAAGAACTAAAATAGAAGTTGTTCTTTGGTCCCCATTTTATATCTAAGTTTTAATCTCTGCGGACTGTACAATATATCAAAATTTATTGGTGATTGGTTTGAAAGTGCCAAATCGGTAATAAATAACTTGCTGTTTCTTTTACCTCGTGCACCATTGCACTTTTTCATTATCAGCTGCTTATTCTGGTCTAGATGCTTCCTTTGTAGTTTCTGTGGCGTTGGATTAGATTTTCTCATCTGTTTTTCTACAAATATGTGAAAGGGTTAACTTTAAAATTTTAATAAAAATGTTATTTACAAATGTAGTATCTAAATATCAAAACATTATAATAAGTAAAAAAAAAAACTTAATTACTAGTAAATCTGTATTTTAACAATTTTCCTGATCCTGAACAATCTTCAGTTTGTACATGTACCAACATTTTGGAATTTCACAATTACTAAAGTATCACTGTAAGTGATTTTGAGGGCAGCTAAATCCAATTTGGGATAATTTTTGAGGTGACATTTTTGCAGAGCTAAACCCTAATTACATTAACATACTAATTGGGTTGTGTGTTAATAAAAAGAACCCTTGCTAATACATGTATGATCGTTGATGTAACAAATGAATGGCATACATACATGTAATTAATCATGCCAAGTAATTAGGGTGTTGAAGCAAGCATTATATGAGATAAATTTTCCCTTTTCATCATTATTTTATCAAGAAATATGTACATTAAATCAAGCCACACAAAGATTCACAAGTACAATTAAAATGTATAATGAATTAACTAAGGGCTGTTCGAGTTTAAAAATCATTTTTTGCTCCCATTAAAACCCAAGTGACACAAGTCCAAGCCTCCAAAATTTTGGCCCTTCATGGATCAGTCTGTTGTCTTTAGTGTTAGTATGCCTGAGTATGAGATACATGCATATTAATGTACATGGGGCTAAAGTAAATTTTTAACCAGGGATATTTTTAATGCACACTTGCAACACCATACACCAATATTTGGCCCCGACCTTTATTTTGTTTCAGATGTTAGGTTTAAAATAGGGTTTAATGTTAGGATTATCTTCATGTATTATGTTTAATTTAGGGCTGAAGTGAGTCATTCAATTAGCATTAGGAATTGATAGAGAAACAATTGTTTTGCTGGATTAAATGCTATCAACCGGTTCCACAGATCATGATGCAATTTCTAACACTACAATTCTCCCTTTCCCCCTTTGCCTCCTTGTTTGCGGTGGACAGGATTTCAAGGCAGTAGAGAACTTGAACCCAGTGGACATCGCGGGAGACATCTTGTCCAAGCATGCAGGAGACAGTGAACAAGGCATCACTGCAGAAGAGTTCCAGGTCTGGGCTGTCAAGAATAGCCTCCCTGACGATTTCAACAAGTTACTCTTTCAGGTAAAATATTCATGGTTTAATGGTTTATAAAGTAGTGATGATGTGCAATCTTGTGGTCATGCTTGGGGTATGGGACGGGAAACCTGCAGGAGACAATAAACAAGGATCACTGTAAAAGAGTTCCAGGTATGGGCTGTCAGGAACAGCCTTTTAGACGACTTCCACTAGTTATTCTTCCAGGTGAATTGTTCATGAATGAGATTGGTACCTTCAAAACAAGTGGTGGTGTGTCAATCTTTTGTTTAGATTCTGGTGAAGGAATATAGTGGTGTGCAAAAATTATTTCCAAAGTGTTGATATTTGCTACTTTTCAATGTAAATATCAAGATAAATTTTCGCTAAAGAAAACCAATGACAAGCACTTGATTCCACTCCTGTTTGTGATAAGCACCTTCGAAATTGCTAGAATTACATGTCATCATTATCTTTTTTGTTTTGTTTAGATCTGTCATATCATACTGGGTCTGAGACCGCAGAGTACGGTGGAAGAGAAGGAAGTGATTATGGGATGGGTTGAGAGAGAAAGGAGAAGAGGATTGAGGCCAGCCCAAACATGGTATCTCATCTCGGCTCATTGGTGGAAAGGCTGGCATGAATATGTCAACTACAGGGTAAGTTATAGTTCATTAGAATCAATTGAGTACTTTGTTTCATATTTCACATCACATGAAAAGAAATCAGAAGCAATGAAAAGTACAAGTGAACAAAGTCCTGGGGGGTGATTCACTAATATTTAAAATCAATCCCAACTACGAGTCTATGGAACTATAACACAGCAATTGATCCTAAAATTGATTTTATCCCAGTTGGGATTGATTTTAGCCGTTAGTGAATCACCCCCCCCCCCCATGTCTCTCTTTGAATCCTGCTGATTCCTGTCCCCCAATGGATAGGGTTGTATACACTGTTCCTTTCAATGGCTGAATATTAGTTGTTCCTATATTGTTGCAAATTGATATTGTTTTAAAAATACTATGCAACTTTCAATGAGTTGAATATTTAGAAGATGAATCTACAATTGATGGAATTGGGTTGAGTACATAAAGCTATCCTTGGTAGTTCTTTTTAAAATGTAATGATGAGTTCTCTTGACTCCAAGATGTCAAGGGTTACAGCTCACACTGTGTTCTACAAATATGCAAGATCTTTCCTTTCTCAAAACAGTAAATTGTAGGAATATTGATTCCTGTGTTGTTCTGCAAGGGTTTTTTAGTGTGAGAACATACATGTATTTGCCAAAACAGCAGTGGAAAACATTTATGACGAGTAATCACTTGTTTTTTTTAAACATCTCTCGGATGCTGATTAGATAAGACTTGTTTCCTCTTTTATCTATAATATAATTACATGTATGTCATTCTCATACTTGTATTTTGTATCTTCCTTTGTTTTCAGCCTTCTAGCAGCAGCAGCAGTCAGCAGACGTCGAGACACGCTGGTGTTCAAACCAGCTTATCAACATTATCACCCAACCACACGACCCCTTCCTCCTCATCCTCCATCTCCCCTCGTAACCAGGGTAACGGTAGTCAGGCGTGGGATGTCAGCCCACGGCAACAACAATCACGCTCCTCCCCTTCATCTCCATCATCCAATCAGAACCCGGTATCGCGGCCCGGGACGTCCCACTCGCTCCCGCGCCATGCATCCCTGGGTGGATCGACCAGCAGCGTGAAGCCACTCCATCATGCAGCATCGTTCAACAGCTCCAGTCCATCCAGGAAGAGACCTGGACATGCGGTGGCTGTACCTACCAACTCAATCCCATCTAAGCCAGGCCCTATTGATAATACATCTCTTGTAGCAGCTGATAATAAAAAGGTACAAAATTCAAATTTTTTTATAGTGGTGACCCCTTAATAAAGGACATGTATCTTTAGAGTAGTGGTCACTCACTCTTAACAGCTCTTTCTTGGAGCATATAAATGATATAGAAACTTAGTACAGAGGCCACCATTTATCAGTGCTTACATCTGTAACTTCTAAATGAAAGAGAGGCCTGTGCCCTGTAACGTAAGACTTACAATCAATAGCAAATTGATAGTAGCCAATCAGGATCCTTGTTGCATATGCTTCTTGCATAAATGTCTCACTTTGAACCAATCAGAATGGTTGTTTGAAACTTACTGTTAAATGTTATTGTAATCCACTTCCGATACTTTTGATGATAATAATGATAGAAATTAATTTGTCACCATCTATCTAGACTTCTATTCTGTGGTGCATACACACAGAAAGATGAATCAAAAGAGTCGTAATGAGCATTAGGACTCTTTAACATTACATGTATCAAGCATTACAATAAAATACAGGTTTTTAACTTTGATTTCAATTTTTTCTTAGGATTCTGTACAGTTTGGTTCACTTCAAGAAGTAAGATGGCAACCTTTTTCTCAAAAACTAGCCCGGTTATAATGAATTAAACTTTCTACTTGTTAAATAATCTCTACACCTTAGTTTATATTGACTCTTGTCCTTCTTTGATATTCCCACTACAGCAAGTATCAACCCTGACCAATGAGGGGGGTAGATTACGACGGCATCCTCCCATCTCTCAGAACAAAGATTATGAGATCATCCCTGACCCGGTCTGGAAGGCTCTGGCCCTCTGGTATGCGGGAGGTCCGGCTCTCCCAAGAAATGTAAGTGCATAATGTTAGTTTACACTTAGAAATGAATCTGCAGATCTGCCGTACAGATTTTCATTTCTTTTTTGAAAATATCTGGAAGTGGAAAGTACTTCTCTACAAATATAGGAATCAGAAAAAAAGTTAAAATTCAATATCATGTAAAAATTAGTGTATTTTTATATTTATGGATGATTAAGTGACAGCGAACATAACAATGCAGATAGGGCTTACCTCTAATTCTGGAAAGCAGTTACATAAATGAGCTTTCAGATGATATTCCAGAATACATCACTATATCATGTCACAATGCGACATTAGAACATTGCACATTCGAGAACTCCTATTTGATAAACAATGAAAGTAAATGTTATCATACATGTACATTGTATGCTTTATCACTTGACATTGTGTCATGTAACAATGCTTCAGTCTGACAAAACAATTGGTTCATTCTTATTGAAGCTGTTTATCAGAAATGTTTTCATAAAATTAGGAGGAAATACATAATATAAATGCAGCAGTAATAAAACTGATGTCTCTTATCATGTCTTGAGCCTTTTTATCCACCTTGTTAGAAATTATCAAAGTTAAAACCATGTATATTATGCATGCATGTGTTATTCTGCTGTTATGGTAATTGTGTACAGGTTCATTTAAAACCTTGAGTATATACTCTTTTATGAAGATGAAGCTGAATTTCAAGATCATGGCGTGCAATCTTATTAAATTTGGTGTTATTCATGTTGATTATACATTCACTTCCACCAGGCTTCATCATGATGCGAATCATAACAGTATTTTTACAAGTATTTCATGTAGTGTTTGTGAAGTTCATATTTTTTTTGTTTTATTTCAAATTAAGTCTGATTGAACCTGTATTAAAGGAATCAAATTACAAACCCTACCTGCCTAACAAGAACACGTTCCATTATTCCCTTGAGTAATGTTTCGCACACGCATTCTTATGTACTGGGTTTTGTGATATTAAAACTGGTGTGAACAGGTACAATTCAAGATATATCTCTTTTACCCCTTGACTGTGCAGGTGATAGTTCAGACCACGTCACAAGGCAATACATCATGTAAACTGGAATTGTACCCACTGTGTGTGAAGTTATTGAGACATCAGACCCCTCAAGTCAAGCAGAACGGTTGGAGTGGTGTCAATCTTGGAATAGGTGAGTCCTTATTAATTCCTAATTTTTATTAATCAAAGAAAGTTTGGAAATACATTTAGTTTATTGATTATGAAGAGAAAGGACAGCAGATTCCCTGATAATTTATTGATTAACAATTAGATATAAATGTACCACAAGTTTAAATTACAAGTATTGGTATTCAAATAATATTAAGATGATATGATCATGATTTGGATGATGTTAATGATGATGATGATGTTGATGATGACGATGGTGATGATGATGATGATGACGTTGATGATGATGATGATGATGGTATTGAACATGCTGATGTTGTTGGTGATGATTATGGTAATGATGATGATGAACATGATGGTGTTGATGGTGATGATGATGATGATGATGATGATGATGATAATGATGTTGATGATGGTGATGATTATAAAGGTGGTGGCGATAAAAGTGAAAATATGATTTTGATGAGGATGATGATGAAGATTTTTTTTTTCTTTCAACCTTTACAGGTGTATTTATTGATCTAAAATCATGTTACATTTGAAATTTTACATACATCAATTTATATCGAGAAATATAACAAATTAGACATATATATTTAGCTCTTTCGGCAAAATTAAACAAATTAGGTTTTCTTTTTCACAAAATGCACATTTATATCTAAACGTATCTAACTTCCTTAAGAAAAATCCACCATAATTTGGTTTTCCTTTCATCTTTACCACTTTCATTTCTAAGAATTATCATTTTATAGATGCTCCAAAAGGCTATAGTGAGAATATCGTCAATATCATTTTCTTTATGCATTTTCAGAAATGTTTGTATATTGACGTTTATGTTAACATCAATGATGATGATGAACATGATGGTGTTGATGGTGAGATGATAATGAGATGATGATGATGATTGATGATGAAATGATGTTGATGATGGTGATGATGATAAAGATGGTGGTGGCGATAAAAGTGAAAATAATGATTTTGATGAGGATGATGATGAAGATGATGGTGATGAACATACTGAAAATGGTGTTGGTTGTGATGGTGATGATAATAATGAAAATGGTGATAATGACGATGAAAAATTATGACAATGATAATTACAAGCATAGTGTTCCCTGTAAAATCTGACTTCCTTTATTGCTCTACAAATCAAACCTACCATCCCTCTCTTTGCAGGCAATATATCACTGAGCTCATCGGGTCTTGAAATCAACATCTCAGGTAACAGCGGTACACCCCAAGCTCCCAAACGCTACCAAGCCTATGTAGCATGCTTCAGTAAGATGCACACTCTTCAACAAGTGCATGAATTCTTAGCAGCCAGGTTAAGGGTCAGGACGGAGGAAATGAGATTGTGGAACCTCAAAGATGAGGTAAGATAGCACAAGATGGTTATTCCGTCACTGGAGCTTTTAGAACCATGTACTGTAAACGTGGAAATATTTGCGGTACATTAATTTTCGCGGAATTTCGCGCAAAGATCGTAAGGCGCGAATTTCAAAATGCGTGAATGTATGAGCATGCTTTCTAATGCATGCTTTGAATGGGTACAATTGTGTTCACACGTAAATAGAGCGCGATTTTAAAAACCCACAAATATGATGTGAAACCTCTAAGCGCGAAAAAATTAATCGCATGAAATTAACAAGGAATACAGTATCTCAAAATTGGTTAAAAACACCTTTTTTTGGGTAATCAGTCAAGTGATGTCATGTCCAAAGCCCAGCCCTCTTATCACCCCAGTGACGATATGTATTTAAGGAAAAAAATTGATGCAATCATTATACTTTAAAATTACTATTTATTGTGCAAATTACAATTGGTGAATGAATTAAACATGAATGAAATATTGTACATTGTTTTCTTAATTTTTAATCTTTTTTGTCGTCTCTCTTCTCTCCTCCCTCTTCCCCTCTTTACATCAACTCTTCCATCTTTCATTATCCTGTCCCCATTTTCTGCTCTTTTCCCTCTGTCACATTTGCCCTGTACTTTCTCTCTCTTTTCTCATATTCTTTGACCCTTTTTTCTCCTTGCTCCTTGATTTTTGATTTTTTTTTTTTCTGGTAATTTGTTCTCCGCTGCTCCAAATCACTTCTTTCTTCCATTCTCCTTTTTTTGTCCCCCACCCCCATCTCACAATCTCTTCTTTTCTATTCCCTCTCTGCCCCATTTACCCAATATCAAATATCAGAACAACCCTGTTGTCCTAGAAGATGACTCAAGCACCTTGGATCAGCTTGGTATTGCTGATGAACAGAGTTTACTGATTGAGATTAGGAATAAAGATCTTAGCTGGCCAGAGGAGATGTCTTTACTAGCCAAGAAGAAAGCAGATAGGCAACAGAGTCAGTATTCTTTGTTCTCAAATTGTTCATTTATTTTTATTTCTCTCATATGGGCAATTCCACAGAAATCCGGACAAGGGTGCCGGAAATTCAACATGATATTTGGTTAAAATGACTTTGATTTTCAAAAAATACATGAGTTAAAGTTTTAAGAATCAACAAAATTTTTATCGATGGCGGCCATTTTCACTTTCTAAACAAATGCCGAAGTATTGCAATATTTTTGGGGTATAGAAAAGTTATTTTTACAAAAAACTCATTTTCATTTTCTCAACTAAATTGTTTCTGTTCTCCAAAATCTTTTACATGGATAAAGTTGTTAGAGAGACACTTTATCAAAGTGTATTTTTAAAAATTTGGTTCAATTGTGACTTTGGCCAAAAAATTTGGATTTAATCTACCCTCATTTTGAATGTAACGTCAGTTACCGAAAACATGAACTTGTTTATTTTTTTCCACAACGATCACAGTATCAACTATGCCAATTAGGATTTCTAATGTATGACTGCATCTAATTATTATCAATAGCAAAGCTATTGATATTCAACATACAATCAAGTCAAAATTGACAACCAATTTGTGTAACGTCAGTTACCATGACCTAGTGTAACGTCAGTTACCATGATGCCATTATCGTTTCATAGAAAACAGTTACAATGTGGACTCCTATATGCATCTGAACTAATTACCACTGCTTAAACTAATCGTCTAGCGATGGAAAGACTGTCAGTATGAATGGTAACTTCTTCTTTTAATGATTTAAGAGTTAGAAAGTCCATGCAGTATACATGTACACATAAGCCAGGGCTCCAAATCTAGTTAAGATTTTCAGTGATTATCTGTTGGCGTGATCAGGGTTCCATTGCTATATATCTTGAATTTGGAATATGAGCCTACAGTTTGAAATGTTATGATAAATCCAAATAGAATTATTGGTTGTAAAAAAGAAATTCTCTCTGTGAAAACTTATAAATAAATGAAACAAAAACATATGATCAAAGCTCCCATGTCTGCACATCTACTTAGATGTATGTGAATTGTGATAGAACAAACACTTTACTTTGACAGGATTTAATTTTTATGCCAAAGACTAACAGAAATTTTCATCAAATTTCAATACCTAGCTTTGAAATTCTGCATTTTTTGACTACTGATCATAACTTTGTACAAAATGAGGTGGTAAATGGAAAATAATGTTGCAGTCTTGAGTTTTAATTCAGAAAGAAACTGTTTAAAAGTAATTAAAAACAGTTGATAAGTACATTGTATTCCCCTACAAATTGCTGTGTGCTGTGAGGATTTAGAATCAACAAATGATAGTAAATGAACCCAATTCTGCAGAGATTCACATGCACTACACACAAAAATACATGTATGGGACATCCTACGTGTATTAATAATTCATATTACTATTTTAAAGTTTCTGATATCTTAATACTAACATATTCCCATATTTATGTGACAAAATTTTGTTCTTAAAGTAGTAAGAAATAAAATTTTCAAATATTCTGTACAAACCCTATGGCAGGTGTATGTGTAAAACTGTCATGTCCTCAGTAAAGTTTTAACTGATCAAGAGGAAAATGATAACATTACTTCTTATTTGGCCAATCTGTTGCCCACAAGATAGGTATGATGTCATATCAAACACATAATTCTCAGAAGCCCAGAACACAAAATATTTTGATCTGATTCAAAATTGGGATTTTACATGTGTAAAGTCTATGGAAGATGTAAGGGTAACGTCAGTTACCTAACGTCAGTTACCGACATGCCTTCACAAAAGTTTCCCCAGCAAAAACAAAAATTATGAAAAACTCTCCTTATTTTGCAAATCCGTTCATCAGGACCTAGGTATGATGTCATATAAGACTTATCATTATAACACATCGTGGACATGAGATATTGAGATTTGATCAAGCACCATGATTTTGCATGTCCGTTTTCTGTAACGTCAGTTACCGCCACGTTTTTGCTTGGCGTTTCAATGGAAATGATTTTTGGGTGGAATTTTTTTACACAAATTCTTCCTTTACACTCACTTATTTAGGGATATTAATTTGAAGACCCATGTATTTGTATTCATGTAACTACAGTACAAGCAATGTAGAAAATTCTGGTTGTGTGTAACGTCAGTTACCGTGGAATTGCCCATATGTTGATTTAAACAAATTTTCCTGTACCTTTGTTTTGTTGTTTATTTCAGGTTGATTATCAATTTGTATTCAAATTGCTTAAATGTTTTCCAAATCCTTTTTAATGTGCAAAGGTATACTATTTTATCTATCAATTTTATCTATCAATTTTATTTATACAGTAGTATTATTATCAATAGCAGTTAAGTGTTCTTTTTTAATGTTTTCACAGCCTGGCAACCAAGGTGATTATTTTTGGTGTAAATTGGCAGTGGCCTGTAACAAATTTCATGAAATGGTAGAAGTTAATCTCTTTGGCTGAAACTCAAACAAAAAAGGGAGATCTTTGAGTTTGTCTGACAGTGGTGGAAAACGGCAGTATGCTAATTTTGTTAAATGCATAAAATTTTAAAAACCACACCAAACCAAAGTATAATGTACATAAATCATGTTATGATTTGTGATCTGCATACTCAAAACTCCAAAAAAGTCATTATTGAATTAGAGATCATATTTAATGTGTGTTGATATTTGAGATTCCACGCATTTGTCAGACGATGAGCTGTTAATGGTATCGTATGCACAAAGACCATGTGTTCCTCCCATATGTTTTGTTTCTCATTTACATGATTTTTTTTTTTTTTTTTTTTTTTTTGGTGTGGTTTGGAGCCGCCATCTCATATTTTGCATTTAACCCATTTACATAGAAATTTTTAAAAACTTTTCAATGAGTTTAGTTATTAATTTTGTTTGTTTATGATTTCAGGTGTGAGAACAGATAAAGGTGTGACTGGTCTCAGTAACCTTGGTAACACCTGTTTTATGAATTCAGCCGTCCAGTGTATCAGTAACACCCAAGCTCTCAGACTCTACTTCCAAACTAAGTCTTACCTCTATGAACTCAACCCGTAAGTATAATCAGAGATGCTCATTGAAACTAATTTGCTTTCTGACCTTTGGATTTTTCCAAAACATGCTAATTGAAAGGGAAATATTGAAACATCAACATTAAGTTAATATATGGTTAAATAAAGTGGAAAGTACGTACATGTACATGATATTATTGTTATTGTTTGAATATACAGTCTGTGTCAAATAAAATGGTACAAGTGGAAATTTTTTTTATAGTATGAAGATTAATCACAACCTGGTATTGTTGATATTTTTGTAAAGCAGGAAAATCAGACTTTCTTCTGCAATTTTTTTCATCAAATTTAGTGTTGTAGTTTTTGAGATATGACTAGTTTTCTACAATCAAGAAAAATCCATTTTTCGCATGCCGTCCCATGCCTTATTGTATAGGTTTCGCATAATGGCCATTAAATGCTCAATTTCGATTTGTTCCTCGTCGCACAAAATTTAGCATAACTTTTGTTTTACGAAAGCAAATTATACAGAACAAAGCGCATCAGCAGGGAAAATATTTTGGCTTTATTTTGGTACCACATACACACATTATTTGAAAATATTTCACACCTAAATAAATTTTGTTTGACTGTACCATTTTTTTTTGACACAGACTGTATATATATATACGTGTACTTGAGTCTGTTTTTTTTTAACCGTTACATGATATATAACTAATACTTACCTCTCATGACCATGGTCACATTTTACACCATAATAAACTGTTTGAAATGAAAAAGGAATGTGATATTGGTTTACAATGTAGCAATCTCTTTTATTGAGTTATATATAGTTGGAAAGTGTGAAAGTGACTTGTACTTAAAAAGTGATTTCAAACGATATGTAATTGGGTATAATGAGTGCTTTGGAACGAAGTGACCAAATTCAGTCGTTAAATGGACATAAGTGATTGCAACTGATAGAGTAACAGAGAAACCTGTCTCCAGGGTGTAGTTGCATAAACAGTTCTACAAATTTGCTACATGTATCAATTGTAACTACCATGGTTCCGTTCCTCAACAGCACATCAAAATGCAACATTTCATTAAAGTTATCACTCATGGCAAAGTTACCATAATAGCAAGTTTTATGCTATTGGGCTGTGGAAGCAGATTCCTTCTATGTACATGTAGTGTTGCTGATTTAGGTAATTATTCATTTGATTTTCCATCCATTTTTCTACCCAGTACCAACCCGCTTGGAATGAAAGGTCATCTAGCTAAGAGATATGGTGACCTTGTCAATGACCTCTGGTCAGGGACGGCAAGGAGTATAGCACCACTCAAACTTAGGGTTAGTATTTTCTTATATCAAATCAAATCAAATCAATCCCTCTACCCAGTACCAACCCACTTGGAATGAAAGGTCATCTAGCTACATGTAAGAGATATGGTGACCTCGTCAATGACCTCTGGTCAGGGACGGCAAGGAGTATAGCACCACTCAAACTTAGGCTGAGTATATTCTTATTCTGATGACTAAAATGACAGAGAAGAAAGAGAGAAGAACAACAAAAGCATGGAATCAGCCTTTTTCTGCTGACTAGACAATATGCAGTTTAAAATACAAAAATTTAAAACCAAAGTTATTACTTTCTTTTAAAAAAAAACTAAGCTGGTGTGATAAAAATATGAAATTAATTTATTCAGAATCAATTCAATTCAATTCAATACTCCTTCGGTGACTATGTATATGTACCATCACTACTTAATAGGTCTACTTTGGAAGCAGTTTCATATATTTGTTTGGTTTTTAATTACGTTCTTTAAAGAAGAGTCCGCATTCTGTAATGGTTCCCAATAAATTTTTACATCTTTGAACTAAAATCTCCATTTCTCAAAACAACAACTGAAACATAATTTTGATCGAAAATGTGTTGTAGCAGAGTAACATGCAGAAAATGATACTAAATCTATTATTACTTATTTGAACAATGATAAGAAAAAGAAAACAAGTACAAATACATTTGGGTGAGAGAATTATATGATAATAATATCAAATAAATGTTAAATAGGAATATGAGAAAAGAGCTTTGGATCATGTGCATAATATATTACCTCCTAATGCTAAACTTCAATGATCACTTCAGTGAAACTGAACATCTAAATCTTTATTTTCCCCCTTTCTCTTTGTGCAGTGGACGATAGCCAAGTATGCTCCACGCTTCAGTGGTTTCCAACAGCACGATTCCCAGGAACTCCTGGCTTTCTTATTGGACGGTTTACATGAAGATTTGAACAGGGTACATGAAAAGCCATACGTGGAACTGAAAGACAGTGATGGAAGGCCAGATGAAGAAGTTGCGACGGAGGTAAATTAATTTCAAATTTAGAGATGGAAAAGCATCATGTTGTAGCTTTGGAGGACCTGTAGCTAACTCAAACCTATGGGCAATTCTACAGTAACGTCATTTACTGGACTTTTTCATATTTAGATAGTTGAATCCTAGTTTGGGCTTATAGTATTCAGATATACTATTAGAAGCTTCAATATTTCATTTTAATACACAACTGCAGTTCACATAAAGCATGAAAAAGCTTGGTAACATACATTACATTGCGTTAGTGTGGAATTGCACATATGATTTATCATGCCAACTTTATATTTCAAGGATTTTATTTCCCTTCAAAATATTTCCATTGTATACAAAATATCTATTTAAAAAAAAAGAATGAAAAAACTTAGGAAAGTGTTATTATACCAAAAATTGGAAGTTGTCAAATGTTATAAAGATTTTGTCATCCGTGTGATTGTTATTCATTTGATGTTTCAGGGGTTTCACTTTATTTATTGACCTTTAGGCTTGAGAGAACCACATAATTGCGAACAAGTCTGTGATTGTAGACCTGTTCCAAGGTCAGCTCAAGTCTCAGGTCTGATGTAAGACTTGTGGTCATATCAGCTTGAGATTTAATCCCTGTGAAAATTGTTATTTAAATGTTTTTTGGGTTTCACTCTATTCATTATTCATTGTCATTTAGGCTTGGGAGAACCACTTAATCAGGAACAAGTCTGTGATTGTAGACCTGTTCCAAGGTCAGCTCAAGTCTCAGGTCCGATGTAAGACTTGTGGTCATATCAGTGTGAGGTTTGATCCATTCACCTTCCTCTCATTGCCTCTTCCAATGGAAAGCTCCATGCATGTAGAGATTGTAGGTGAGTAATCATTTCTTTCTTTTAAAGAAAAGTACAGTCCATCCCTGTTATTACTAGGTACTGGGATACAAATTACCTTGTATAAACTGAATCTTGTTATATTGGACAGGACACATATGTTTGCACATAGATGTATTTGAAATCATGGCTGGTACATTGCCTCATTATAACAAATTAGGCAGGAGTGGACTGTTTAGGAATCTAATAGAATTATACATTTTTGCCTACAAATTAATATTATCCTTTATCATAAAATTGTAACAAATACTTTGTCTTTCTTCCATATGAGTTGTGATTTAAAATTGTGAAGTACGTGTACAGCTTAGGAAATAATTATTAGACCACTCTCCTACTGAGCTCCCATACGGTTTGGTCTAATAATAACTGCCCAAGCTATACATATCAACAGTAGTAGTAACCCAGTTCATATGAGATTTACAGAAATATTGTAATTTTTTTATTGATTAAGGACATATAATAAATCACCATCAGTGGGTAATACATGATACAACCAATGTACTTACCTTATGGAGAAATATATTTCTCTTTCCTTCTACTTGTCATTTAGTTGTGAGATTGGATGGTAGTGTACCTGTCAAGTATGGTCTGAGACTGAACACAGATGACAAGTACAAATCATTGAAGAAGCAACTAGCTGATCTGTGTGATATGAGAGCAGATCAATTGGTATTAGCTGAGATTGGAGGAGCTATGGTTAGGGTATGTAAAAGTGTAATACTCATCTATAATCATCATCAAGCTTTGGTTTCTGTTTCTATTTTTCTCTTATAGCTATTCATCGACCCATTGCCAATTTTTTGTCCTCACATTCTTTATGAGTACAAGAACCCTTTGTCTACATTTCCCATCTCGGCCCTATTCTGGCAGGATCTCCTTTTTTGCAATTCCGATGTTTTTTAGTTTAAATGTTTAAAATTGCTTCTTTTGCTTTCTTTGGAAAAATGGAGAATGGTGTATCGTTTTTGTTTTGTTTTTTTTCCTTTGATCTGTGGAACATATGGCATTGGCACCAAAAACTCGTTGATTTCCTCATTTAATCTTGTAATTTTCCTCATTTTTTAAAACATACACGCTTTTGCCTGATTAAATCAACGACTGCACTCCTAGCTTTTGATCAGGCAAAACTACTTATGTTCCAACTTACCAGGCAAAACTATGTATGTCACAGGGTATGTCCCCGAGGTGGCAAAGGTTTATCAGGCAAAACAACGTATGTCCTGCGCTTTGCAGTTTTATCAGGCAAAACTACGTATGTCGTACGCATTGCAAAGTTTTATCAGACAAAACTACGTATGTCTTATACATTGCAAAGTTATCAGGCTTAAAAAACTACGTATGTCCTAAATATTGCAAATGACTGGTTTATCAGGCAAAACTATGTATGTCTTGGGAGATACGTAGTTTTGCCTGATAAATCAACTTCTGCTTTCAAAGCTATTGTTCTAACAAAACCACGTATGTAGACCGACATAGTTTTGAATTTTCATTATCATCAAAGATTGAAAAACTACTCTTATAAGTCAACTTACATAGTTCTGCCTTTTAAATTTAAAGATTTTTGAGAGAATTTTACAAAAACTTGGTTTCGAATATCCAAAAATAATTAGAGTTAGAATTTGAAATTTTGCCAGATGAAAGAGCATATTCGAAATTATAAGAAACACTAAAAAAACAGAAAAACGCCCAAAAATGACTTACATAGTTTTGCCAGATTTCTTCCTTTCACTTTCTCTTTAACTCATTTACTTTCTCTCTTTCATCTTCCCATACTTATTTTGCCCTTATTGCAGAGCCATAAATGAAAACTCAGTTCAATTGGAGTACAAATATCTCCCCGCTGTCGCATTATTTTGGAAGTGTGATGCTTCTCTATTTTATTTTATTTATTCATTCACGTACTTGTAAGTTTAAGGTAGATTATGATATTCTGACGTTCAAGTAAAATCTCATACATGTAGTGTATTTTATGCCATACATACATAACAAAATATCTTACTTCCTGCTATGTGCATCAAAGTATATCTGACGATTAAAAAAAAAAAAGGCATTATCATCTTCATTTATACTATATTATTGTTATTGGTATTATTGCAGAGTTTTCCGTCCGAGGCCCAGAAGATTCGTACGATGTTAGGTGGTATCTTGTATGCATATGAAGTACCTCAATCCCGTACATCAGGGATCTGCAAGTCAGCAAGCCAAGTGTCTATTGGGTCAGAAATTAATGCCAGCCAAAGTAAGTACAAGGAATCATCACTATTTATGACACTGATAACATTAAATATAGATTTATGGTAATATGACAGAGAATATGACAGAATCAAACAAAACTTTCACTGAATAATACTCATGTTTGTTAATTAATGCTAATTGAATGATAAATGATAAAAGATTACTTATAAATGATGATAAGTGTTTAATGATTTATGTAGCTAATGTGTTTTAACAAAGTATTGAGAAACAAAAATATTGTGATTTGAACTTGAGACCTCCTGATTGCTAGACAGGTCCTGTACCTACTGACCTATGTCAAGCCCTTATGTCAAAGTCCATCCCAGAGAACCCTTTAGCTATCATTGCTCTCGTGATCAGAAGTTTAGAACCTAGCATAAACCTGAAGGAAGAACTTGGGGAGAAATACAAGGGATCACGGTAAAGTGATTCATTTTTATTTTTTTTTAAATAAATTTTTATTCTGGACTGTTTTTCTTTTTATTCAAATAATAATTGGTAGCATTAAGCACTTAGAATCACCAAGGTGAATTGTATGAAGTGCTATGCATGTACATGTACATGTATAAATGTTATCTATTATTATGATTTTCTCTAATTTTATTGCTAGCTGCCATGATTCATTCCGAATCCAACCAGCAACCACTCCCTCCAATCAACATGGTAACAAAGGAGAACACTGGGGTACACCGGCCACCTGCCAATGGGGACATCCCCAGGGCTGGGGGTGGGGTGTCACCGTTACACTCTACCAACTCACCAGGGGGTGTGGAGAAGAGGAGAAGATTGGAAAATGGAACTACTGCCGAAGATGAAAAGGGTAAGGATTGAACATTTTCATTGCATGTGCATTCCAATGTATGTTTGTCTAATGACTAGACATTTCATTTGCCTGTTATTCAGTGGAGCCATGGAATGAATTAAGTCCTCAAGCTTGCCATGTAATGCCATGGGGAATTTGTAAAGAATAAGCATACATAGTCTCACAACTGTATATCAAATTCTTTTTGAATTACCTGCATTTACATATATTTGTACAAAAAGTCATTCAAGTTTGCATTTCTGATATGTATCATAGAATACTCAAGTAATGTCTATGGGAATTATTTTGATGTTTCGTCACTAAACGTAGGGGTTTCTCACAAATCTTTGTTATCTCCAATGCAAAAATTAAATCAATTTTGTTTGCATGCAGACAATGACACTCCAACCAGTAGCAGCACACCCGAGTCTGTGATCAGTTCTGGTCACTCGCCGTCCACCCCAAGCCAGTCCCGTGTGATTCAAGCTCAGCATAGCAGGACACCAAGCACAGCAAGTGGGACTAGTGCTGTCACCACATCACCTGTCATCCCAGGAGCAGAGTTTGATGGCTTTGTGGTAGCAATGCATCGGAAAATGGTATGAGGACCGTGTCTGTGTGTCAGGTTGTATGTAGCAGAGATGCCAACACTACAGATTAATTAGAACATTAGAAATTAAAATGCGAATAACGCAATAGTTAAGACAGCTGAAACAAATGTCTTGTTTATAAGTGAAAAAACCTTTGATTTGAATGCATTCCCAAAATTGAATGCCAGAGCAAAAAGTTTTTATTCCTGCTCTCTCTCTTGACAAGTCATTTGGTTAGGCTGTTTTAACTATTTGCGTTATTTGCGTTGTAATTTCTAATGTTCTTATTATTCCGTAGTGTTGGCATCTCTGAAAATTCTTCTGCGGTCACTTCCTAACATTAATTGGATGACCAACTTGGCCCTTTACTAAACACTGTGCCTCATGCTAAAGCTTACCCTAAACCTACATGTAACAGGAAACACTGTCCAATAATTACCCTAATGCAAACTCTGTACCCTTTGATTGACAGTCAATGACTGTTGCATTAGACCACAACACATCTGTACAACACATCTAGTTATGCATTTACATCTCCGCAATGGAATATGGCTGCAACGATAATGCCTTTTGCATTCCCCAAATATTCTTATGTTCGTATATTCTTTTTGTGTGTTATGATAATGTGATTTATAAACGAAATACATGTAATAATATTATTTTTGTGTTGTAGATTCGTATGGACATGTACTTCCTGGCGTGGCAGAAGAGTCGTCCATGTTTGTTTGGTCTACCTCTAATCCTACCCTGCCAGCCTTCAACCACTAGAGAAGACCTATACAAGGTAGTCTGGACTCAGATCTCCAGGCTGGTCAGTCCAACTAAACCCACGGATCATAACACTGGTCATAACAAGAACCATGCTGAAGATTGGTGAGTTTTCACAGTCTCCATTTGAATTTAGGGTCCTTCTCCATTTCCCAGAAGTAAATAATATTGACATCTTCCTGAACTATCACTTCTAGTATTTCTGTTGCTCATTTCTAGTACTTCAATTGCGCAGGATGCTTGGAAATACTTGTTTATATATACTCCCTGTCATATAACTTACAGCATGGGAAATAATATCTAGACCAAACTAAATGAGAGATTTGAATGATTTTGTCTAATAATTATTCCCCAACTTGTATTTCGACATATTCTTCTACGCTGTGACAGCTATATTACAAAATACCTAATGTTACGTTGTAGATCATCTTTTGTTCGTCTAATTCATACAAATTAGAGTGATCAATGAATTATTCTTATCAGACAGATCCTTCCCCACAAGTATTCTCTGTGCAAACATTTCAAATAAGTCTAAATAAATTCATTTTTGAGGATTGCCAATAATCGCTGGAGGGTATTCATTTGTCTCGCAATCTCTTATTGTAAACAAGATGAGCTAGTGAACACTTGCTGTGAGAGTGATCACAAATTCTTTCTTTGACCATCATAGATTGCATGACAAATAAATACTCTCTAGTATTAATGTTCCAGAAGGAAGGTGTAGAGAATGGTTGATAAAATAACACATTACATTTTCCAATTTTTATTGCTAATAAAGCAAAAGATAAATTTAAAACTAGATGAGGATAAATTTTTTTGCATTGAATAGAAACATGGATTAGAGTTGAGAAGTGAAGGGAAAATAAGTTGACAAAAGTTATGACAGTCGAAATTGAAAAAAAAAAATAAATAAAGGGTAAATATAATCGTACACTGTAACACACACACAAAAAAAGTTTTTTTATTTACATATATCGTAAAGATATATAAGTAATTAGATTGACTTCGAAGGAAAAGAATAGAAAAATTAGAATAGAAAACAAATCCTCATTTTGCGAAGATTATTCTAGTTTCTTTCACATGGAGAAAAGCATCTCCTCCAAGAGGTTGATGTGCAAAACTCCCCAAGTGCAATGTAAAATATGTCATTTGTGTTTGCTAGCGACAGCCCTCGTCAGAAGTACCCGTTTACACTGAAGGCAGTGCTGAAGGACGGCTTGACTTGTGCCTGGTGTCCATGGTATAGGTATGTATGGTGGAGACAAGGTTTGAATATCACAAGCATCTTATTCATGCAATAATCTAACATGCTATCTTAGGCACCTTAACACTACAGAGTGTCACATAAAAACGTGTTGGGAACATATATGTAGAAGGTTTAATTGTTATTGATTATTTCACAGTAGAAATACATAGAATACTCAATAAGCCAATATTTTCACTTTTGCGATTTTGGACTACATGTACATGTGGCTGAGGAAATTTGTGAGGGCAAAATTTTGGAGTTTGGTGACGTTTCCATTACTATAAATGGCCTTTAAATACAGTGGTTGACTTGTGAAATTCACCAAAACATAATCGGCTTCATTTGTTTTTCCTCATATGGGCTAACTAATAACAAAATTATCATCAAGATAAAATTATCAGGATATCTTTGATTTTTAGATGCTTACAAATGAGTAAGTTTTCCTCATCATTTTATGTACCACTCAGTCCTGTTAAGGTGCCTCATATCACTGTATATCTTTTTCTCTTATGTGTTTTGTATATTTTCCAACTGTCTCTTTTTCCCTATTCTTGTTTTGTCTCTGACATTGGAAGATGTACATGTATACCAATGTTTCAGGATTTTGAGTTATGTGGATATTAATATTGACAATGAATATGTTTTTAAATGAAAGATTTTTGTAAAAATTGGGCATACATTTGGATGTCTACTGATCAAGGAGTTTATTGATTTTTTGTCTTCTTATTTCACAAAGCATTTTCAAGCAAATTCAAAGCTTTGATCTTGTAACATAAACTCTTTTCCCTTTATATGTGGTGGGTGAAAAGTGAATAAAGAGTTAGATAAAACAGATGCAAAAAAAAAAAAAAATTATTAAAAATTATGAAAGGGTGCATTATACATGGATCATTTGCTTGAGTTGATTGATCGATCATTCCTTTCAAAACTGCCTTTCATGAATTAGCAGTTTGTTGTCTTTCCCATTTAATCTTCTTTTTTTCTCTCCATTTCATGAATAACAGGAAGATTCAGTTAATGTCAATTGCCAAGCATTTTTAGGATAAGATTTAATTAATTTGAGGGTATTATGTAATGTCTCTCCCTTTGCCTTTCAATTTTCATTATTATAACTGTTTTCTCATTTCACCTACAGTTTTATCTTGTTAATCTTATTAATCCTGTTTTGTGTCTGATCTATCATATTTATGTTTAACCATTTGTTTTTTCTGTATTCTCTTTTCAAACTTCAACTAACATTTCCACATTTTTTCTATTTTTCTATGTTTTATTATTGCATGACATTATGAATTAAACAATCCTTTTCCCATGTATAGTGAACTATTCTTGTTACAATTTTCTGATGACATACATGAAGATCAAAATACCCATGTTGTGTTAGATTTGTATGCATGATGTATGCCAGATGATTGCTTGCAAAGTGCTCGTGTTAAAAATCAAGTTATATATCAGTAATTTGTCAATAAAGAAAGTGCATGCTGTTTTTTAATCTTATGTTCTTTATTGCCATTGAATAAGTGCAGTGTTTCATGAAAACATTATAATTTTTAGAAGTTTGTAGATATCGCCCTTAAAGCTCAGGGCAGCACTTCGGCTGTGGGTTTTTATTGAATTTGTACAACATGATTGTTTCATGAAACTCGGTCCTAGTCTCTTGGCATTTCATTGAGAATATCTGTGAAAACATACAAAATGGCACATCATGCCAATCACTCAATAACCAAGCAAGTTCATATTTTTCCTGAAAATATTTTTAAAAACCCAGTCATTTGCTGATGATTCTGATGGAGTAAGGGTGGTGAATTTTTAGAAACACTTAAAGCTCCAGCATTACCCAAAAAAAATCATTGCACCATTTATATGTACATTCAAAAGCATGATTCCCCCCCTATTTTTTTGCGATGTATATAAAATTGTTTGACCAATACTACAGTACATGTACATGTATATCAATTAGACATGTGCATTTTTGAAAGGTATTATTTAATGCTTGAAATTTTCCCTGCTGGCTAGAAACGTTTTTACGTCCATTACTTATAAGTTTACGTAATTTACATGTAATGTTCTGGCAAGTAACAATAAATGGACATTACATTTTGGTTCCAAGTGTAAGTTTAGAATTGTTTCTCCTTTGTTAAACCGTTCGTTTTTTAAGAATTCATATATTTGATGAGATTATATCCCCCTCCAAAAAGTAAATGTGTTTTTAATTTGATTTGCTTTTATCATGAGATAACCTTGCACATAGGTATATATACTGTATCATCTTTTTGTAATGACCCTTTTTATGTGTAGTTCCTATATAAGTGCAAATGATTTATTAAAAAGGTGGTGTAAAAGTATTAATCCCATAATATAAATAGAGCACGCAGAATCCATTTTTACCTACACAATGCTGGCAAATCATTTAAAATGACCCATTTATCTCTGAAAAGATGTGCATGTATTCTTGTCAAGAGCGCTAATAGAAATGGACTTTGATTTTATTAATATGTTTTACTGCATTATATCTAACCCAACTATAGGCCTACTCCAAATGATCCTCCACAAAATCTGGGATGGTCTGAAACTACAAAAAAAAAAAAAAAAAAACCATGCCAACACATTAAGTTTAGCCTTCGAGATTGCATGCATTAAAAACAAAAAACCTTGGTGTCCCCGTGAAGATGTGATAATAAGCTCACTGAAATGTCAATAGTGAGTTGATCCTATTCAGGACCACTCATATCCTCATGGAAGAATACTTAGGGCTCTGTGAAACCTTCCAATGTGTTACTTATTTTTTAATGGTTCCAGCTTTGGCTAAAGATATTTTGTTTGAGCATGTCTTAAAAAGGCCCCAATATCGTGCAAGAGCTACCGGTAAAAGAACATTAATACAAATGATAGAAGAAAAGCTGAACGAGGTGGGATTTGCTACTAACTTTAGAGGATATACATGTACATGTATGCCTCCTCAGGCACATGTACCATATTTTGGGGAAGATCAAACGGTATTATTTTATTGTTCTTAATTGACCACAACTTGGCTTCAGAAATGTAATGTTTAGCTAATGTATAAATCATCAGGCATGCAGATCTGTGTGGTCTAATGGTTAAGTCACTGGGACTGTAGTTCACAAGTTACAGGGTTCAAGTCCCTGTCTAAAGCTAGTATCCTTTTAATACTTTTTGATTTTTTTTTTCTTATTTTTTTCTGAATTTAGACTCTTCCTACACAGGCGATCATTATCATTATTAAATGTAATAGACAATGACTGTTGTACCGCCTTTCAGTACACATCTCAAGGCCAAAGTAAATATAGTGTTATATCTAGATAAAGGTAGTCATAACTGAATAGATTTTTTTATTAATTTATTAATTTTTTATTTTTTTGAAGGAGAAGAAAAAAAATTGATTATTTGCAGCTGGTTTTCACTATTTCATCATATGCTTTCCTATTTCTCCTTTTGTTTTCTCCTCTTGATTACTAAATGAATATCCCAGGTTCTGCAGAGGGTGTAATATACTGTGTGATAGTGAAACTGTCAAGGCTGGTGTAGCCTACATAGCCATTGAATGGGATCCAACAGCACTTCATCTAAGGTACCAGAACTCACAAGAAAGGGTAAGTGAATCTGTCAAGACTGTTGTAGCTTACATGTGCATAGCCATTTAATGGGATCCTACAGCACTTCATCTAAGGTACCAGAACTCACAAGAAAGGGTAAGTGAAACTGTCAAGACTGTTGTAGCATACATGTACATAGCCATTAAATGGGATCCTACAGCACTTCATCTACGGTACCAGAACTCACAAGAAAGGGTAAGTGAAACTGTCAATACTGTTGTAGCATACATGTACATGGCCATTGAATGGGATCCAACAGCACTTCATCTATGGTACCAGAACTCACAAGAAAGGGTAAGTGAAATTGTCAATACTGTTGTAGCATATGCATGTACATAGCTATTGAATAGGATCCTACAGCACTTCATCTAAGGTACCAGAACTTATAAGAAATTGTAAGTGAAACTGTCAAGGCTGGTGTAGCCTACATTGCCATTGAATGGGATCCTACAGCACTTCATCTAAGGTACCAGAACTCACAAGAAAGGGTAAGTGAAACTGTCAAGGCTGGTGTAGCCTACATAGCTATTGAATGGGATCCTACAGCACTTCATCTAAGGTACCAGAACTCATAAGAAAGGGTAAGTGAAACTGTCAAGGCTGGTGTAGCCTACATTGCCATTGAATGGGATCCTACAGCACTTCATCTAAGGTACCAGAACTCCCAAGAAAGGGTAAGTGAAACTGTCAAGGCTGGTGTAGCCTACATAGCCATTGAATGGGATCCTACAGCACTTCATCTAAGGTACCAGAAACTCACAAGAAAGGGTAAGTGAAATTGTCAATACTGTGTACATATGCATGTACATAGCATTGAATAGGATCCTACAGCACTTCATCTAAGGTACCAGAACTATAAGAAATTGTAAGTGAAACTGTCAAGGCTGTGTAGCCTACATGCCATTGAATGGGACCTACAGCACTTCATCTAAGGTACCAGAACTCACAAGAAAAGGGTAAGTGAAACTGTCAAGGCTGGGTAGCCTACATAGCCCTTGAATGGGATCCTACAGCACTTCACTAAGGTACCAGAACCATAAAAAGGGTAAGTGAAACTGTCAAGGCTGGTGTAGCCTACATTGCCATTGAATGGGATCCCTACAGCACTTCATCTTCAGTACCAGAACTCACAAGAAAGGGTAAGTGAAACTGTCAAGGCTGGTGTAGCCTACATAGCCATTGAATGGGATCCTACAGTACTTCATCCAAGGTACCAGAACTCACAAGAAAGGGTAAGTGATGCATTCTTTTTACCTCAGTCGCATCCAAAAACCCACTCAAGACCGACATCAACCACTATCTATGATTTTAAAAATATACTTTATATCCCTATAAAAATGTTAGTGCAGAGACATGTTTTATGTATACAGTCAAATCTGTTTATAAAGACAACCTAAGGGAAACGGAGGGAAAAATTCTTCTTTCGTATGAGGTGCATTGTAGTAATGTTGTACATCAAATTATTTGGCTAGAAATAGTTGTTATTATTGTGCTCCAATACCTGTTTTAAAAAAGTATTATGATTGTAAACTGATTCCTTCAGCTTTGGTTGCTTTACGCTGGATTATTCAAAATAAATAAATCAATTAATAAAAATTAATAAATATATTTCTGTAAATTTGGGAAGCCAGTTGATTTGTACATCAAATGGGCTTGATTAGTCAGTCATCCTGTTAATGGTTTGGAGGTCAGGGGAGTTGCGACCATGGTATACAGGTGGTCTTTATCAACATGTTATTCAACTTACATTTCTTATTAGTGGCGGGGCAAAGTAGTTGAACACCCAAAGACAGGTGGCGACCTTTATTGAGAGTTTGCCAATGGTTTGACTGTATTTTACTAATTTAACTTCATTAATTTTGTGTTGTTTGCAGTTTGTGACAGAGCATGCGAGCTGTGAGAACAGCAGGCGGCTTCAGACGGAGCCCATCAACCTGGACGACTGTTTACGAGCATTCACTAAGGAGGAGGAGCTAGGAGAGGATGAACTGTACTACTGCTCTAAGTGCAAGCAGCATCGGTTAGCCGCCAAGAAGCTGGACATCTGGAGGCTACCACCCATCTTGGTGAGATGATAGTGGAGAGAGAAAGGGGGGGGGGATAAGAGAGAGGAGAACAAAGATGGAGAAAAAGAATATCTGAGAGGAATTAAGTAATCAGATAGAGAGATGGTGATAGAGATGTAGGATGAAAAGAAGGAACAACAAGAGGGAGAAAGAGAAATATATTCCTTTTGACATTCAGTATATGCATTTACATGTGGATGTCTTTTGGCTTTAAAAAGATGATATAGCTGAATGGTGAGAATATGTATGACCATGGAGATAATCATAAATTCAGATACACACAAGAAAGGGGAGGAAATATTAAAGCGAGCTGACCATGATAACACATTAAGGTGTAGGAAATAATAATAATACAGTATGTGTAAGAGGAAAAACACTGAAACAGTTTGGAAGTATAATTTTTAAATCAGAAATTGCAACAAATTTTAAAGCGGTTCTGATAATTTGTTTTATTATCATTGCTTGTGATCTGTTAAGGGTCAGTTTCAACAAACCTATTATATTCTTTAGGTACATGTATGCGTCTTTACTGGTCTTATAGTCCCTGTACACCTCAGTTAGTTATGATGTCATCAGGGAAGGCCGACTGCCGTCTAATTCTTTTTTTAATGTATTTGTTTTGTTTTCACCCACATTTCTGTACAGATTGTACACTTGAAGAGATTCCAGTTTGTGAATGGACGATGGGTGAAATCCCAAAAGATTGTCAAATTTCCGAAAAGAAACTTCAATGTGAGTAACTTTGTGGTTCCGAAGGGTGATGCAGAACCCAAAATAATAGACGTTACAAACGATCCAGAAACGGACGGCAATGCCAAAGACTCCAGCGTACTAGGGCCTCAGACTGGCATCACCCTTAATGCCATAGAGATGAATAGCGACGGGCAATCACAAGGGGGTGCTGACAGTGGGAGGGGCAGCAGCGTCGTCGTCAACGGAGATGCGGATCATTCAGACTCTGAAGACCACACCCATTCAGAGGATGGAACCAACGATAAGAGCAAAGACAGACGAGAGAGGCCGGCCGCTCTTAAACTGGACATGACGGATGGGTCTCTACCTCTGGTAAACGGTGACTGCAAGTCGGACATCGTGAATGGACACCTTGGAGAAGAGGAGGAGGGTGGGGCGGAGTCAGAGGTCAAGGATCAGGATAGTGGTTACGGGACACTGGAGAGTGGTCAGGGAGATGGCTCTCATAGCTCTAACTCTCCAAGTAAACCTAAGTTAAAGAAGCAGGCTTCCTTATTGACTCCTCCCGTTGATGCCACAGAGTCTCATCCTCTACTCCATCCTCAAGCCAAACCAGAAGAAGATGCAGATGATGGCCAGATGTATGATCTCTATGGTGTTGTGGTGAGTGAATCATTTTTTAACCCATTCATAATGCCATTGTTGCCTACGGTGGTAACCCTGAGATGAGATAAAATCAGGGATGATCAAGATCCCTGTCCGCATATGCGAGTTCTTGCTATATTTCTCATGACTGTTGGTGCTGCTCTCCGGAAATTGCAACTCAATATGAATTAGTTTTTATATATTTTTTTTTTATATTTACAAATGTCTCATTAGTTCTTAAGGTTGATTTTCATGTCAAACAGGGATTCATCACTTTATAACAAATAAAAATTGAACAAAGGAACATAAATTACGCCTACATTGTAGGTCATGAGAAATGAACATACATGCTGGGCAACAAAATAACATATAACAGATAATACACATTTAACAATAACAATTAATGCAAACATAATACACAAAGCATCAAAAGAAAAGTTCAAGTTACAAGAATAGTGAGATAATATATTTGAATTATTGCGAGGTTAAACATGTGGTTTATATATCGTATTTTCTTTCTTTCTTTTTGTTACTTTTTAAAAGTTTCAGTTTATTCGCATAACATTGCATATTTTTCCTTTATCATGAGTTATAGTATATGTTTTATATAAATATTTAGATGTATTAAGAAATATCATGTAATATTGTGACCAAGAAATATGTGCATTCCTCTTGCTTGAAAGAAAATGTTCCACACCACATGAGAAGTTTTGTAACAAGTGTATCAGAGGCCTCATAAACAGGAATGTAATTTTTTTTAAAGGCTACATAAGGAAAGTTTGTTATTCCATTTCTTAATTAAATTGAGTCAAGAGAGTCTGGGCTTTCGATCCTAAAGAATAATCTTTGTCAGAGACAAAATGAGAATCATGCACAGTAAACAAACACCAATAAAGAAATAGAGAAACACTACATTTACAAACTTTGTTACTCAGACAATATGCTCTTTTGATTTGTTGATTTGATGTGTTTAATTATTATGATTATATGATCTTCATTTGTTTTGTTTTTAGAGTCATACTGGGATCCTTGGTGGGGGACATTATGTTTCGTACTCTGTGAATCCAAACAAGAAATGGTACTGCTACAATGATAGCAGTGTCAAGGTATGTGATGCATATGTTCATTTTATGTCATTGAATAGAACCTTAGAGGGGTCAGTGAAATAATAGAAAGAGAGAGAGATTCACACATGTGGAGAGAAATGATTGGTAGTTGAAAATTGACTGTGACGAGGTTTACTTTTCACCATGTATTTAGTCCAGAAAAGGACTGTTTTAGAGAGTAAAAGATGAAATGGAGAGTTACAAAAATAGAAAATTGATAGGCGAGATGGAGAGTAGAGAATAGAATTAGAAGTATCTGTCTTGATTGAGCCCTGAAACGGACTGTGAACCAGATGAGAAGGCGAGGTGTGAGGAAGGCTTGAAGTAGTAGCAGGGGAGAGTGCTCAACGTTTCGGACATGTTGACTATCCATCTTCAGGTGAAAATTTATCCATTTTGATATAAAGTACATAATAAATTATAAATAGACACTGAATCAGACATAGAAGCTGAAGTTAGTTTATTTGCTTGTCTACCTTGTTACACGTTAGTTCAAAGCTGTGGGAAGTATGTGTCTGTTTTGATAAATATAGTGAAAAGTTGCCCAATTCAGAGCTACATTGTAAGATCAAGAAATGTAAATGTATAATAATTACTATACAAGTACGAATGATAACACTTTGTATGTATTGAATATATTCTTGTCCATTTAGGAGGTGAAAGAAGAGATTGACATGGACAATGCTTACATGCTTTTCTACGAATGCCGGTCCATGTCCTATGTACAGTACATCCCAGATACGTCAGGCAAGCACCCTGACATGACGCCGATTGAGGATGAGATCGAAGCAGACTATCGCAAATTTTGTGTTATCCAATGACTGGTGGGGCGAGGCAAGCTGGGCGGAGTTTTGGGCACGGGTCTATTCTGGCTCTGGACGGCTGCTCGCGAAGGTATGAGGGCTGTCGGAACCATCAAGAAAAATTAGTTTAAATTATCTGTTTTTAAGGGGGTGGGGAAGTTTAGGACTAAGAAGTGTAGATTCTTGCTAGGCCTCTTTTGAATACTAACATTTTATCTTTCTATTTCTAAGGCATTTACAAAAATTACATTTTTGAAAATTTTGATATTTGATATAATTATTCAAACAAAATTATTGAGTAGCGATGGCATCAGCACCTACATTCCGGTTTCAATGTTCAAGGTCTTGTAAAGCCAGTAAATTTTGATAATTGTTTTTTAAAAAAAGTTATTTTCTGCCAATTACAGTTTTGATATCATTATATTTTTGTCTTTCACTGACCTTGACCCCTCACAAAATTCTTGAAAGTAAAATGCTCAACCAAGTATCTGGTGCAATGGTAATTAGAAGCATTAATGGACTGATAGAACATATTATTTCTGGGATACTCTGCTTCAACATATTTGTAAAACGCATATTGAACAAATGAAAATAGAAATCTTCCTTTTTAAAAGAGAGTCAGTTAATCAGATTATATTTCTAAATGTAAATGTTTATTTGATAGTAGTTGTTTCCATGCCCTAACCTTCCAGTTTGCCTCGCGATAGACACCCTACTAATGAACCACTGGGGTCAAAGGTCACAGGTGAATTCTTGGAACCCAGTGGTTTCTAGGGAAGAAAACATGTCTTCCCTCCATGGGCTCTGTTTCATTAAACTTGACATCAACAACAAGACTCCAAATTCCACAACAAATTTTCTTACAACCAAACAAACCAACAATTTTCAGTAGAATACTTCTGTTCACAGTAGTTTTGATAGTAACAAGATTTTTGAAACATTGCCCATTCTTTTCTTTTTTTAGTACAGAACTCAATATTGTACTTAAAAATGGATTTTTCTTTTGTAATTTGATGTGATATGTGAGTATTTTTTTAGTTGTGAATGGAATTGTCTGAAGTGATCAATAGCTTTTGTTTGGTGGCTGTTTGAAGTGCATACTATTATGCAGTACATAGTAAAGTTGCAGTGCCCATGACTTTGTCTGTCACAATTCTGTCTTTAGAAATATACAGTATGACCTCGCTTATGCGGCGATCATATAACCAGCCTCCTCTATCAACCGGCCATGGACTTGGCCAGATTCCGCCCTTAAATTCCTTTTTAATTTACATGAAAGCCTCACTTATCTCCTGTTATCAATATAATTTTGATCTCCTTACACTCAGAAAGTCTTAATGATCATTTACAATCATCCATGTCATAAATTCTTTCCCTCAAGGTTATTAAATCCTCCCCTATAAATTTTGGGTAGAAATGCCGTATGGTGTTCTAGTACATAGACAGTATGCATCACTCTCATGACTGGCCATATCACTTAAATGGATGGGTGTTGGTCCCGGTGTGGCTGGATTCTTAAGGTCGAATTGTACATTGAAATGTGCCCTCCCTAAACTCTCATTACTAGTGCATAGATATACTGCTTCTTATTCAGTTATTTGTATCAAACTATAAGGCATTCAGAGAATGCTGAGTTTACTGCGGTCTGTTTTTCTTGACTTTGAAACTGTCTAGGTCATTTTGGTACATTTATGCATCTTATTGGTATAGTCCAAATGTTTGCAAAATTATTATCACAAATGCAAAATGAACATTGGCAAAATAATGGAAGAGTATATTGAAAATATTTTAATTTATTAGGCACTGAACGAGCCTAGTGCTTTCAATAGGATGTCAATCAAAATATAAAATTATCAATCAAAATCAGTGTTGCTTTATGATGTGAGAATTAAAATTATGACACATTCCGGTTAATGAAAAATTAAATCCATTACCACAAAAATTGTTTTGTATTTGTTTTCTTTATGCAATATCAGCAATGCCAATGCGAGTATAGTGTTCAAGGCCTGTTGTGGCTCAATTTCCTTATCTTTTTTGCTTGTTTTTCAGCCATTAGATAATTTCAGTGATGAATGTTTGGCATGTAGTTTTCACTTCTTATCATTCAGTGTAAATTGTATGGGATTCCATGACCATTTATGTTTTGTCATTGCTGTAACATGAGACTATCTTTAACAAAATGGTGCTGTAATTCACACGGATAAAAGTTTCCCATAACACTGCATCGTTAAAGATAATATTAAGTTCTTGTAACTTAATTTTAATGGAATTTATGAAAATAATTATGAAGTACTTATATGTAGGTCAATAGATGAATGGTATATTTCAAAGATTCGATAGAAAAGGATTTATAGCTGATTTACTTGCAAAAGCAGGAAGATATTTCATAGAAAGACAAGATATTTTTCAAAATGTTTATTAAATAACTTTGTAGCATTGTAATGAATTTTGTTTGCGCACTTTAAACTTAAAGGATACAGTATATAAAATGGTCATGGCAGTTTACAGCTTTTGGCTCTGGATAGTCTTGGAAAGTTATGAAATTTTGATAGGAACCCTGTCAGGAATTAAATAAGTTGGAGTCTTTCATTCACAATTTTCATTTTTAGGAAATTTGATTATAATTTAGGAATGACAGATAGAGTAGTAGACGAGAGAGAAAGAAATGAACAATTTCAGAAATGATTGATTATGAAAACACATTTACAAATAAACCCTAAAGGTAGGCTTGCTGTATACTTGTTTAATTAGCTGTAATTTCATTGATTATTGAGGTAATGCTATATTTCTTCTATGTATTCCATTATTTTCTACTTTATATTTTCAAATGAGCATAAAAGTCCAAACTAATTTCAAGCCAAAGAAATATCAACTAATATTAAATGAATATTTGTTTTTGTTAGCTTTGTTCATTTTCGGATGAATTTTTGGAATTGAATGAAATATAAAATTAATGTTTTATTGCCACATTTATTGTGTACATTATTTTCCCTCTCTGTAACTCATTACACTGTCTAAGTCCAGTGACTATTGTGGTTTTAATGCAAACTTGGTTTTATTTATGTTTCCTTTTAGAGTAAGTTGCATGTACATGTACATACAAATTAGGGAGTGTACCAGTGCTTTGTTCTCCTTTAAACTTTGTGCAAACACTATTTTATACTTTTTTTATTAAAGAGATGAACTCACAATGTCAGAGGGGAAAAGGGGTCATAAATAATTAATTAAATCCATTTGATTTATGAGGTATTTCTTTCTATTTCATTTATTTATTTTTTTTTTAATTTTTATTTTTTATTTGTGATTTATCATAGTCCATGGGAGTACATGTACAATGTATTTCCTGTGATAATGCATTATTATGCAACTAGTGAAAAGTACTTGACCAATATCCATTTTTTACTCTTGGCGGGTATCTTGGAAAAAGATTAAATTTATTGCCGTGTTATCAGGAAGATATAAGAATCCTTCTTGTCTGCTTGTGAAAGAGTAATTTGCATGAATAAAAGGACATGAAATAAATATGAAGGGTTAATTCTAAAGTCACTTTGGGAATCAAGCAGCATCAAGTGTTTTTTAAATACAGTATTACTAGTAAAGAGAAACATAATGTGGGAGTTCAGAATTTGATTGTGTAAAAAAAATAGTTGTCAGAAAGCTAGGTCTATCAGTATCAAAGAAAAATTGTGGCCTGATGTTATTTTATTGGTATGCTATGGAATAATCGTGACTAGGTACCATCAATCTCAGTAGAGAGAGATTTATTTAGATTGATTTAAATTAATCTCTTGATAATACATAGTGTGTGTTTGATTGGGGTTTGGGAGGATTATGGAAGTGGTTTGGTATTCTGAGAGTCACTGTTAGATTTTAAACGGTTCAATCGGCAAGCTTTTCCATTCTGATTTTCTTCTTTCTATGCTGCCTGAAGTACTTTGATGTAGTGCCAATTGTAAAATGTGTATCGACAACTTTGCCAACAGAAGCCAAGTTTTAAAAGTTCTATTTACTAAAACATCAGTTTTTGTTGTCCGACATTTAATTTCTTTTTAAATTTATTTTTCTTTTTGTGCATGCAGAAGCTCATTTGATTGCTGACCAAATTGAAATAAGTTAATTTACGTGTTAATGTTTTGTTATTGACCGGAAATTAAGTCTGCTATAAGCCACAAAGTATCTTTATATTTTGTTAGTTCTTTGATATGATTCTTTAATCAAGTCTTTAAGAACCTTTCTCTGAGGGGAAAATACACATGACATTCTCTTTTGTTTTTCAACAGTCAACATGGCCACATCATTTGAATTACTATTGTTTAAATCATTTCATTTATTTAGTCTACCTGCAAGAGTGCATTGTAATTCATAATCTTAATAATGCTAATTATATCTTCTTACGAAGGGTCCAGAAGCATCACTAATGATGTTAATAGTTTGGCAGACACAAAATGCAAATATAGTGAAACTCTATCAAATGTGGTATTTGACTGGAATTTTGTTATTGTTATATCTTGCTATATCAGTCCTCATATTGAAATAAAAAACTGCTTGTTATATCAACCTTTTTAATTATAACAGAACTCTTTGTATTGAGGTTACATTATACAATTAAAATACAACTAATCCATCAAATTACGACTATCTCCCCTTCTAGCATAATTACATTAAAGCACCATGAAAAATGCAATTTGAGTTAAGTGATTTGTACTCATTTTTATAATACTACTATATTATGCAAAATTAGAAATAGATGTCCAAAATTGATGTGGTGTATGCTTTTTGTCAGTAGATATCGGATCCATCCGATGCCGTATAAGTTCAAATGGAAAGTTTGATGTTTAAGGGTACTACATCCTTGTTTTTTAAGTACACCTATGAAAGTGTGATAGGCTATCCGAAAAGACGCCAAACACAGAGTTAAGTAAGTGCGTATTTAACTCTCTGACGCCAAAACAATCATATGAGATAATCATATGATGTCCCAAACACTCTCATTAATAGTGAGGCAAGGTTTTTTTCCAGTGGGAAATTTTATGTTCTGCTTTTGTTATTCAATGCCAAAAATATCAGTGTTTTATTAATGCAATTTGTACTATGTTATTGTGTCGGAATGAAATTGTTTGTTCTTACAAATTACACAAATCATGAGTGAAAAAAAGTTTGATAAAGATATTTCTATCAAATAAAGAGAGTTGATTTTATTTTGATTTTTGTAAATTTTGTGTATAAGATGATACAGACATATATTATCTATTGAAAATAGTGTACTTTATTTCATTTATTCATAATGGATTGTATGAATTTGTCTTTTTACATTTGAAACTTGCTGTACACAATCGTGATAGACTTTTCATCTCGTGTTTTATAATGTTACTGTGCATTTTGTGACTTGTGTATTTGTACTAACTTACCTGATAATAGGTAGACTTCTCTTATGATTCAGACTTTTTCAATGAATATGATGCAGATTTGTAATTTTTTTTTCATTCTGTGTGAAAGTATCTTTTCCCATGAATTATAATATTGATGATGACGTCACAACCCTAATTGAGTGCAAGTGTTTGATAGACTTGTGTACCCAGTCTGATGTGTGGTTACCATGTACTATTTTGATATGTATTAATAGAATTTGTGTATGGAACGACTGACTATTTCTCCTTCATAATGAATCTGTGCAATCCGAATGGAGGTTAGGTATTAATTTCATTTGTTTCTTTTTTCGGAATATGTCAGTAATGAGAGGAGAGCAAAATATATTTTTCCTTGTTCTGTTTTACAAAATTGATATCAATGATTTTCTGAGATGATTAAAATTGTATGCACAATGTTATTTTAGATGTTCCTTTTTGTGTTTCTGATCTGTTGCGTGATAGCCAAATTTTAAGAACATGAGTGAGTTTTTTTTTTCTTTCTTTCTTTTCCCCCAGCAACACAGGAATAACGAGGAGTATGTTCAGCCAGAACTGCCACAATTTGTTTATTGATACGTATGGAATAATGGATACATATATACAAGTAGGGCTTTTTATCCTCGGCCTATCTGTTGCAGTAGACAAATGGTAGGAATCTTGGCTTCCATACTTTATTCCTTCGTGTTCTAGGGAAAATCTCATTAACGTCATTTTGTAAATGTATGTGGAGAGTCGTGTCTTTCTAGATAGTATTACCTTAAAATGCAAGATAAAATCATCAGCAAGCAAACGGATCAAAATAGAAGCAACTAAGAGAGAAAGAAAGACAATGGACAAGCGGGACAGGGAAAAGGCAAACAAATAGTTATTGGGCACAAGAAAATGTCCAAGATGGTTGAATTGATGGAACGTTATATATGCCACGTACTGCCCTCCCACACTATTAACGTAGTTATTTTTGGTATAACACATATATATATATATAGAGAGAGAGAGAGAGAGAGAGGGGAGACGGGTAATAATAATTTTTCACATTTCCTAATACTACCATTAGATGAAAAGTCCAATTATATTCTAATTATGTGAATACACAGTCAGTCTATATACTTATAATATACAAAGGAAAGTATAAACCTGTGACTTCTCATTTGCATATTAATTACCATTATGTTAACAACTTTGTGGGGCCATAATTACCCCATGGGTCGGGGTATTTTTGGCCCCTATTGTCATGACTGTATGAATGAAATTATGCTAATTAATTATGGTACTGTATAATAAATGTTGTTGGGTATTCCTAATGCACTTATCAACCACCAACAACGATTTAATCAATAAATGATTCAGCCAAAATGTTGAAATTTTGCAATCATAGCGATACATATATTCATGTACATAACCATACAAGTTAATGCCCCCATCATTGCGTATACACTGTTTATGCATTTGGGGCCACAAGTACCCTGAGTGACATTTTCAATTTGATCACTCTTTACTGCTCTACTATGGAAGATAATCAGGTGGAAGTTTTTTTGTTGTGTTTGTTAGTTCCCATTGCTTCTGTTTGAATAAAAAGTCCATCTTAAAAAATTAATGATATCACACCCCAAATAAAAAAGTAGACTTGCCACTTTCAAACGAAAAATTTTTTTATTGCCGTACATTTTAGTCTCCCCTAAGCACAAAATTTGAAGTCAATGGCTGATTTTTCTCATACGATAGTAGGAAGAGTTTAACTAGGCATGTGTAAAAATGTATATATTATTGTGTAATGCAACAAAGAATTATAAGCTCTCAAAGACAAAGGTGCCTTAATTACCCCGGGGCTACAATTATCCCAGTCTCCCCTATACCATGTATACAGTCTGTGTCAAATAAAATGGTACAGTTGGAAACCATTTTTTTTAAGTATGAAAATTAATCACATTCTAAAAGCGTTTGATATTTCCATAAAGTAGGAAAATCAGGCTTTCTTCTGCAATTTTTTTCTTCCCATTTGGTGCTGTAGATCTGGAGATATGACCAGTTTTCTATAATCAAGAACAAATGTACTTTGCGCATGCTTCTCTATGGGTTTCGCACATAATAGCCATGAATTCAGCGCACCGATGCCAGTACCGGAGCCATTTGTTGTTTTTTCTCAAATAAATGATTGAGTAATGTCGAGGAGGGTGTGTGTGTGTGTGTGTGTGTGTATGGTTAATGTGGGCGCTTTTGTGTAAGTTCGGAGACGCTGAGGGTGCGTGTGTTTGTGAAGGTGCGTGCGTGTGATGGCGTGTGGATGATGAGTGATGGTGCATTTTGTGAGAGTGTGTGGAGGATGAGTGTTATATGCGTAGGTATGTCTATGGGGTGTGTATATGTGGCGAGTGTGGGTACGTTTGTGAGGGTGTGTGGATGATGATGGTGCGTTTGCGACGCGATGTGGATGGTTAGTGTTGGATGCTTAAATTGTAGTAGTGTGTGGAGGATGAATGTGGGTGAGTTTGTGCGGGTGTTTGGAGGGCACTGAAATCTCCCACTACATGGAGTAGGCATGATCGCTTATGATCGCTCCGACGCCAAAACCAGAGCCACTATTTGTTTTATTTTATTATTTTTTCTTCAAATCAATGATTCAGGAACGTCGGCGATGTTTTAGGTGCATTATGTGGCGTCAAATGTAACTCTATTTTAAGACGTCTTTTGCAGTTATATCAAAGTCAAAGTCGAATTGAGGGTAGGGGAGACCGGGTATGGACGTTACAAAATTCACATTTTGGGCCAGATAATTCTAATGAAAGTACTTACACACTCCATTTTGGGTCTGTAGTTAGCCTATTATGTTGGCTAAAACCTGAGGCACATAAAACTTGAAAACATGTAAACACTAATTAACTACAGCTTAATTAATGAAGACATTTTTTGTAACAACCTACCCCGTATACGGGGTAGGTTGTTACACCATACGGGGTAAATTGTTACTATGTAAACATACGGGATAATTTGTTACAATGTGTAAATCTCTTATACCATACTTTTGTTTCAACTTTCCAGTTTCTTGGTATCGTTAACAGTAGATCAAGTAGAGCTCTAGTAGAGACTAAAGTAATAATTGAAATATCAAAACATTAGCACCTGAAAATTGAAACAAAATTACTTAACATGTGTAATGTAATTGGGGTAGGTTGTTACATCGACATGGGGTAGGTTGTTGTAACAACCTACCCCATGGGTGATTTTACACTTAAAATCAACTGTAGCAAAGCCATTAGGCAGAAATGCAGGGCATGGCTCAGGGGTATATTAGTGACATACATGTACTATATTCATAATACCAGACTATCATCATGTGCCTTCAGATGTAAGAACTATTACAAATTTTAATTTTTTTCAAAAATTCACTTGGAACTGTAAAAAATGGTTTTTGTTGATTTACTTTTTAATAAAACAACGGAGAAACCTCACGACCGACAGTTCATCACAGCTATGTGTAGGCTGTATATAGATGCCAGTTAGCACGAACTCTCTTGTTCCAACTTAGCGCACTGAGAACTGTAACAACTGACCCGTGTAACTTCCATACCCGGTCTCCCCTACTTTTGCTCTGCAATCAACTTCACAATAATCTTTATCGCAAATGTCATTAGAAAGGACCTACATATTTATCAGATGTAATTACTAGTATCACATGCTTCCAGACCGCTGCACTGGACCAATCAGGAATACATAACATTACATTTCCTCCATTTGTTTCCAAGCTTTGTTGTACACTTCAAAAGGAGGTTCAAGACGTTTTCAAATTCTAACATGTTAATGTCGACTTTAAAATCTGTTCCTTACTGTCTCATCGTCTCAAGAATACCTACCAATATCTAGAAGAAAACTTTTGAAAGAAATTCTTTACCCAACCAATGACTACAAGATTAAATTTTGTGGGACATATTGCTTACAATAAGCATCATAACGCCAATATGAGACCGATACCGGCGCTGTACAAGTAGTCAACACCATCATCATCTTCATCATAGTCATCAATTCAAAGGTGTCTTAAATCTATTTCTTTTAAGGATAAGTATAAGATAGGCTCATTGTGTGGCTGCAATGACAATGAGCAAGTAATATATTTCAAAAGTTTGGAATTCTATCGATTTTAAATTTCATCAGTCTTGATCATTTATCTCCTCCATTTTTACAACTTCCCTTACGGCCTAATGATTACTCCACTGACAAACTTTAGTGCTCCATGTTTCAAGCAAATGAGAAAGGCCATGATAGACCCAGAAAAAAAATGAATTCGATAACAGAAGAAAAAGATTATTATTGTTAAAATAGTAGTGTTGTCGAACAAAAGTATTTCAGCATGGTAATGGGAGCGTACAGTTTCCTTTGATACTGTTCTAGATTCCGAAAGAATTTCGTCAATCTGTCATGCTTTTCCATCAAATAGTACTCACGAATACAAGTAGTCCAATCGATTTTCCACCATAGTGTTTATAGAATATCATGGAACTCGTATTTAATTGAGAGGCCATTAGCAGTCTTAACTATTTAATTTATCTGTATCTGAAAAGCATTATTGATTGTGGCGACAAAGTGGTTGGAACTCATTCCGTACGGATTCCGTACTTTTTTTTTTCTTTTTCTTTTTCTTTTTCTTTTTTTTGTTTTTTTTTTTGTTTTTTTGTGTGAATAACTAAAACGAATACTTTTTCATCACCTTTCAGAAACTACACAACACGGCTCAATTGCATCAGGATTGACAATTTCGTCCTAAACATCCAGCAAAATAATATCCATTTCATGTCTAATATCAGGACCTGGACATCAATCGCATACGACCAAGCAAGAGGGTGTTGGAATAATGATAGCACGCTGACAGGGTTTTTTTTCAGGAGGCATCATAAACATCAGCTTAGTGACAGATGCTGTCCTTTTTCTGCAGGTACTGGGAACTGGTTCCACCACGTTAGTTGCCAAGTGCCATATACGATAACGTCCAGGCCTCCAAGAGCTGGGATATAAACACGTTTTCATTTTGGTTGGACAGCAAATATGTCAGGTTCACCGGCCAAGACACGATAACGAATCTAATCTTCGATAGAACCCTTCATTTACCTTTTCTGATAAATTTTAAATCAATGATGCTGACTATTCAGCTCTACGTCGGCTAAAAAAAAACCGATGCGCGGTGGGCACCGATTCTATTGTGTATATTGTGGAGGTTCAGGAGCTGATATTTGCAGGACGGACACAAAATGGATCTAGATTTTCTTCATTAAAATAGACATAAGTGGAACACAGTGACTTGGCAAATCAAATCTGGAACGGTTTCATGATGGCATACAGAAATTGACTTATCATTAAATTAATCGAATTGAATTAACGTTTATTTCATTCAAACGAATAAAATGGTGACGTAAACAGCTCTTCTTTGAAAATGCAACTTGGAGGAGAGTGACTATAGTCAATGGCACGCCTTGTACTGCCAATCACCAAATTACTGAAAGAAAGTTCAAATCTAATAAGTGGACAAAGGGATAAGAAAGGTGTGATGTTGTTAAAGAAATATTGCTATTTGAAGTTTTCCTGATTGCTTTTAAATAGATGATACGAATCAAATGCAACGAAAAAAATATTGGTAGAAATTTTAATTGTGGCGAAGAATCCAATAAAGACGCAAGAATGTTCTGGTTTTTACTAATTACCGATCGCGGAGATTTTCAAAAGAGCAGAATTTGTTAGAATGATGTGTGGCTCACCAAGACATAAAACCACATGAATATGTGTGTAATGACTCGCAAAAGTGTCAACAATGGAATGAAATACAGACCTTTGATTTAAATTTCATTGATATTGGCCTTTGATTCGTATTTCATTATTACATCTGACAACCATTCATACCTTGATAATGTGCGTAAGATTTTTAAAGAGCCTCGGTACGTTTTAATTGCTTTGATAAAAAAATATTATATAGTTTCTTGTCCTTACAGAGAAAACTATTGAACTGTCAATCATTAATGTCGTCTCATGTTTTCCATAAAAACGTTGCCGACTGTCAAATGTAGTTTTCACTACGAATGCGACCGGAATCAATAAATATCTGAGTAACTATCAGGCACTTTATAATTGTGAACAGTTTTTTGTTCTGTCAGGAATACTATCGACAAACCTTTCACGTTAATCATCTCGTGTTTGCCATTGAAATTACCAAGAGTCCGATAAAGTTTTGATCATCTACGCGACTCAAATCTGTACATAAGTAACTTGCTTGCATTTCCCTATTCTGACAGACATAATATCGAACTGCCAATCAGGACTGTCATCTCATATTTGTCATTGGCATCGCCGATTATCAGAAGCAATTATAACTTGTTCACAGTTTCGTATTACGACATTAATTTTCATCTCCTTTCTCCAGAATTCACAAACAACACTTCTTGGTTGACAAGCATATAAAGTATTACCACAGATAGCCGCGAAAAAGGGTTCCTCAACTGGAAGACATACTAGAATTTGGATTTTAGGGTGATGATATGTCACTCAAGTTGAAGATTTGTACTTGTGTTTATGAGTAGTTTATTTTAAACTCTCCTAAGCCTTTTCCAACAGTTGGCTACATCACTTAGTGTATCCGACCGCCAGCGTACTACATCATTGAACACTTCGGAACTTTCAACTTACCTCTTTGGTGTTGACAAATAAACATATTTACATATCTTCATCATCTTATTTAAAAATACATAACATATTCTGCCTGCAAAGGACATAGGCCATAATTATAGCGGTTCAGCAACTGTCTCCATCTTCAGAAAGGTGCATTCTTCTCCCGGATTCTTCTTTATAAAGGCAGACAGCATTGTGGTTCAGAGGCGACCAATATGGTTAATAACACCAACATTGTAACCAGCGAGCTTAAGAAAGAAGCATTTCGAATCTTCAGTGTTGTACTCTGTTTGATTTTAAATGGAATCGTTTTGGTAGTTATCAAGCACCAAAAGGAGCTTCAAGAAATCATGCGAGTTCTTTTCCAGATTCTTGCAGTATTGAATATGGTTTTAGGAGTTAGCTGGAACCTTTGGGACATGTTTTGGTTTGCTCTTAACAACACAGAAGAGAATTGTAACATCATAAGTTTAACATTCCCATTTGCATATTATGTATCATTTATATCTGAAATGGCATGTCTGTGTGGAATCAGCTTCAATCTATATCTGCTCGTCTCACGACCACTACGATATTACACGATTGTTACCAGAACTAGATTCTGCTTCACAGTAACATCCACCTTTCTTTTGATCATGTTGGCTTGTGGGTTATATCTGCCTATTCCGGCTTCTCCTATTATACAAACATTGATAGAACGTTGCAATGTTCAAGATCTCAGCGCCAAAGCTAAATGGCCGTCGATAATGCACACGATGTTTCAAGTATTTCCCGTTTGTACAACATATGTCATGTCAATGGTATTGTATACTAAATTACTCTTCATTGCGCGTCGATTAAGAAATACGGTCGGGCATTCTGTAAGCCCTCGCGATCAGGATGATCAGTATGTAAACAATGACTATATTGAAACGAAAGCTTGTTATTGTGGTCATCGTAAACGCCCAACAAATCGGCAAATTTATTCCATAACAAATCGTAATCGACCACGCAGGAGGAGATGGAAGGGTTTTCTTACAATTTTCCTCATAACAGTCACATTTTGTCTTGTCTGGACACCAAATATTATTTCGTATGTGATACCACTACACCCTACGTTAATGAAAATCTTTTACACGATTTCAGGTAGCTACCCATTGATAGAGCCTTTTATTTACCTACTGACAAACTCTGAGGCAAGGAAACTATGTTTGATGGCTTTCCGCCAGTGCGCAGGAAATGAGCGACATTTACGTGGCGCCAATTCTGTGGCGCCAGTCACTGACACTCAAACGCAGCACAGCGGCTCACGGAATATTAGATCGATGATACAGATGTAGTCTCTAGACTCACCCACAATGCCTTAACAGACGTACAAATTCGGGGGCTAGTTGGAGTTCTTCAGGGCTGGTAAAAAATCGGAAATAGTTGCCAGCGATGTTCGCAAACAGTTCCTAACTGCAGTCCACTACTTACTGGCGCAAAGATTTGTTTCGTTAAAAGTGTCTTGCCAAATATTCGCAACTTTTTTTATGCCACCAATTATTCACAATTTAACAAACATTTACTAAAATTTGAAATTTGTTGATTATGTCAGGGATTAAACCTGAATTGTGCCATCATTCATTAGAAAGTTTGCTGAAAACCTAACAAACAACTATTTTGCGAACTGAAGAAAGTTTTTTGCGAAAAATCTAATTGGCAAAAGAAATTCTATCTATTTATTATACTTCATCATGTGCGTTCATTGCAACTTTTTACGAACCTTGACGAACCCTGGCGGGAAAAAAAATGCTGATTAGTGAAGACTGGGCTGAGAGCATTAGTCCGAACCCTAAGCACAGAACCATCTCCGTGTTAGTTAAAATGGTTATTGGTAGACCTAGAAAGTATCCCAAACAACTGATGGACAATCACCGTGCTTGTCATGTTTTCGTGTTTTGATTGAAAAAAAAAAAAAAAAAAAAAAAAAAAAAAAAAAAAAAAAAACAACATATAATCCGCTTTAAATGATTGATATAAAATATTTCCTTGGTAATACATAAAGTATATTATTCAGACAAAAGGTTAAAAGAGCAAATACAATACGAAATCGTAGCTTGAGTTTTGCGAATCGTGTGTACATTAATACAAATTACTTTGAGAAATTAAATAGTAGAAAACAAAATACAAATAATGAACAAACTAAGGAGAAGAAAGAGATTATAGGTATGGTTTTCAGTTTAGAGAGGACAGGAATCAAATGCAGCTAGTGTAACATGTGTAAAGAGGAAGAAAACGAAGAGAATGTGATCAACAGTTGAATAATAAAATTCACCAAACCCACACAAGTTATAAATGTTAGAGTAGGCGATCTTTTTTGGATGATTTTGATATTTGTCAATCCTTGTAATTTCTTATTTCTCTTTTTTTTTCGGGGTGGGAGTTAAGCAATGCATTTTATAAATTTATGTATAATATCCTTTTATAGATACAGTTTCCTTTGATGTGTATCTGCTTGCAACAGAAACAAAAATATTATGCATTATGTCCACTGTTCTGTAATTGCTCTTGCAACATGTGTATTTATTTCTGTTTGAAATAAATAAATAAAACTTGAACGGATTGACCTTGGAAAATGTTTGCAATGTGTCATGGAAGTGTGAACAAGAGTAGGAAGGCATTTTCATCTGTACAGAGAGTGGCAATCTTTTCCAGTTTGTGATGATTTTGGGGGTGCATTTGGCAACCATTCATAATGGCATATTCTGACAGATCAACTATCGACCTGTCAATCATCTTCTGTTCGTGTTTACCATCTATTCCGGTTTGCTTGATTCATTTGTTATTTTCAAAGCGACCTAAGTTATAGAGTATGTCAGCTAAATGGCACGCACGTTATAAAGTTTCATATTCGATCTAACCAGAAAATGATTAAATGCCAATAAATTCTCGTTATCTTGTTTTTGTCATCGGCATTAACTATTGCCTGTGGCAATTTTTCATCACGCAATAATTTGACGACGTGCATTCTATGAAAGAGATATTCAAACTCTCATCTCGTATGTGTAGAATTCACCATTACTATTCTCGGTGAACATGCATATTTATTACTACAGTATATAGATATATAGTCTTCTTGTTCTATGAAACTTCAATAACGTGAATACCTTTACTTTGTGATTAATATGTTCAATATGCATGACATGGCTATAACTTGACAGTTCGGTTACATCACCAAGGATACCAGACAAGTTTCAAAGATCCTGAGTACACCCGTTAGTGCTTCCTGGTTGAACCTTCTTGGTGCGAACAAAATATATATTCTCTTCTTCAACATTTTATTTTGCAATGTTCGTCAATTTTTTTACATTTTCAGGAGAGTACAAAGTTCTTTTGCGATAAAGCAGAGAAGCTTGTGGTCCAAGATGACAAGGTCTATTGCAGATCACTCCAATATGGTCAACAACACTGACGTTAAGACTATTGAGTTTAATGGTGAAATATTCCGGATCATGACAATTTTACTCTGTTTGATTTTAAATGGAACTGTCTTAGTTGTCATCAAACACCAAAAGGAGCTTCAAGAAGTCATGCGAGTTCTGTATCAGATTATTTCTGTATTGAATATAATTTTGGGAGTCAGCTGGAACCTTTGGGACGAATTTTGGTATTCACTCGACAACACCAAAAAGAATTGTACCATCATAAGTATGGCATTCCCATACTTATATTATGTATCCTTTATATCTTTAATGGCTTGTCTTTGTGGAATCAGTTTCAATCTTTATCTCCTCGTTACACGTCCTCTACGATATTATACGATTGTTACCAAAACTCGATTCTACGTCACACTTACGTCAACTTATCTTTTTATCATGTTGGCTTGTGGGTTATACCTACCAATTCCAGCTTCTCCCATTATACAAATCTTGATAGTACGTTGCTCCGCTCAAGATATCAGCGCAAAAGCTACATGGCCTTCGATAGTGCACACAATGTTTCAGATATTTCCTGTTTGTGCAACATTTGTTATTTCATCAATGATTTATACAAAATTGCTGTTCATTGCGCGTCGATTAAGCAATGCAGTCGGGCAGTTTGGTAACCCAGTGGGTCACCATGCAAATGATGACGACATTAAATGGAACCAATGTTTTCGTGGTCGTCGTAAATGCCCCATAAATCTCCATATTAATTCCCATATGGATCCTAACCGACCAAGGAGGAAAAGATGGACAGGATTCACTTCAGTGTTTTTCATAACAGTCACATTTTTTATTATTTGGACACCCAATGTCATCTCATTTGTGATACCGTTGCACCCTACTCTAATGGAAGCCTGCAACACGATCTCTGGGAGCTACCCGTGGTTAGAGCCGCTAATTTACCTACTGACTAACTCCGAGACAAAGACCTTCTGTTCCCTAGCTCTCCACCAGTGCCTCAGGAATGGTCGACGTTTGATCAGTGCCGATTCGATTGCCCCAATCACGGTTAATACGGAGACGTAACAGTGGGATTGGCATGTTTAGACGCAGACTTTAGACGCATTCACAATATTCCTTGACGCATTTTTACAGAAACAGATCGCATATACTTAATTTAACTGCGTTGACGGCAAATAAGTTGGCAAATCAGTGAAGCTGCATATTCTGAAGGGAGTGTTGGTTAAAGGTAGCCCGGAAGAACACTACGTACAACTCATGTGCAATTGTATTTCATTTCTGATGTTAACGTAAATTCACGCAAGAGGCATGATTAAGCTAACGCATTTTATATTTTAGCTTTGGTAGTAAAAAGATGATTTGCATGAAATAGTCTCACATTGTTCATATTTTTGGGTGTGTGTGTTTGCGTGCGTGTGTGTCCAATCTAAAAGTAATTCTAATTTTCAGTTATAACTAGAGACGAGGGTGCAAAGGGTCATCTATATTTTAAATTGGAGCTCAACATCTTCCCCTCAATGTAATGGATGTCATTCATTGCCATTGATCTGTCAATCATTTTTTTCGCATGTTTGCTATTGCCATAATTAAGGTCTCACAATGAGTTTTGTATAAACTATTCAAATGACATTGCATGAATAAATGTCATGTTATGGATTTTATATGGAGAATCCATTACCTGTCTTCTTTGATGCAGATGATATTAATTAATCATCCATGTTACACGATTAAAATGAATACTTAAACGCTGATCCAGACTTGTTCATTTAGTTTGGAAAAGTAAATAATTACGTCCTCAGTACGCTGAGACTTTTCTAGAGGTAAAACCCTATACCATACTATAAAGAGTAATCTACAAGGTTTTTGAGGACAAAGAATGCATTTCACATTAATTGGGAGTCATTCCAGTGGTAACGCCCATCGTTAGCTCTGTGCACCAGACCTCAAACTGACTCTGATCGGATCGGGTTCGAATCCCAATAACGCAATAATAGTAACCTAGTGTTTGCCATTGGAATTACCAAGAAGAATTCGATGTATTTTTTTAATCATCAAAGCGACTCAAACCTATAGATAAGTAGCTTAGCTAATTGCTTGGATTTTCATATTCATCGGACTGCCAATCAGGTGTATCATCAAATGTTTGTCATTTGCATCACCGATTATCAGATGCAATTATAATTGTTCGCATTTTCATATTACGACAGAAATTTCCATCTCCTTTCTGCAGAATCCACAACAACTCTTCTTGGTTGACAGGCATATAATGTATTACCACATAGATAGCTGCCGAAGAGGGTTCCTCGACGGGAACAAATACTTCAATTTGGATTTTGGGGTAATGATCACTTAAATTAAGGATTTGTACTTGTGCTTATGAGTAGTTAAACCCTTCTAAGCCATTTCCGACAGTTTGGCTACATCCCTTAGTGTGTCATACCGCCAGCGTACTGCACCACTGAACACTTCATTACCTTCAACTAACTTCTTTGGCCTTGACAAAAGCATATTTTCATATCACAAAACATATTCTGTCTACAAAGGACATAGGCCATAGTTATAGCGGTTCAGCACCTGTCTAAAACATTGTTGAGAAAGTAAACTATTTCTTCTTTATAAAGGCAGACATAATTGTGGTCCAAAATGCGAGCGATATGGTTAATAACACCAACATTGTAACCAGCGAGCCTAAGAAAGAAGCATTTCGAATCTTCAGTGTCTTACTCTGTTTGATTCTAAATGGAATCGTTTTAGTTGTTATCAAGCACCAAAAGGAGCTTCAAGACGTCATGCGAGTTCTGTACCAGATTCTTGCTGTATTGAATATGATTTTGGGAATCAGCTGGAACCTTTGGGACACGTTTTGGTTTGCTTTTAACAACACAGAAGACAGGCGCGGATCCACGGGGGGCCGACGGGCCCGCCCCCCCCTTACCCCCCCCCCCCAAAAAAAAAGGGGGGGGGAAGAAGGGGAAAAAAAAGGAAGTAAAAATGAAAGAGCGGGCCGATTGACCCCCAACCTTACCCCCATGGCTCATACATCATTACCTCTTTGATGGCCGAGGGCCCATAAAAAGTAACACCTACCCCCCTCCCCCTTATCGCTCGGCCAGCGTGACGTGAAAAAATTGAGTGTACCTTTTGGCATGCCCTGTGTAACGGGAAAACATTTGGGTGTACCAAAATCTGAAATTCCGATTTTGGCCCCCCCCCCCCTGTAATGAAATCCTGGATCCGCCACTGGAAGATAACTGTACCATCATAAGTATGACAATCCCATTAGCATATTATGTATCCCTTATATCTGAAATGGCATGTCTCTGTGGAATCAGTTTCAATCTGTACCTGCTCGTCTCACGACCTCTACGATATTACACGATTGTTACCAGATTTCGATTCTACTTCACAGTTACATCCACATTTCTTTTGATCATGTTAGCTTGTGGGTTATATCTGCCTATTCTGTTGGAGTATGCGTGGCTTGTTTTACGAGTACGATGAGGCTGGTAGATGAAGAGGTCTTCACAAAGATGTTTACGATAACGACATGTTTATTATCAACCTGAAGCTAGAATACTATTTACATCTGATATGCGATATAGCTATGGTATCCGCTAGTAGTATAATGACATAGCAAATAGTATATCGCAACATCCCCCTTCCTTTGCAAAGAAGCAGAATGTGTACATTCAATGTTTGACTATACAACAATATGTATTGTTTTGATAACAACACTTTTGGGATATATTGTTTTGGTAACAATATACAATTTTTGTTCTTTTGGTAGCCTGTTTATTTTGGATAATTGTTTTTTCCAATGAAATAAAGTTCAACTGGTTTGAGTAAGTTAACTGTTTGCATTTTCAATTTGACATAAGTTTTCCTTTGATGCAAATTGAATATAATTTTTTGGTATAACTGTTTTGATTTACACAAAATCAATAAGTTTTGGTAAGCATATGATTCCAGATATTATGCTTGTTGTCATACCAAGAATATTGTACTGTACAATGATTATACATGCAACATGAATAATAAACTTTTGAATTGAAAACTTAACGCGTCTTCAGTCTTCTTTCGATTTCTTCAAGAGTGTCTTCTGTTTTCTCTCTTCCTTCGAAATGTTTTTTAGAGTTATCAATCTTCAATGAGTCTCGCCGGTTTGCGGATTGTTCGACCATACCTCGTGGTTTTCGAGTTTGTCGCTTGCTTTTGAGATTGATTGTTTTGAGTTTCCGACGTTGAAGTTGGTTGTCGTTCTCTGGTGGTGTATCTGCGGTGTGGTCTTCGTCGAACCTTACACGTGTTGGAGTTGGGTTTGCTGTTGGGATTTCCCTCAGGTGAGATCGGTTTCGTCTCAGGATTCCTCCGTTGGGTGTTTCGATTTCATACGACCTTGGTTCATCGCAGATTTTGGATACTTTGGCTGGTATCCAAGTGTGATCTTGGGGGTGTAGGACTCTGACAGGTTGTCCCACATGGAGAGATGGAAGTTCTGATCCTGCATGTTGATCATGCGTTTCCTTCATCTTGTCTCTGCGGTTCAAGAGATGATCAGTAGTGATAGATTCTCTCGACAGATGATGACTTGGAAGTGTTGTTCGGATCGGTCTCCCAAATAACAATTCTGCAGGTGATCTCATGTGATTGTCTACTGGTGTTGCTCTGAGATTCAACATGGCTAGTTGACTATCTTTGCCAGTCTGAGAACACTTTGTCAACAGATTCTTGACTGTACGAACCATCCTTTCTGCTAGTCCGTTGGATCTTGGATAGTGCGGAGAAGATGTGGTGTGTTGGATTGACCACTTCTTACACATGTCCTGGAATGGTTTTCCGACAAATAGTGGACCGTTGTCAGATACGATCTGTTCTGGTGGACCAAATAGATTGAAGATTCCGCTCATCACGTCCGCTACTGCTGCACTTCTGGTATCTTTCAGCTTGTAGATTATCGGATACTTCGAGTAATAGTCTGTGACGAGTAGATATTCTTGTCTATTGAACATGAACAAGTCTGTTCCTAGTCTGGTCCAGGGTGCTGGTGGTACATCATGGGGAAGCAACGGCTCTTTCTGCTGCTTTGTTTGGTGTTCCTGGCAAGCATCGCATTGTCTAACGATCGCTTCTATGTCCTTGTTTATGTTAGGCCAGTATACCGTATCGCGAGCTAGTCTTCTTGTGCTTTCAATTCCCATGTGATCTAGATGGAGCTGTCTAAGGATCTCTTGTCTAAGTGTTTTTGGTATGATCACTTGACTTCCCTTGAAGAGTATTCCGTGTGACACTCCGATCTCTTCTCTGTATGACCAATACGATCTGATAGGCGTTGGC
>CALNVZ010003434.1:22748346-22777497 GCA_940671915.1 Paracentrotus lividus | reverse complement strand
CTACTCACTTTGTCTTGGTCTTCTTGAGTGTCCAACTCGTTTACTGGTTGACGACTCTCCGACTTTGTTCGAGATTTGTTTCGCCTTTGCATGTGTTTGCAGTTTTCTGACTTTGACTTGTCTGTTTTCCGCTGATCGGTTTTTCTGCAACACTTTGCCCAGTGGCCCTTCTTGCCACAGGATCGACATTCGTCGTTGAATGCTGGGCATTGCTTTGGCTTATGGCTGCGACCGCAGTTTCCGCAAGTATTACGCATCTTTGGTTTGCTACTCCGGAACGCATCAACGCTCTCCTGCGCTTGAGGATTAACTAGCGTGTTACGTCTGCTTGCTGCGATTGCCTCGAATTTACGCCCTTCGGTTAAGATGTCTCCTATCTTAAACCCTTTTTGTTTCTCCAAGAGCGATTTCTGGAGTTCTGCAATCGGTGTTGATGCTATTACTAATTCCATGACTCTTTCATCGAGCTCATTGGCCTCGAAATCGCAACTCTTTGCTTTGTCACGGCATCTCGTAACAAACTGGTCGATTGTTTCATCAACTTTCTGCCGGTACCTAGACTAAGTTCTAGCCTATGTACTCGAAAATTGATATTAACCTTCAACTGTGCTTCTAGAAGTTCCCACAGTTTCTCTGGTTTTTTCTTGTCTGTCTCGGTGAGACCAGACGAATTTACCCTTCGTAATCCTTCATTGCCTATTGCAATCTTGATTTTTATGGCTTTTTTCTTTTCATCTACCACCTCTTGGTCTGCAAATATTAGATTCATCCTTTGCTTGAACATGTTAAACTCTTCGGGCAGGTCTGGTACCTCCCAGTTAAACTCTGGATATTTACCACTACTACTCATCTTGTTATTATCTTCGCGTGTTAATGAAGAATTAGGTTTAAATCGATGAGGGTTATTATGTTAGCGTTTTGTAGATGTTGACGTACGAACTATCCTTTCACAGTCACAGGCCTACGGGTGTTGACGACACCTGTGATTCACTCACAATCCTGTGTTTATGTCGTTAGGTGTTTCATGCAGTGGTAGTGTTGATCACTCACTCACGCACTCACACACAGATAATTTATGATAAATTACGTTTAGACTACTGTGTTAATGTTCGCACTTCCCAGATTAATTTAACTTATTTTAGTTAGTCAATCTTATTTACTAGTTTAGTATATGTTCAAGGTTTATAGATTTTAATTTAAACAGACCTAACTGTGTCATTGGTTGCACACAGCTTTTATTGTACATACATTGATTGTATCGTACATTCGTACTCGGTAATTCATCACACAACATTCATTCAGCACAGATTTGATAGATATGCACACACAACAACAATACCGTACGGTGATCGTATTACTTTGCATTGCGCGAAGATTGAAATTCACGGCGACGACACTGCACTGAAAAGTACAGATTTCTGGTCTTTCACAAAATGTCAGTCCCTGATTTCCTTCTGATGCTGATCTATGATGGTGCTACCGCCGCTAGCCACCATGTTGGAGTATGCGTGGCTTGTTTTACGAGTACGATGAGGCTGGTAGATGAAGAGGTCTTCACAAAGATGTTTACGATAACGACATGTTTATTATCAACCTGAAGCTAGAATACTATTTACATCTGATATGCGATATAGCTATGGTATCCGCTAGTAGTATAATGACATAGCAAATAGTATATCGCAACATATTCCAGCTTCTCCCATTATACAAACATTATAGAACGTTGTAATGTTCAAGATCTTAGTGCAGAAGCTGAATGGCCGTCGATAATGACCACGATGTTTCAAGTGTTTCCAGTTTGTGCAATATGTGTTATTTCATTGGTACTGTATACTAAATTGCTGTTATTGCGCGTCGATTACGAAAAAACGTCGGGCATCTTGTAGGCCATCGCAATCAGAGTGATCAGTATGTAGATAATGACTATACTGAATCGAAATATTGTTATTGTGGTCGTTGTTATCGCCCAACAAATCTCCAAATTCATTCCATAAACGAATCGTAATCGACTACGCAGGAAGAGATGGAAAGGTTTTGTTACAATTTTCCTCATAACAGTCACATTTTGTCTTGTTTAGACACCAAATATTATTTCATATGTGATACCCGTAGACCCTACGTTGATGAATTTTTTTAACGCGATTTTATGTAGCTACACATTGTTAGAGCCCTCTATTTATCAACTGACCAACTCTGGAGCAAGGAAACGATGTTTGGTAGCTTTCCACCAGACGAATGCCCAGGAAAGGGGCGACGTTTACGCGGCAGCGGTGTACGCGGCGCCAATTCTATTGCGCCAATCACTGATACTCAAACACAGCAATCCTCACGGAATACAGACGCAGTCTCAAATCACACTCCCTATGCCTTAAACTGATGTTGCCAATTCGGTTGTTTGTTAGAGTTTGTCAGGGCTGGTAAAAAAAAAAATCGTAAAGAACTGTTGGTACAGGCTGGTAAAATCTTGTAAACAGTTCCTTACTGGCGCAAAGAAATTTTGTTGTTAAAAAATGTCTTTTTAACTTGCAACGAATTCATTTTGGTTATTTTTTTCTGTCACCAATCCTACTGACCGCGCGCTGTTTTCGCATTTTAACAAAATTATTTAATAGCAAATTTGAAAATCGTTTATTATGTCAGAGATTAACCCTGAATTGCGACAACATCCATTAGAAAGTTTGATGATAACATGACAAACGAACAATTTTTTTTCTGAAAAAATTGAATTAGCCAAGAAATTGTAGAATTTTTCAAAATTCTTTTGTGGTGGTAAAACTTGTTGTGATACTTAAAGGGGAAGGAAACCCTAGGAATTCATTAAGTTGTACAAAAACAGGAAAATCAAAGAAGCTGATCAATGAAAATTTGAGAAAAAATGAATGAATAATAAGAAAGTTATGAGCACTTGAATGTTGTGATCACTACTGCTATGGAGATCCTCGCATTGGCAACGGGCCCAAGATGTGTGATGTCATACATGAACAACTTCCCCATTACTTTTGTACATATTTCACTCAAATTGTCTTTTTTTTTATCAATTCCGTTAAAGGATCTGAGATTCTTTTAATTGGAGGACATGTAATACAAGTTCACAAAATATAATCATGTGTGAAGAGTCTGTACTACCATTAGAATGAGGAAAAAGAAAAATTTTGGGTATTTTTTTGTATGTCATATGGGAGAGTTGTTCATGTGTGACATCACACATCTTGGGCCTGTTGCCAGTATGAGGATCTCCATAGCGTTAGTGATCACAACATTTAAATGCACATAACTTTCTTATTATTTCTTCAATTGTTCTCAAACTTTCTTTAATCTGTTTCTTTGATTTTTTTTTTTTGTTTCATACAATTCAACTGAATCCTAGGGTTTCATTCTCCTTTAATTGCGACTTTTACAAACATTGACGAACTTTGGCGAAGCCAGACAATTGCTGCTCAGTGAAGACTGGGCTGGGAGCGTTAGTCCAAATCCTAGCACGTAACAATCTCCGTGTTAGTTAAAATGGTTAGAGGTAGCCTTAGAAAGTATCCCAAAGTTTGATGTATAATTACCATGTTTGTCATATGTTCGTGGTTTGATTTAAAATATTTATTCACTTTAAACAAATAGTATAAAACATTTCCTTGGTAATGAATAGAGTGTATTATTTCTACAAACAAGCTCGGTACCATTCGTCAACAATACCTTCTGCAATACGACTACTTAACGCGAACGTTTGAATTTCACGGTGTCTGAACATTTAATTCATGAACACATTCCACTTCTTTGTTTCGCATGTTATTCTTGTATCGTTATACTTGAAAATATAATGTTAATCTTATGTTGATTATTACATTTAATAAGTTTCACAATTTTTTTTTTTTAATTAGGATGTGCAATAATGTGAAGATATATGCAGTATTTGAATCACACCCATCTCTTTGTTACTACATTCATATTGAAATATTGAAACAGATTGAAATTTTCATTTGGAATTATATTGTGTTTTCTTTCTGCCAACACACACCTCAACTAAGTTTCATATAATTACAACGCAAAGTAGAGAGTAAAAAAATCGATTATTTTAAATTCTCTTTAATGATTATAACATTTACCTTTTGTCACAATAAACTAGTTGGTTTAAATATACCATTATTATTATTATTAAATGTCTGCAATAGTATTTTATACATATGTATTTCTTTAACTTAAACTACCTGATTACACTTTAATATGTACAATAATGTGGATATTTACCCGGTATTTGAATCACACCCATGTCTTATTGATTCAATTTTTCATTTGGAATTATATTGTGTTTTGTTTCTGCCAACACACACCTCAAATATGTTCAAATAATTAACTGTTATTTTCTTAATATAAATTTTACCTTTTGCCATGTAAACTAGTTGGTTTAACATAATATACCATTACCGATGCCTGCAATAATATTATATACATATGTTTCTTTAACTTTATTTACCTGGTTACACTTGATCACATTTTATTACTTCATTAATTTCCACTTTTAACATGTTTAAGATTTTATTTAAGCTTGTTTTTGTTTATGCTACGTATTATCTTGATAATTAATGTTATGATCAACAATTCATTTTTTACCGTGAAAAAGTAGACTAGTTTTTAGTACTTAAATATGTACCGATATAAATGTCTGCAATATATATATACTTTTACTTATTTTACCCGATATATTACACTAATATTATGAATTACCTCACTAGTGTTGCAATTTTAAACGAGATCTTTTTTTTTTTATCTAAGCTGGTTTTATATTTCAAAATGATGTATTATATCTTGAAAGTATCATAATTATAATCCTTTCAAATTATCATGATTTTTCAAACAATATTTGTTTCAGATAAGTACTATCATTCACATTGTAAATTGAACACATTATGAATTGAACATTTTCAGCCTGCGAGCTGCTTGTTTGATGTGTTTTTAATAAATAAACCAGTTCTACAATTCACAGAAAATATACACCACGAAATCGTAGCTGGAGTTATGCACATCATGTATACATTAATACCAAATTACTTTGAGAAATGAGATAGTAGAAGAGAAAATACAAATAATGAGAACATAAGAAGAACGGCATTGTCGATGTATAAGCAGGCCTAATATGGCTACGGTGTTCTGTTTGCTAGAGAGAATAAGAAGCAAACGCAGCTAGTGTAAGAGAAAGAGAACGAGGAGGATGTGATCAACAGTTGAAATATTAAAAATCGCCAAACCTACAAAATTGATGTTACAATTGGCGATCAATCCTGGATAATTGTAGTATTCGTTTATCTTTGTAATCTATAATTTTTATGTGAGAGGGGTCACAAATTACAAGCACTGTATTTCAGAAGATGTCATTTCTTTTGATAAATAGTTTCATTTTGATGTGTATTTACCGGCATCAGAAAAAAAAACAATCGTTTTTATATATATCCACTGTTCTGTAATTACTCTTGTGTAACATGTGTATTTATTTCTGTTAGATATGAATGAATAAAAACTTGAACGAACTTGACCTTGAGAAATATTTCTAATGTGTCTTGCAAGTTTTCTTTGAAATCTCAAGAACGTGAACACTAAGGCCCGTATTCTGCTACGGGGTTTAGAGTTGTGCTGTCGCACGAAAATAGTAGGGGTAATGAGACGAGAATGCAACGCTGATTTGCACGCTTCTCTATGAAGCGTCAGTGAAGCGTGCGTCTTATCGTACGAAAGTAGATTCAGGTGACGTCATTCGGGATCAATTATGTACAAACATTTGTAAAGAATTCTAAACTAGGGGCATAGGTGGTTTAGAATTTGATATGGCTTTGCGACTTTTATGTCGGAGGAAGCTAATTTATCTATTTTCTCCTTAACTTGAAGTTAAAGGTTGTTAAAACTTTGTTTAAGAATGAGGTGCATTATAGAACTGTCCACAACGATTAGATTAATTGCATGTTAATCATAAAAAATGACATTTTCCGACACGATTGCAGTGTTAGTTTGATCAGACATATTGAAGAAAGGACAACTGACGCGAAAACCAACAATAAACTAATGGTGGCAAGTCACTTGTCATTACACTGGAAATAACGGATTTGGAACTAGTTTGAGACTAATTTGAGACTGGTTTGAATTGATTTTGAATGTTTTTGTCGCGCAGACGTCTCCGAGACGTCTCCAAAATATTCCCGCGACCAAGCGCTGCGATTTCATGTCACGATGGGGAGGAGGGGGGGGGACGGAAACACCCGAAAGTGAAAAAATAATACACTAAAAATTCACATACTTCGCACATTATGCAGAAACTAATGAAATTGATTGCGAGCGCGAAGCGCGAGCCGGAAATTTTGCCTTATAATAACATTTAGCATTGTATTTGATTTACATTTTACCTCTTTATTAGCTTCACAAGCTAATCACTACATAAAAATTGTTCATATTTAAAAATCGAAGGGGGACGATCCCCCCATAAAAAAATCGAAGGGACACGCCCCCCCCCCCCGTCCTCCGGGATCGATGCGAATGCCCGCGACAGAAAAAAATATTTATATCGGAGACGTCCTGGAGTATCCGAGTCGCAGGGACGAAGTGAGATACTACCTTTATGGTGGTATCTCAAGGTATTTGCCATGAGACAGATTTGAGACTAATTTGGGACGGGTTTGATACGGTTTTGATTTTTTTGTCGGGGAAAGATCTAAAAGTGGTCGCAGAGACGTCTCATGAATCTCCGCGACATCTCATAAGTCGAGGGAAAATAAAACATGCTTACGAATGTGTGTTTTTTTTTCTGTCGTGGAGACGTCTCTGATGAGGCATAAAACAATTATCGGAGACGTCTCCGAGTGTTCGAGTCGCAGAGACATCTCCGCGACGTCAGATACCACCTAAGATACGTCCATAATTTCTACAGAGGAGAAAAACACCATTATCATTTTGAACTGAGAATGTAAACTAACGTTTTCTTTCAAGACTACTTAATGGCACTTGACAAAAAATAGGCCCACTCGATTTCCTTTTTTTTCCATATATTAGTGTGTTGCTATGTGAGACAAGAAACGTGTTTGTCAGTCATAGCAACAACTAAATGCAAACTGGATTCAAAATACTAAACGAGTAGTTCATTCAGGCAACTGGTTCCGCCCTGAATCTGAGACCTTTGTCCTTTGTCATTGAGCCGTGTCAGCCATAACCTGGAACCGCTAAGCTTCTCAAAAAAAAGATAATCTGTGCTTTAATAATATAGGGGAGACCGGGGACAATTGTTACAATTTTTTCCAAATTTGACCTAAACCAGGGGCAATTGTAACAGACGTACGGGGCAATTGTAACACATGAAATTGTAACATTTTCCTTTTCTTTATCAAAGCTATGCACTTGACAGATCCAAGATTTAAACAACATTAACCACATCAGCTAATTATTATCAAACATGACAATGCTTTAATTAAGTTACATTATATTTCCACTTGTTATATACATGGCATGGGATTATTGCAGAAGTTTACGTGCTCTGTGCGGGCGATGACAGCGCGCTGAATTGTCCCGGAGCTAGGTACGGGGCAAAAGTATTTCCTAAACGGCATTGTTACTATTGCCCCTGTGGTGGGCGACCATATTTGGAGAGATTTTTTTCTATCTTATCTTAGGTATTCATAGTTGAAACGTTAGCAAAATATAGCCCAAGAACATAATTTTTAAATATATAAAAATGACAGCCGTAGCTCATCCACATATTTGTCCAGAAGAAAAACATTGGGTAATGTGAAATATTACTTTCCTACTCGAAAAACGGTTTTTCTGCTGTAGAAAGTTCCACGAACCGTTAAATCTGTAACACTCATACAGCATGTGGAGCGATGAAATGCGCATGCCCTCTACAAATTTTAAGTTTATAGCGTGTTTCTGCTAGGAATGGGAGCCCCTGTTACAATTGCCCCGTGTTACATTTGTCCCCGGTCTCCCCTACCTCGGTAAGCATGGATTACCTTTTCTTTATAATAAAAGAATTTCCCGCTCCATTTCAAATATAGCGAGCATACACACATACAACAGGTAGGGGAGACCGGGGACAATTGCAACACTTTTTTCCAAAATTGACTTATCAACTTTATTATAACTAAATACTTGCTTAAAACCAAGTAAAACGAAATTTGGATATCTTAGCTCGACATACGAATAGGTTTGGGTTAAGTAAAACTATTTATTTTGAAGCCATTATCATTTTAAAACACGAGTTCGAGTGTTACAATTGCCCCTAAACCAGGGGCAATTGTAACACATGAAATTGTAACATTTTCCTTTTCTTTAACAAAGCTATGCACTTGACAGATCCAAGATTTAAACAACATCAACTACATAAGCTAATTATTATAAAACATGACAATGCTTGACTCAAGTTACATCATATTTTCCACTTGTTATATACATGGCATGGGATTATTGCAGAAGTTTACGTGCTCTGTACGGGCGATGACAGCGCGCTGAATTGTCCCGGGGCTAGGTACGGGGCAAAAGTATTTCCTAAACGGCATTGTTACTATTGCCCCTGTGGTGGGCGACCATATTTGGAGAGATTTTTTTCTATCTTGTCTTAGGTATTAATCGTTGAAACGTTAGCAAAATATGGCCTAAGAACATAATTTCTAAATATATAAAAATGACAGCCGTAGCTCATCCACATATTTGTCCAGAAGAAAAACAATGGGTAATTTAAAATATTACTTTCCTACTCAAAAAACGATTTTCTGCTGTAGAAAGTTCCACGAACCGTTAAATCTGCTAATACTCAAACAGCATGTGTAGCAATGAAATGCACATGCTCTGTACAAATTTCAAGTTTGTAGCGTGTTTCTTCTAGGGATGGGAGCCCCTGTTACAATTGCCCCGTGTTACAATTGTCCCCGGTCTCCCCTACAATACACACAAAAAGAATGGAAACCAATTTCCACCATTCTTCAAAGGTCCATATTATTTGTTATTATTTGATAGATGTAGGGATTTTGAGGAGTGGATAATGTTAATGAACATTGACGTTTTATTGTTAATGTGTATGGCTCTGTACACAGTTGAATATTTAAATAGTGGAAAATTTATATTTTACCCCTTCCCATAGTATTACAACTATTGCCCCTCCCAAAAAAGAAAGAAAAATAGTAATAAGAACAAGATTGAAAATTTGTATACGCAACTCATGCGCAGTCAATCCTCCCGCCAGTGGGACCGGGCCTTAACGTGAGAAAATTTTGCGCATGCATGTGGCGTGATATTCATGATATTGGAATCAGATTTAACGTTTCATTGCTTTTGACCAAATATGGACACTTCACATATTTTGTGAAAGAAAAATCCGTGGAGCTATTTAGGAGATTATTTCAAAAGAATAAAGCTACGAACAGATAATTTATTATATATATATTTAATATATATCTATCTTTTATGTTTTATATTGTTAGAAAAAAAAAAAGTAAACTGCAGCAGCAGGTCAACCACTTAAAATTATCGCAATGCTTTTCTGATCAGAGCAAGTTTCGATCAGAATAACACAAAAACAGCAAAGCAAAAGGAACAAACAAAACAACCCGCCCCCCGAAAAAAAAAAACCAAAAAAGCCAAACAAACGATTAAGAAAAGCCCGGTCGTATCATTATTAGTGAGTTTTCGCAGGACTACGGGGAGCTTATCTAGAACGTTAGCAAAAAAGAGGGCACTATTTTCAAAATGCCTGCAAACCCTCGTTTTCTATCTTCTTCAATAACTTTGAATAAAAGTTTCCAATGGTAACCGCACATGTTCCCTTTGGCTTGTGAGACATTGTAACGTCTATTGTTGCAATAAGAATTCAATCCAAAGGCTACTTTACCGGGGATACCTAGTTTTTCATACCAAGGTTTTATTGTGACAAATGCATCTATGCGTATAACAGCTGACCTAAAACATTGCTGATATGAAAAGAAATAACCTACCGCCCAGCCTTTATGATTAGTCAAATCAAAGTATGCTTCTTTTATGTTTTAGCAAAGGGGGAAATGCCTGTATACATTCCTATCAAAGCGCTCGCTTATTATAACTGACTTACGTTCTCAGCTGAGAACCTAGATACGTTCTACGTTTCGGGAGAAGGTACATTTCCCCAAAATAGCGTTGTAGATTTTGACAACGGGGAGCTATCTCTTGTAGCTAGGGGAAACCCTCGTTTGTGCACACGAAAACTTGTAATTTTAACGCTTGCCAGCCGTTTCTAGCAAATACCAGTTATACACACTCTTTTTCCCGTACTAACAGTATGCAGGAGTTTGGGGTTTGAGCTATTTTGAAAATAAAGTCATTCATAAAGCTAACGTTCTAGATTAGCCTCCCCGTAGTCCAGCGAAAGCTCCCTATTGGGGGAGTAACGATCCGGATCATAATTATAGTCAATTAAGCCTGGGTTACACCAGAACGGAACCACCTGCGAATACACTATTCGGGAGTATTCTGTTCTCCCTCGAACCCAGAACGAGCGAAATTCGGGAGGGATTGTAGAGGGATTCGGCTCGTTTTGAAATGTTCAAAACCAGCCGAATAGGCCTACCCTCCAAAATACTCCCCAAGGTGTCCCCGCAAAGTGAGATACCACCCGTAGGGATCATTATGTGCCTTTAAAGGCCCGGTCCCACTGGCGGGAGGATTAATTGCGCATGAGTTGCGTATAAAAATTTCGTTCATCCGCAACAAAAAACAAAAACAAAACAAACAAACCGCAATTCATTCGCAAATCATCCTTAAAAGCCAGTGGGACCGCGCCTTAAGGAAAATAATTTATTCAGAGGGAATAAAACAAATGTCCTTTTTCAGCTGCAAATTTCCAAGCCTGTTAATTGTTCCCATCCCAGGCCACTGAATTGTTAATGTATATGTATATAATGTAATTGTTTAAATATCACGTCCTATTCATTAACAATTCAGTGGCCTGGGATGGGAACAATAAATTAACAGACTTGGAAATTTTCAGCTGAAAAAGGACAATGGTTTTATTCCCTCTGAATAAATTATATACCTTAAAGGCACATAATGATCCCTACGGATGGTATCTCACTTTGAGGGGGACACATTCGGGAGTGTTTTTGAGGGTATTCGGCTGGTTTTTGAACATTTCAAAACGAGCCGAATCCCTCCCGAATTTTCGCTCGTTCTGGGAGGGAGAACAGAATACTCCCGAATAGTGTATTCGGGTGGATTCGCAGCTGATTCGGTTTTGGTGTAACCCAGGCTTAATTGATTATAATTATGATCCGGATCGTTACTCCCCCAATAATGATACGACCAGGCTTTTTTTAATCGTTTGTTTGTTTTTTGTTTTTTTTTATTTATTTATTTTTTTTTTTGGGGGGGGAGGGGTGTTTTGTTTGTTCGTTTTTTTTTCTTTTTCTTTGTTTGTTTGTTTGTTTGTTTTGTTTTTTTTGTGTGTGTTTTTGTGTTTTTCTGATCGAAACTTGCTCTGATCAGAAAAGCATTGCCATAATTTTAAGTGGTTGACCTGCTGCTGCAGTTTACTTTTTTTTCTAACAATGTAAAACATAAAAGATAGATATATATTAAATATATAATATAATAAATTATCTGTTCGTAGTTTTATTCTTTTGAATTAATCTCCTAAATAGCTCCACGGATTTTTTCTTTCACAAATGTGAAGTGTCCATATTTCGCCAAAAGCAATGAAACGTTGAATTTGATTCCGACATTTCGCTACATGCATGCGCAAAAGTCTCACGTTAGGTGCATGCGCATCAATCTTTTTCTTAATACTATATTTTTTTTTTCGTTCTTTTTTTTTTTTCTTTTTTGGGAGGGGCAATAGTTGAAATATAATGGGAAGGGGTAAAATATAAATTTTCCACTATTTAAATATTCAACTGTTTACAGAGCCATACACATAAACAATAAAACGTCAAAGTTCATTAACATTATCCACTCGGCCTCGAAATCCCTACATCTATCAAATAATTATTAATAGTAAATAGTGGTAGTATTTTACGAGCTGTGATTGGTTGAAAGGGTGTCACGTGTCGTTCAACATTCTGGTATGTTGAACGCTTTTTTGTTATGTTGAACGAATTTTTTGTTATATTGAACGGTTTTATCCTGTGTTAAAATGAATGGCAAAATCGACTGCCTTGTTGCGCTAGCGCGTAATAACAGTAAAATGGTGCGCACAACAATAGATACGCGGAGCAACAATATACGTCACAATAGCTTAATTAGCACCAAAAGTTTGGCAAACATTGGCAAAGATAAAACCAGATTAGGCAAGGTCAAAGATTTAGGGGTCTATTTACTATAATAAATAGTGCATGCTCTATTAATGCAACATTACTGACTATGTGAACTCCAAATACTAAATTATCCCTCGTGCACATCTGTTTCAACTCGGCCTACGGCCTCGGTGAAATAAATGTGCCCTCGGGATAATTTAGTATTTGTCGTGCACATAATCTAGTATGTTGCATGGTAGAGCATGCACTATTTATATAATAATATGGACCTTTGAAGAATGGTGGTATTTGTGTCCATTCTTTTTGTGTGTATTTTTTTGTACATGTTGTATGTATGTAGGGGAGACCGGGGACAATTGTAACACGGGGCAATTGTAACAGGGGCTCCCATCCCTAGCAGAAACACGCTACAAACTTAAAATTTGTACAGAGCATGCGCATTTCATCGCTCCTCATGCTGTTTGAGTATTAGCAGATTTAACGGTTCGTGGAACTTTCTACAGCAGAAAAATCGTTTTTTGAGTAGGAAAGTAATATTTCACATTACCCATTGTTTTTCTTCTGGACAAATATGTGGATGAGTTACGGCTGTCATTTTTAAATATTTAGAAATTATGTTCTTAGGCCATATTTTGCTAACGTTTCAACGATGAATACCTAAGATAAGATAAAAAAATCTCTCCAAATATGGTCGCCTACCACAGGGGCAATAGTAACAATGCCGTTTAGGAAATACTTTTGCCCCGTACCTAGCCCCGGGACAATTCAGCGCGCTGTCATCGCCCGAACAGAGCACGTAAACTTCTGCAATAATCCCATGCCATGTATATAACAAGATGAAAATATAATGTAACTTCATTAAAGCATTGTCATGTTTGATAATAATTAGCTGATGTGGTTAATGTTGTTTAAATCTTGGATCTGTCAAGTGCATAGCTTTGATAAAGAAAAGGAAAATGTTACAATTTCATGTGTTACAATTGCCCCGTACGTCTGTTACAATTGCCCCTGGTTTAGGGGCAATTGTAACACTCGACCTCGTGTTTTGAAATGATAATTGCTTCAAAATAAATAGTTTTACTTAACCCAAACCTATTCATATGTCGAGCTAAGATATCAAAATTTCGTTTTACTTGGTTTTAAGCAAGTATTTAGTTATAATAAAGTTGATAAGTCAAATTTGGAAAAAAGTGTTACAATTGTCCCCGGTCTCCCCTATGCTCGCTATATTTGAATGGAGCGGGAAATTCTTTTATTGTGATGAAAAAGGTAATCCATCATGCTTAACGAGGTATATTATCAAAACACGGATTATCTTTTCTTAGAGAAGCTTAGGGTGGTATCTCACTTCGAGGAAACAAAATTGAGACAGATTTTCCGGCATGGCATTGTACTAGCCTTTTCCGCGACGAAATCTTTTGTGCAACATACAAAAGGTTTCGTGACACAAAAGACGGATTAGCCAGCATGTCATTGTACTAGATTTGTCTCCTGTGTCCCAAAAATCTGTCGCGGAGACAGCAGAGGAGACAGATGTAGCCTAGGCCATGCGGGCAAATCTGTCTCAATTCTGTTTTCGCGAAGTGAGATAGCACCCTTAGCGGTTCCAGATTATGGCTGACACAGCACAATGACAACGGACAAATGTCTCAGATTCAGGGCGGAACCAGTTGCCTGAATGAACTACTCGTTTAGTATTTTGAATCCAATTTGCATAACTAGTTGTTGCTATGACTGAAAAACACGTTTCTTGTCTCACATAGCAACACACTAATATATGCAAAAAAAGAAATCGAATGGGCCTATTTTATGTCAAGTGCTATTAATAATTCAGTAGTCTTGAAAGAAAACATTAGTTTACATTCTCAGTTGAAAATGATAATGGTGTTTTTCTCCTCTGTAGAAATTATGGACGTATCTTAGGTGGTATCTGACGTCGCGGAGATGTCTCTGAGACTCGAACACTCGGAGACGTCTCCGATAATTGTTTTATGTATAATCAGAGACGTCTCCACGACAGAAAAAAAAACACATTCGTAAGCATGTTCTATTTTCCTTCGACTCATGAGATGTCGCGGAGATTCATGAGACGTCTCTGCGACCACTTTTAGATCTTTCCCCGACAAAAATCAAAACCGTATCAAACCCGTCCCAAATTAGTTTCGAATCAGTCTCATGGCAAATACCTTGAGATACCACCATAAAGATGGTATCTCACTTGTCATCAAGGCTAAACAAAATTTAAGGGGGAAAAGATGATATTTAAGGGTTAAAGGTGGTTTTTCATTTTTTTTTGTTTTCAGCATAAAGATGGAATAAAATATTCCGAATTTTCACCAATCTCGTTTTTTACTTCAACCCCTCCCCTAGACAAGAGACTTTAGTCTGTCCCCAGAAATTCAGATTTAACTTAAAGAACAATATAAAACAATACATATCAGTCACGTTTCCTGGGGTAGGACTGAGGGGGGCTTGATCGGCCGGGAAAACAAAAAGGGGCCCCAAAATGAGAAAAATGACAAAAATGGGCATCACAGGGGTTGACAAAACCTTTTTTGGAAAATGTCCACGTGAAGGGTTGGAGAATGTCCAAGGTATAGCTAAGGTCCCAAAAAGTAAAAGCAGGGACAAACATATTCAAGAAATTAAAGTCAGAGCAAAATCATGTCGCTATAGCGGCAAAAAAATATTCCACCTTTATGACGGACAGTGTATATTTTTTTTCTGTTGCGAGCATTCGCGGCGATCCCGGGGAGACGGGGGGGGGGTGGACGTGTCCCCCTCCCCTCGATTTTCTTTATGGGGAATCGTCCCCCTTCGATTTTTAAAAATGAACAATTTTTATGTAGGCAAAAATTTCCGGCTCGCGCTTCGCGCTCGCAATCATTTTCACTAGTTTCTGTGCGAAGTATGCGAATTTTGAGTGTGGTATTTTTTCACTTTCGGATGTTTCCGTCCCCCCCCCCCCGCATCCCCGTCGTGACATGAAATCGCCGCGCTTGGTCGTGGAAACAAAAAACATCCAAAATCATTTCAAACCCGTCTCAAATTAGTCTCAAACTAGTTCCAAATCCGTTTTTTTTTTCCAGTGTAATGACAAGTGACTTGCGACCATTGTTAGTTTTCGCGTCAGTTGTCCTTTCTTCAATATGTCAGGTCAAACTAACACTTCAATCGTGTCGGAAAATGTCATTTTTGATGATTAACATGCAATATTAATCTAATCGTTGTGGACAGTTCTATAAATAATGCACCTAATTCTTAAACAAAGTTTTAACAACCTTTAACTTCAAGTTAACGAGAAAATAGATAAATTAGCTTCCTCGGACATAAAAGTCGCAAAGCCATATCAAATTCTAAACCACCTATGCCCCTAGTTTAGAATTCTTTACAAATGTTTGTACATATTTGATCCCGAATGACGTCATCCGAATCTACTTTCGTACTATTAGACGCACGCTTCACTGACGCTTCATAGAGAAGCGTGCAAATCAGCGTTGCATTCTCGTTTCATTACCCTTACTATTTTGGTGCGATAGCACAACTCTAAACCCCGTAGCAGAATACGGGCCTAACAGTTCGGCTACATCACTGAGGGTACCATACCAGTATCGAACAAGCTGGATAATCATATCAGTACTTCCGTGTTGAACCTTTTTGGACAACTAAACCCATTTTCCCATCTTCGTCATCTTCAAGAGAGTACCAAAAAAAAATCAACAACAGAAGGCCATACGAACTGGTGGTCCATGACTAACCGCAGAGGATTCCAATATGGGCAATGACACTGACGTAATGACCAGCAAGTTTAAGGGTGAAGCATCTCGGATCTTGGCAATTTTACTCTGTTTGATTTTCAATGGAATTCTCTTAGTTGTCTACAAACATTTTTTAAATTTGGGAGAAATATGTTTTGTTTCTCAATTTAATGGATGTCATTCAGTGTCATTGATCTGTTTATCGTTTTCTCGCATGTTCGCCATTACCATAATTAAGGTCTCACAATGAGTAATTTGCATGAACTATTCAAATGACATTGCGTCATATCGAAAACTGCTATACAGTGTATACGACACCCGCTAACTTTAGCAGACTGTATTTGTGCACAGACGAACGTGCTCAAATAGCGCACAAGCTCCCGCCCCGACCTTGACTGTACATTGAGTAAGTGCACGTGTGGGTTTGCGCTTCGGAATTCACCATCAGGAAAAAAATCCCCTGTTTTGACGTTAAATGTGCCCCTTTTCCTTATTGACCAATCCTCATGATTCTTTCACGTGTATTTGCCTTACAATGTGACCTTAATAATAATCGAAACGAAAACTCTTAATACCATCACCTGCCGATGTGACGATGGATATAGTCCACCCGGGTGCAATAAAAATGTCTCCAAAACCCATTATCCCAATATATAATTCTGACTTTCGACAGTTTGATTAATTTTAAACTGATAAAGTGCCCCATTTCACCTGATTACATTTTTATCCTTGATACACATTAGTTGCGAAAAAAGCATACATGAAGGGAAAAGTTGCGTACTATACGGAAGTGCGCGCACAGCTAATCTCTTCTGTCCGCCAGTTTTCTATATGGACGAAAAAAAAAGTTTATGGATTTTATGGAGAATCGATTATCTATGATATCAATTAATCATGCATATTACTTGACAAGGATAAATACTTAAAACAAAAAGTACGCTTTTCCGGATTTGTTCGTTCAGTTTGGAAAAGTACATGATAACATTCCTAGTGAGCATGACTTTTCCTCGAGGTTAATTAAACCCTATACCAGAGTGTTAAGAGTAATCTACAGGGGCCTTCAGGACATATTAATTGGGAGTCATTCAAGTGGTAAACGCCCTTCGTGAGCTCTGTGCATCAGCCTTCGAACTGACTCTGAATCCCCATAACGTCTTTCAGATGGTGACAAAAAGTTGGTCCCATATAATCGTACCTGATTGATACACGTCTTTTAAAACCCAAACATCCAAGTAACCAATCAAACCGTCTCTTGATAAGGATAACTCAGTTCTATCAGGTTTTTAAGTTGGTTATTCGATGGCTTTAAACATGGTGAACAATACCGACGTAATACGTCCCGACCCAAATTTAACGATGGGTGCAGTTCGAGTGTTGGCAGCTTTTCTCTCTGTGACTTTAAATGGGACTGTCTTGATCCTTATCAAACGTCAAAAGGAGCTTCAAGAATTTATGCGAGTTCTCTACCAGATTCTGTCTGTATTGAATATGATTGTGGGAGTTAGCTGGAACCTTTGGGACGAATTGTGGTATTCACTCGACAACACCGAAAAGAATTGTACCATCATAAGTATGGCATTTCCTTATTTTTATTATGTATCCTTCATATCTTTAATGGCTTGCCTTTGTGGAATCAGTTTCAATCTTTATCTCCTCGTTACACGACCACTACGTTATTACACGATTGTTACCAAAACTCGATTCTACGTCACACTTACGTCAACTTATCTTTTTATCATGTTGGCTTGTGGGTTATACCTACCAATTCCAGCTTCTCCCATTATACAAATCTTGATAGTACGTTGCTCTGCTCAAGATCTCAGCGCAAAAGCTACATGGCCTTCGATAGTGCACACGATGTTTCAGATATTTCCTGTTTGTGCAACATTTCTTATTTCATCAATCATATATACAAAATTGCTGTTCATTGCGCGTCGATTAAGCATTGCAGTCGGGCAGTTTGGTAACCCAGTGGGTCACCATGCAAATGATGACGACATTAAAAGGAACCAATGCTTTCATGGTCGTCGTAAATGCCCTAAAAATCTCCAAATCAATTCCAATATGGATCATGACCGACCAAGGAGGAGAAGATGGAGAAGTTTCGCGTCCGTGTTTTTCATTACAGTCACCTTTTGTATTATTTGGACACCCAATGTTATCTCATTTTTGATACCGTTGCGCCCTGCTCTAATGGAAGCCTGCAACACGATCTCTGGGAGCTACCCGTGGTTAGAGCCGCTAATTTACCTACTGACTAACTCCGAGGCAAGGACCTTCTGTTCCCTAGCTCTCCACCAGTGCCTCAGGAATGGTCGACGTTTGATCAGTGCCAATTCGATTGCGCCAATCACGGTTAATACGGAAACGTAACAGTGGGATTGGCATGTTTAGACGCAGACTTTAGACGCATTCACAATATTCCTTGACGCATTTTTACAGAAACAGATCGCAAATACTTAATTTAACTGTGTTAACGGCAAATAAGTTGGCAAATCAGTGAAGCTGCATATTCTGAAGGGAGTGTTGGTTAAAGGTAGCCCGGAAGAACACTACATACAACTCATGTGCAATTGTATTTCATTTCTGATGTAAACGTAAATTCACGCAAAAGGCATGATTAAGCTAACGCATTTTGTATTTTAGCTTTGGTAGTAAAAAGATGATTTGCATGAAATAGTCTCAAATTGTTCATATTGTTGGGTGTGTGTGTTTGCGTGCGTGTGTGTCCAATCTAAAAGTAATTCAAAATTTCAGTTATTACTAGGATCATCTATATTTTAAATTGGAGCTCAACATTTTCCCCTCAATGTAATGGATGTCATTCATTGCCATTGATCTGTCAATCATTTTCTCGCATGTTTGCTATTGCCATAATTAAAGTCTCACAATGAGTTTTGTATAAACTATTCAAATGACATTGCATGAACAAATGTCATGTTATGGATTTTATATGGAGAATTAGATCTAGAATCCATTACCTGTCTTCTTTGATGCAGATGATATTAATTAATCATCCATGTTACACGATTAAAATGAATACTTAAACGCTCATCCGGACTTGTTCATTTAGTTTGGAAAAGTAAATAATTACGTCTTCAGTACGCTGAGACATTTCTAGAGGTAAAACCCTATACCATACTATAAAGAGTAATCAGACTTCAAACTGACTCTGATCGGATCGGGTTCGAATCCCAATAACGTAATAATAATAACCTAGTGTTTGAACTGAAAACCTAAACGGGTAGACCGACTAGCTTTAAAGCTAGTCGTAGTGATGCCCAGACTGACTAGCTTTAAAACTCGTCCGTCAAGACCGACTAGTTTTAATGCTCGTCGGTCACGACGGACTAGCTTTCCAGAAAGCTAGTCGGTCATGACAGACTAGCTTTAAAGCTAGTCGTTCACGAAAGACTAATTTTAAAGCTCGTCCGTCGTGACAGATCAGTTTGACGGACTAGCATAAAAGCTAGTAGTAGTGATGCCCAGACTGACGAGCTTATGAGCAGGACTAGCTTTACAGCTAGTCGGTCATGGTGTAAAAGCTTGTCCGTTGCGCTTTTCTGCCGCGATGTTATTGCTGCTGTCTTGACAGACTAGCATGACGGACGAGGTAAAGATGGCGTCACCAGCTTGTCAAAGACGTCAAATCTGAAGTATTAGGAGACATTATAAAGATGCGATTAAAACATGCATTTCGTCACAAGAATTTGAGCCAAAAAAAAAAAAAAAAATATTATGATGATATAAATCAGAAGACATGAATTAATACAGGAGGCACAATTAGTGAACATTATGGCAATTATCAAATAGTGGGGGCACGGGGCCCAGGGGTCGCCGCCGTGGCTTGCATCATCATGACTTTTTGTTGTAGGCCTACCTGCTTATGCATTTTCGGCGTATACACTTGTCCTTGAGAGCCACTTCAGAATCCCAGAGTCGTGCCTCTAATACAATATTCTTTTCTTTCAGATACAAGTAATCTAAAAGAAAAGTGGCGCCTATATTTATTATTAGAATTAAATTTCAATTTTTATAATTCAATGTGATTGTTACTATCGTTGTAAATACACACAATGTATAAATTGATTAGACAAGACATAATTTTTCGCGTTGGTGATTATAGCATTAATCTATGTGAAAAAATATCGCTATCTGTGAACTAAAACATAAGGAATTTAAAAAGAGTACTCACACAGTCATGTCACAGAAAAGAGATCGCCATTATAATCAAAATCTTAAGCTTTACGGGGTATATCAAGTGTGCGTCTGTACAGTTTGCTCATCAAATGGAATTCACATACAGATAATGCAACTAATAGTGATGTCCTTTTCGCGATGCGCATGTTATTCATTCAATTGTCCCACCTTCTATTCACTGCTGTTGCTAAGCCGGGCATTCACCAGCAATCTATAAGAATAGACGGTTCATGGGTTCTATAGTAACAAAGTATTCAATTAGCCTGTAATTAAAGAATGGAAAAATATTTCTAACCTACTCGTCAATGGCATACTATTCACGATTGATGTTATTTCGGCTATCGTATTGCTCTCAGATTGTCAAGCCAAAACAACCTTTGTTTGTTAATGTTGTTGATTGTATCCAACTTCTATTCACTGTTGTTGCTAAGCCGGGCATTCACCAGCAATCTGTAAGAAAATACCGCGGGTTCTTGAGTTCTATAGTAACAAGGTATTCAATTAGCCTTGCGCCTGTAATTGAAGAATGGAGAACAATATTTGGAATCTACCGGTACTCATGAATTGCATACTTGTCATGATAGATTTAAAGTCTCGTAAGCTTTCAGATTGTCAAGCCAAAACAACCTTTGTTTCAGAATGTATCAACTTGATTATGCCCGGAAACAGAATAAATAGAGAATGTACATTGAAACGACATTGCAACTAGGTCCACCCAGCTACTTTTATCGACCTAGTCGGTCACGTCGACGGACTATCATCAAGCTAGACGGACGAGCTTTAAAGCTCGTCCGTCAAGTTGAGAGAATGTAGATTCAGTTGTATGCTAGTCGGTCTCAACGGACTAACATGACAGACTAGCTTTAATACTAGTCCATCTTGATCGACTAGCTTTAAAGCTAGTCGGTCCATTGACGGACGAGGTTAGGTTTTCAGTGTACTGACCGCGCGCTGTTTTCGCATTTTAACAAAAAAATTTAATAGCAAATTTGAAAATCGTTTATTATGTCAGAGATTAACACAGAATTGCGACAACATCCATTAGAAAGTTTGATGATAACATGACAAACGAACAAATTTTTTTCTGAAAAAATTGAATTAGCCAAGAAATTGTAGAATTTTTTAAAATTCTTTTGTGGTGATAAAACTTGTTGTGATACTTAATTGCGACTTTTACAAACATTGACGAACTCTGGCGAAGCCAAACAATTGCTGCTCAGTGAAGACTGGGCTGGGAGCGTTAGTCCAAATCCTAGCACGTAACAATCTCCGTGTTAGTTAAGATGGTTAGAGGTAGCCTTAGAAAGTATCCCAAAGTTCGATGTACAATTACCATGTTTGTCATATGTTCGTGTTTTGATTTAAAATATTTATTCACTTTAAACAAATAGTATAAAACATTTCCTTGGTAATGAATAGAGTGTATTATTTCTACAAACATGCTCGGTACCATTCATCAACAATACCTTCTGCAATACGAATACTTAACGCGAACGTTTGAATCTCACGGTGTCTGAACATTTAATTCATGAACACATTCCACTTCTTTGTTTCGCTTGTTATTCTTGTATCGTTATACTTTAGAATATAATGTTAATCTTATGTTGATTATTGCATTTAATAAGTTTCACATTTTTTTAAAAAATTAGGATGTGCAATAATGTGAAGATATATGCAGTATTTGAATCACACCCATCTCTTTGTGTCTACATTCATATTGAAATATTGAAATCAGATTGAAATTTTCATTTGGAATTATATTGTGTTTTCTTTCTGCCAACACACACCTCAACTAAGTTTCAAATAATTACAACGCAAAGTAGAGAGCAAAAAAAAAAAAGATTATTTTAAATTCTCTTTAATGATTATAACTGTTACCTTTTGTCACAGTAAACTAGTTGGTTTAAATATACCATTATTATTATTATTAAATGTCTGCAATAATATTTTATACATATGTATTTCTTTAACTTAAACTACCTGATTACACTATAATATGTACAATAATGTGGATATTTACACGGTGTTTGAATCACACCCATGTCTTATTGATTCAATTTTTCATTTGGAATTATGTTGTGTTTTCTTTCTGCCAACACACACCTCAAATATGTTCAGATAATTAACTGTTATTTTCTAAATATAAATTTTACCTTTTGCCATATAAACTAGTTGGTTTAACATAATATACCATTACCGATGCCTGCAATAATATTATATACATATGTTTCTTTAACTTAATTTACCTGGTTACACTTGATCACATTTTATTACTTCATTAATTTCCACTTTTAACATGTTAAAGATTTTATTTAAGCTTGTTTTTGTTTATGCTACGTATTATCTTGATAATTAATGTTATGATCAACAAATCATTTTTTACCGTGAAAAAGTAGACTAGTTTTTAGTATTGAAATATGTACCGATATAAATGTCTGCAATATATATATACTTTTACTTATTTTACCCGATATATTGCACTAATATTATGAATTACCTCACTAGTGTTGCAATTTTAAACGAGATCTTTTTTTTTTTATCTAAGCTGGTTTTATATTTCAAAATGATGTATTACATCTTGAAAGTATCATAATTATAATCAAATTATCATGATTTTTCAAACAATATTTGTTTTAGATAAGTACTATCATTCACATTGTAAATTGAACACATTATGAATTGAACATTTTCAGCCTGCGAGCTGCTTGTTTGATGTGTTTTTAATAAATAAACCAGTTCTACAATTCACAGAAAATATACACCACGAAATCGTAGCTGGAGTTATGCACATCATGTATACATTAATACCAAATTACTTTGAGAAATGAGATAGTAGAAAAGAAAATACAACTAATGAGAACATAAGAAGAAAGGCATTGTCGACGTATAAGTAGGCCTAATATGGCTACCGTGTTCTGTTTGCTACAGAGAATAAGAAGCAAACGCAGCTAGTGTAAAGAGAAAGAGAACGAGGAGGATGTGATCAACAGGTGAAATATTAAAAATCGCCAAACCTACAAAAGTGATAATGTTACAATTGGCGATCAATCCTGGACAATTGTAGTATTCGTTTATCTTTGTAATCTATAATTTTTATGTGAGAGGGGTCACAAATTACAAGCACTGTATTTCAGAAGATGTCATTTCTTTTGATAAATAGTTTCATTTTGATGTGTATTTACCGGCATCAGAAAAAAAAAACAATCGTATTTATATATATCCACTGTTCTGTAATTACTCTTGTGTAACATGTGTATTTATTTCTGTTAGAAATGAATGAATAAAAACTTGAACGAACTTGACCTTGAGAAATATTTCTAATGTGTCTTGCAAATTTTTTTTTTTTTTTTTTTTTTTGGGGGGGGGTGCATTTGGCAACAATTCATAATTGCATATTCTGACAGAAAAACTATCGAACTGTCAATCATCTTCTGTAATTTCGTGTTTTCCATCTATATATTTCTGTTTGCTTGATTCATTTGTTATCTTCAAGGCGATCTGAGTCTTATAGAATAACAGCACAAATGAACATGCATCATTACCACTTTATTTACAGGACTGGGATCTTCTTTGAAATCTCAAGAACGTGAACACCTTGACTTTGTGATTACTGTGTTCAAAAGATTTTGCTTCAATACATGACATGGCTAATGTCTAACAGTTTGGCTACATCACTGAGGGTACCATACCAGTATCGAACAAGCTGGATAATCATATCAGTACTTCCTTGTTGAACCTATTTGATGTGGACAACTAAACCCATTTTCCCATCTTCGTCATCTTCAAGAGAGTAAAAAAAATAATAATAATAACAACAGAAGGCATACGAACTGGTGGTCCATGTCGGCAATGACTAACCGCAGAGGATTCCAATATGGGCAATGACACTGACGTAATGACCAGGTGAAACATCTCGGATCTTGACAATTTTACTCTGTTTGATTTTAAATGGAATTCTCTTAGTTGTCTACAAACATTTTTTAAATTTGGAGAAATATTTTTTGTTTCTCAATTTAATGGATGTCATTCAGTGTCAGTGATCTGTCGATCGTTTTCTCGCATGTTCGCCATTACCATAATTAAGGTCTCACAATGATTAATTTGCATGAACTATTCAAATGACTTTGCGTGATGAAAAAAAAAATTAGTTTATGAATTTTTTTATGGAGAATCGATTACCTGTCTTCTTTGATGCAGATGATATCAATTAATCATGCATATTACATGACAAGGATAAATACTTAAACAAAAAGTACGCTTTTCCGGATTTGTTCGTTCAGTTTGGAAAAGTACATGATAACGTCCCTAGTGAGCATGACTTTTTCTCGAGGTTAATTAAACCCTATACCAGAGTGTTAAGAGTAATCTACAAGGGCCTTGAGGACATATTAATTGGGAGTCATTCAAGTGGTAAACGCCCTTCGTGAGCTCTGTGCATCAGCCTTCGAACTGACTCTGAATCCCCATAACGTCTTTCAGATGGTGACAAAAAGTTGGTCTCATGTAATCATACCTGATTGATACAAGTCTTTTAAAACCAAAACATCTAAGTAACCAATCAAACCGTCTCTTGATAAGGATAACTCAGTTCTATCAGGTTTTTAAGTTGGTTATTCGATAGCTTTAAACATGGTGAACAATACCGACGTAGTACGTCCCGATCCAAATTTAACGATGGGTGCAGTTCGAGTGTTGGCAGCTTTTCTCTCTGTGACTTTAAATGGGGCTGTCTTGATCCTTATCAAACGTCAAAAGGAGCTTCAAGAATTCATGCGAGTTCTCTACCAGATTCTGTCTGTATCGAATATGATTGTGGGAGTTAGCTGGAACCTTTGGGACGAATTGGTGGTATTCACTCGACAACACAAAAAGAATTGTCTCATCATTAAGTATAGGCATTCCTTATTTTCATTAGTACCTTCATATCTTTAATGGCTTGCCTTTGTGATATCGTTCAATCTTTATCTCCTCGTTAACCGACCACTGACTTTTATACACGATTGTTACCACAACGCTCACTACCCCCCCCCCCCGGTTTAGTTTTGAAGGGTGTCCCCCCCCCCGGTCCCCGCCCCTTTCCTCTCCCCCCCAAAGCACGACTAGAACATAACCATAATACCCCCCCTACTTCTTTCCGGACCCGCCCGTGCATAGTCTGTTGCCCATATTAATAGATATACACTCCCCCCCCCCCCCCCCCCCCCCCCCCCCCCCCGTCCCCCCCCTCGTGGAAACGCCCCCCCCCCCCCCCGACCCGATAGATGGCTCCCCCCCCCCTAGCGTCCCCCCCCGCCCTGACAGACAACCCCCCCCTTAATTCATTCTTCCCCCTTACCCCCCCCCCCTAAAACACCCCAAAACATGTTCCCCCCATATTTGCAGCCGTTAATTTTACTTCCCCCCCCCCTCGATTCTACGCCACACTTCGTCAACTTATCTTTTTACATAGTTGGCTTGTGGGTTTATACTACCAATTCCAGCCTTCTCTCCATTAATACAAATCTTGATAGTACGTATGCTTACTGTACCCCCTCAAGATTCAGCGCAAAACGCTAATGGCCTCGATAGTGCACACGTGTTCTAGATATTCCTGTTTGTGCAACATTTCTTATTCATCAATCATATATACAAATTGCTGTTCAATTGCGCGTCGATTAAGAATGCAGTCAGGCAGTTTGGCTACACCCATTGGGGTCCACTATGGAAAATGACGCATTAAAGGAAACCAATGCTTCATGTCGTGTCGTAAATGCCCTAAAAATCTCCAATCAATTCCAATATGGATCCATGACCGGACAAAGGATGAAGAAAAGATGAAAAAAGAGGTTTCGCGTCAGTGTTCTTCATTACAGTCACCTTTTGTATTATTTGGACACCCAATGTTATCTCATTTTTGATACCGTTGCGCCCTGCTCTAATGGAAGCCTGTAGCACGGTCTCTGGGAGCTACCCGTGGTTAGAGCCGCTAATTTACCTACTGACTAACTCCGAGGCAAGGACCTTCTGTTTCCTAGCTCTCCAACAGTGCCTCAGGAATGGTCGACGTTTGATCAGTGCCAATTCGATTGCGCCAATCACGGTTAATACGGAGACGTAACAATGGGATTGGCATGTTTAGACTCAGACTTTAGAGTCACAATATTCCTGAATACTGAATTTAGCTGCGTTGACGGCAAATAAGTTGGCAAATCATTGAAGCTGCATATTCTCAAGGAAGTGCTGGTTATAGGTAGCCCGGAAGAACACTACATATAACTCATGTGCAATTGTATTTCATTTCTGATGTTATGCTGCAGTCACACAGACACTTACGTTTAGTTACGTTTTTGTTGTTTTTATCCTTATTTCATCATCCAATCTCTCATTTCTTATGTATTTCTTTGTTTTATTGGATGAACGAAATTATCACTATTCTCACTGCTGACTATGACGGGAAGGCATCCGTGGGGATCCGCAGAAAAGAAAATGATTATGGACGCAAACGGACGTAACTCAACGTAAGTATCTGTGTCACTGTAGCATTAACGTAAATTCACGCAGGAGGCATGATTAAGCTACCGCATTTTGTATTTTAGCTTTGGTAGTAAAAAAGATGATTTGCCTGAAATAGTCTCACATTGTTCATATTGTTGGGTGTGTGTGTTTGCTTGCGTGTGTGTCCAATCTAAAAGTAGTTCAAATTTTCAGTTATAACTATAGACGAGGTACCGGGTGCAAAGGGTCATCTATATTTTAAACATTTTCCCCTCAATGTAATGGATGTCATTCATTGCCATTGATCTGTCAATCATTTTCTCGCATGTTCGCTATTGCCATAATTAAGGTCTCACAATGAGTTTCGTATAAACTATTCAAATGACATTAATTTTATATGGAGAATCCATTACCTATCTTCTTTGATGCAGATGATATTAATTAATCATCCATGTTACACGATTAAAATGAATACTTAAACGCTCATCTGGACTTGTTCATTTAGTTTGGAAAAGTAAATAATTACGTCCTCAGTACGCTGAGACTTTTCTAGAGGTAAAACCCTATACCATACTATAAAGAGTAATCTACAAGGTTTTTGAGGACAAAGAATGCATTTCACATGAATTGGGAGTCATTCCAGTGGTAACGCCCATCGTTAGCTCTGTGCACCAGACCTCAAACTGACTCTGATCGGATCGGGTTCGAATCCCAATAACGTAATAATAATAACCTAGTGTTTGCCATTGGAATTACCAAGAAGAATTCGATGTATCTTTTTAATCATCTATGCGACTCAAATCTATAGATAAGAAGCGGAGAGAGATAACATTGTATACATTTTAAATATGTCCAACGGCAATATTGAAGCATGAAAACTTATGCGGCGCGTCACGATACTCGCCGTACCCTTTGACGTGCAACTCCCTACGATGGATTATATCGTAGAACAAATCGTGCAAGCGCAGGTAATCCCCATCGGACGCGCACGTTGCCATGTACGACGTGCAGGAAGTTTTATTCCAATCACATATACTACAAGAAACGCATTCAGTGTACATGCAACGCAGGCTACGTTGATGGCCACGTGCCCGCTAGCACTACCGACGACGTTGGTGACCCGGCCGACATTACTAATAATTGTTTTATGATAAGAACGACTTGGTAATAGGAGAGAACAAACAACATCTAGGGACGAAAGCGGTCCATGTGCAAGTTGGCAAAATTATCTTTATTACTTCAATTTCATTCCGCAATTCCCATTTATCAACTATTGTTAATTTATATCTTGGTCAGGCCCTTAATTAACTTGAACTTTCATTTATGTGATAGCAATGTAAATTCGATAAAAATCAATAATATTTGTTTGCGAGCATACTACGACTTGTTTTTGTCTTTTAACATTACTCATTCTTGCGATAAGGTTTATCACAAGTAAACCAACATTAAAGGTGGTGTAAAATCAATCAAAACTTATGGCCGCCGAAATTACTTGACGGTGGGAATTCCTGCAAAATCCCTGTCAGTCTGAAATCATCGGTTTCTATGGCGGTTCATAAAGGCCATAATTTAATGACTCTATAAATAAACAAATGAAAGTGAAAAATATAGTAAATGTTGTGAATATTAGATTTTACGAATTAACCCTTATTTTTTCCATCAACATTTACATTGGCTTTAGTTTATATTTTCACTTTATAAGCTAATATTATGGAGTATAGAAAAACACTCTATTTGATTATGTCCATCATTCGTTTTAAAATTTAGGAATTTTGGTACTGTAATTTGCCTTCTTTACGTTTAATTGCTTAATGCACACGCAATGTAAATTACACAGGTGTTATTGGCTGTGTATTATGCTTCTGTTTTAAAAGTTATTAAACGTTATTACTAGTTATACAAGCCACATCTTAAATCCTGGAATATTGGGAAGGGGAAAAGGGGAAAAATGAAAAAAAAAGGGAAAAACTAGGGCAAAAAAGACGAAAGTGAGAGGAGAGAAAAGAGGAGAGAGCAGAGAGAGAAGAGAGAGAAAAAGGAGAAAGAGCGAATCAAAAAATAGAGAGTAGAAAATAATTCGAAAACATGCAACAAAAACCGGGCGAAGACTTCACAATGGGCGGCTGCTTGATTTCCCACATCGAAATGGCGCCGGAGGAGGGGGGGGGGTAATGTTTCCGGGGAAGTAGCATTGTCCGGCAGGCCGGGTATATTGTGCCGTCGGGGGAGGGGGGGTAATTGTCCTCGGGGTAATTGTCCCGGGGGTATTTTTCCGGGGGGTAATTGTCCAGGGGGATAATTGTCAGCGGGGGGTAATTGTCCTGCGGGGGGCTAATTGTCGCGGGGGGCTTAAATTGTCGCGGGGGGTCATTGTCCTCGGGGGGTAAATTGGTCAATCCGGGGGTGAAATTGTCCGGCGGGTTAAATGGTCGGGGGGTAATTGTCCATCGCGGGGGTAATTGTCCGGGAGGGTA
>CALNVZ010003434.1:22722807-22747707 GCA_940671915.1 Paracentrotus lividus | reverse complement strand
AATTGTCCAGGGGGTAATTGTCCTAGAACCAAATAGCTAAAGCGCGTTGCTTGCATTTTCATATTCATTGGACTACCAATCAGGTGCATCATCTAATGTTTGTCATTTGCGTCACCGATTATCAGATGCAATTATAATTTTTCACATTTTCATATTACGACAGAAATGTAATCCTTTCTGCAGAATCCACAAAAACTCTTCTTGGTAGGACAGGCATATAATTTATTACCATACACTGTTAGAAAAAAATTAAGCAAGTTTGGTTAAAATCTTAAACAACTGCGTGTTAACCGCTGAATCGCACAGCGTTGTTTAAAAATTAAACAACCTGTAGTTGTTTAAAACTTTAACACTCTTGTTGTTTAAAAGTTTAAACAACCTGTTGTTTAATGGTTGTTTAAAATATCAACAGTATTGTTTAACGCTCCTCTCCAAAAATAAAAACGCTCCAATGTTTGGTTATCGCGGCCGGGTATCGAACTCACGACCCTTCGATTGTAAGGCAGAGGCTCTGTCCACTGAGCCAACACATCAGTACATTACGCTTATTTAATGTGTGAGGCATAAGTCCTTCGCCATGGTTGAAATGTTGCACCGATTTACCTTGCATGTATATAACGAGTGATGCCATTAGCTCATGACTATCACGTGACATTTGCCTCGGCCTGGTTAAACAAAACTGATTGATATCTAAACTCTAATCTTTAAACAGGTTTTTTTTTAAGGCTATAAAACCTCGCTTTTCCTGTTTTAAACAAAAATGTGTAAATATTAAACAAGTATGATTAAATTTTAAACCAACATTTTTTTTAAACAGCGAAATTTTTAAACCGCGTTCTAACAGTGTATAGATAGCTGCCGAAGATGATTCCTCGACGGGAACAAATAATTTCAATTTGGATTTTGGGGTGATGATCACTCAAATTAAGGATTTGTACTTGTGCTTATGCTTATGAGTAGTTTGTCTTAAACTCTCCGAAGCCATTTCCGACAGTTTGGCTACATCACTTAGTGTGTCAGACCGCCAGCGTACTGCACCACTGAACACTTCATTACATTCAACTAACTTCTTTTGCCTTCCCAAAAATATATTTTCATATCTTCATCATCTTATTTTAAAACACAAAACATATTCTGTCTACAAAGGACATAGACCATAGTTATAGCGGTCCAGCACCTGTCTACAACGTTTGGAGCGTAAACTACTTCTTTATAAAGGCAAACAAGAAATGTGGTCCAAAGGCGACCAAACTGTTTAACAACACCAACATTGTAACCAGCGAGCCTAAAGGGCCTGTCCCACAGGCGGCGATCGTTGTGGCGACAACCTGATAATTTCATAATTATAAGGAGTTAATCTTTAAAAAGGCGATTATAAACCTACATACGACTCTATCTAAGCTAGGCTACAACAACAACTTGCTACCACACTCACAACAGCAAGATCGCCAGCTGTCGCAGCAACGATCGCCTCCAGTGGGACAGCCCCTTAAAGGGCCTGTCCCACAGAAGGCGATCGTTGTGGTGACAACCTACGAACTACTTTTTAGTACCCATCGCCACCATGCGCAGGTCCAATCGCCTATAAGATCGTGAATTATCGCGTCTGTCGCCAACAAATACGTAGCAAAATTTTGTTCGCCGCTGGTTTCAAAACAAGTTAAACAATAGCCGGCGTCAGTTTGGTTGACGTCAATGACCGTAGTCTGTCTTCTCTTGTCGCGACAAGGTGCTATCGTAGATTGTCGCCAGATAGAACTTGTTTAGCACAGCAGAACGGCGGCCAGTTGTGGGTTGTCGCGCTCCAGCGTACGTTGCATGCATCGCTGAACCTAACGGCCAGTGAAATTTAAGCCGCTACCACCTTTGTCGCCACCAACATACACTAAAATCAGGATCGGCCTCCCATTCAGATACTGTACAGTCGCCGCTAATTTGTGAAATTTTCAAAAAATCACTCACGACCCAAATTATGATGCGCGACTGAGAGGACTATCACGAACCTAAAGGCGACAGGCCGCCATCAGGTAGAAAACACTCGATCGCCTGTGTCAGTCGCAAGGATCGCCACAGTGCGCAAGTTCATATTTTGGTTGATTTTAAGCTGCGACAAGAGAAGTCGATCCGCGAGATGCGCGAAGGTCGAGGCTATTGTATTATCGGATACCAGCTATTGTTAGCCTTTTGTTTGCGTGGAAGCAAGTCGTTGTCGTAGCCTATCGTAGACAGATTCGTAGATACGTATATGATCTTCGTTCACCTACGATTCTGACACGATTCTGGCAGGTTCTAACATGCATAGGTTGTCGCCACAACGATCGCCTTCTGTGGGACAGGCCCTTAAGGGCCTGTCCCACAGGCGGCGATCGTTGTGGCGACAACCTGATAATTTCATAACTGTAAAGAGTTCGGCTTTAAAAAGACGATTATAAACCTTTATACGACTATATGTACACAAAGGCTACAACAACAACTCGCTACCACACTCACAACAGCAAGATCGCCAGTTGTCGCAACAACGATCGCCTCCAGTGGGACAGGCCCTTAAAGAAAGAAGCATTTCGAATCTTCAGTGTTTTACTCTGTTTGATTCTAAATGGAATCGTTTTAGTTCTTATCAAGCACCAAAAGGAGCTTCAAGACGTCATTCGAGTTCTCTACCAGATTCTTGCTGTATTGAATATGATTTTGGGAATCAGCTGGAACCTTTGGGACGAATTGTGGTATTCACTCGACAACACCGAAAAGAAATGTACCATCATATTAAGTATGGCATTTCCTTATTTGTATTACGTATCCTTCATATCTTTAATGGCTTGCCTTTGTGGAATCAGTTTCAATCTTTATCTCCTCGTTACACGACCACTACGTTATTACACGATTGTTACCAAAACTCGATTCTACGTCACACTTATGTCAACTTTTCTTTTTATCATGTTGGCTTGTGGGTTATACCTACCAATTCCAGCTTCTCCCATTATACAAATCTTGATAGTACGTTGCTCTGCTAAAGATATCAGCGCAAAAGCTACATGGCCTTCGATAGTGCACATGATGTTTCAGATATTTCCTGTTTGTGCAACATTTGTTATTTCATCAATGATATATACCAAATTGCTGTTCATTGCGCGTCGATTAAGCAATGCAGTCGTGCAGTTTGGTAACCCAGTGGGTCACCATGCAAATGATGACGACATTAAAAGGAACCAATGCTTTCATGGTCGTCGTAAATGCCCTAAAAATCTCCAAATCAATTGCAATATGGAACATGACCGACCAAGGAGGAGAAGATGGAGAGGTTTCGCATCAGTGTTTTTCATTACAGTCACATTTTTTATTATTTGGACACCCAATGTTATCTCATTTTTGATACCGTTGTACCCTACTCTAATGGAAGCCTGCAACACGATCTCTGGGAGCTACCCGTGGTTAGAGCCGCTAATTTACCTACTGACTAACTCCGAGGCAAGGACCTTCTGTTCCCTAGCTCTCCACCAGTGCCTCAGGAATGGTCGATGTTTGATCAGTGCCAATTCGATTGCGCCAATCACGGTTAATACGGAGACGTAACAGTGGGATTGGCATGTTAAGACGCAGACTTTAGACGCATTCACAATATTCCTTGACGCATTTTTACAGAAACAGATCGCAAATACTTAATTTAGCTGCGTTAACGGCAAATAAGTTGGCAAATCATTGAAGCTGCATATTCTCAAGGGAGTGTTGGTTAAAGGTAGCCCGGAAGAACACTACATGCAACTCATGTGCAATTGTATTTCATTTCTGATGTTAACGTAAATTCACACAAGAGGCATGATTAAGCTAACGCATTTTGTATTTTAGCTTTGGTAGTAAAAAGATGATTTGCATGAAATAGTCTCACATTGTTCGTATTGTTGGGTGTGTGTGTTTGCGTGCGTGTGTGTCCATTCTAAAAGTAATTCAAATTTTCAGTTATAACTACCGAGTGAGTCAAAAAAAAAACTTTACACCTAGAAAAATGTCAATAAAAAGAAAACCAATTTATAAATCCTAAATTATTTTACATATTCTGAAAGAGTTACTTCTCCCGCATCTTCTGGTACTATTTTTGTGTGGTATGTCTTTACGCTTGGATGAACACGACACATTGTTTGCGAACATGCAAATTTCGAATTGTGCCAGGGTGGGGATGAAACTGAAACAACAAAAGCTGACAAAAAAGCAACTCCATCATGAATAAAATAGCATAACTTTTTAACGAAAATGTCTTTTGCTTAATAACTTGCCAGGGGTGTTGTTACACATATTGACCACATTTTGTATGAAAATTAGATTGACTCGTCAAGTAATGCACGAATGAGTACACATCAAAAAGTAAATTGCCACTGACAGACCTAAAAAGCCCTCCTAATACTTTTGAAAAGAGATTATTTTATCTTTGACGTGTGCTCACTCATGCGTGACTCTACGGATTTATCTCATTTTCATGCAATATGTAGTCAATATGTGTAACAACACCCCTGCCAAGTTACTAAGCGGAAGACATTTTCGTTAAAAAGTTATGCTCTTTTATTCATGATGGAGTTGCTTTTTTGTCAGCTTTTGTTGTTTCAGTTTCATCCCCACCCTGGCACAATTTGAAATTTGCATGTTCCCAAATAATGCTTCGTGTTCATCCAAGCGTAAAGACATACCACACAAAAATGGTACCAGAAGATGCGGGAGGAGTTACTCTTTCAGAATATGTAAAATAATGTAGGATTTATAAATTGGTTTTCTTTTTATTGACATTTTTCTAGGTGTAAAGTTTTTTTTTACTCACTCGGTAGAGGAGAAGGTGCAAAGGGTCATCTATATTTTAAATTGGAGCTCAACATTTACCCCTCAATGTAATGGATGTCATTCATTGCCATTGATCTGTCAATCATTTTCTCGCATGTTTGCTATTGCCATAATTAAGGTCTTAGAATTCGTAATTCTCAATTACTTCAAATTACATTGCATGAATAAATGTCATGTTATAAATTTTATATGGAGAATCCATTACGTGTCCTCTTTGATGCAGATGGTATCAATTAAATAATTGATAATTGTCACACGACAAGGATGAGTACTTAAAACGCTTAAAACGAGGTCAATTAAACTCTATACCAGAGTGCCTTGAAGAAATATTAATTGGGAGTCATTCAAGTGGTAACGCCCTTAGTGAGCTCTGTGCATCTGCCGCCTTCAAACTGCCTCTGTATCCCCATAACGTCTCTCTGCTTTTAGATGGTGACAAAAAGTTTGCTCTCATACGTAAATAATCATACCGATTGGTACAAGTCTCTTCACACCCAAATAACTAAGTTACCAACCACGCAGACCAACACGTCTCTTGGTAAGGACAGCTCAGTTCTATCAGGTTGTTAAGTTTAATCTTCGATGGCTTTAAATATGATGAACAATACCGACGTAGTACGTCCCGACCCAAATCTAACGACGGGTGCGGTTCGAGTGTTGGCAGTTTTTCTCAGTGTGACTTTGAATATGGCTGTCTTGATCATTATCAAACGCCAAAAAGAGCTTCAAGAATTCATGGGGGTTCTCTACCAGATTCTTGCAGTATCGGACATGCTTTTAGGAGTCAGTTGGAACATTTGGGGTATATTGTGGTTTTCATTAGGCAACACTAAAGAGATTTGTACCATCCTAGTTATGACATTTTCTTTTCCATATTACATGACTTTCCTATCTGTAATGGCCTGTCTCTGTGGAATCAGTTTCAATCTTTATCTCCTGGTCACACGCCCTCTACGATATTATACAATTGTTACCAAAACTCGATTCTACTTCACATTTACAACTGTTTTGGTGGCGATTGTTCTGATTAGTGCGACGTATCTGCCAATTCCTGCTTCACCTGTCACAAAAGTTTTGATAGGGCAATGCTTGGCTCAAGATGTCAGCCCCAAATCAACATGGACCTCCATACTGCATACGATTATTACCATATCTCCTGTTTGTGTAACATTTGCAATTACATCAATAATACATATTAGATTGCTACTCATTGCTCGTCACTTGAAAAGATCTATGAGGCATGTCGAATACCCTCACTGGCTCCATAAAAACGATGTCAGTATTGAAAAGAACTCTTGTTTTCAATTTCACCGACCAAGAAACCCACAGATTAATGTTATTCGTGATCATGAGAACGTCCTTGACAGACCACGCAGGAGGGGGTTTAAAGGATTCGCTACAGTCCTACTTATTACCGTCACATTTTGTCTTGTATGGACACCCACTATAATTTCCTTGCTGATACCGTTCCACTATATCTTAGTAGATATCTTTGATGTGCTATCAGGAAGCTACCCATGGATAGAGCCTATTCTATATCTCCTGACGAACTCCGAAGCACGAGGGATATGTTTGACAGCTCTTCGTCGGCGTACTCCAAAACTGACTGACTGCACTCTATGCGCCAATTCTATTGCGCCAATCAATGATATTGAGACGCAACAAGGCACTTCATTTGCTCAGACGCAGTCTCAAGACAAAGACGTTACGTCTTGACACACAGGGTTCTGACGGAAGACTGATTTGACATATTAGTGAATTAGCATAAGCCAATGAATGGGTAAGAATCGATGCTTGATCGTTAAAAGAAGGGATTTATAGATTATTTTTATTTTTTGGTTTTTTTTAAAGAAAATTCCTGATGTCCGGTTGTTAGTATGCTCTTCATGAATCGGCACATGATATTCAATGATGTCGTTAAACCAAAAAACAAAAATGATAAATAACAAAAAAACAAAAATAATAACAAACAAACAAAAATCGAAGAAAAAAAAAAGATTTGTAAAGTAATGTACGGATTCGTTAAAGCAAATGATCCCTACTTATCGTTTTCCTTATCTCCGAAAAAATCCATTAAAATTTCCAAAAGACATTTTTTTTTCAACAGTTCAATTTAATGGTAAAATTTTGAATAGTGTTTTTATTTCAATGACATAATGGTGAATAAACATGATTTCAAAAAAGCTGTAAGTCTATGACCAAAATGTCGATGTTAGTTATTTAAACCCGGGCCTCCAGCTTTGAACGCCGGTGCCGGTGCCGGCGTTCAAAGCTGGAGGCCCGGGTTCGATTCCCGGCAGAGACATTTTTTCGATCTCAACAAAAATTTATCCAAAAAGGGAGGATAGCTCTGGGGAACTTTGATTTGAGTTACGTCAACTATTATTCTCTTCACCCATTTCTTTCAAATATATATAGGGCACATGCAGGTAATATGGGCACCCTAATTTAGCTCATTTGCCTAATTTGCATAAAATTACGAAATGACACACAGTCTAATCTTTGTTTATATGAACCAATAACTACTCCTCTAACTTTTATTGTGAAGAAAAACAATTTTCACCAACCCCCCTGTCTGTAATATTCAAATGTTGACGTCATTACCAAAGTGCCCATATTACCTGCATGTGCAGGTAATATGGGCACATGTATTTAATGTATGTTTTAAAAACTACAATGACTCTACCATGTCTGGAATTTGCTTAAAATGTTGAAAATCATTAACTTTAAGACATAATTTGAAATTATAAGACCCTTCAGTAAATCCTTTGACTATATATTTCATTGTTATGTATTTTGTATATTATATCTTTTAAAAATATTATTTAAATATTATTTTCATTATACAAATCAATATAGGCCTACAATAAGTTATTTATATTATTTATATACTGTAAATATACCAAAAATAATCGTAGCAAAGAGATTGATGCCTCATCTCAATACTAAATACCAGAATCATTTCCGCCATTTTGGATGTCCCATATTACCTGCACTAATGTTGCTGTGTCAGGCAAGCATTCAATGCCACATTGCACCCTTCACTAAAACAAAATGACCTGTACACGCTGTATGATCAAAATGAAACTATAAGCTTACTAAATATACAAAACAATTGAGGTTACCCCCTCAAACACTTTTTCACCATCACATTCTGTGAAATATCAAATTTTACATCAGGTAAAAAAAATGCCGTAAGTTTGACCTACCTTGTTGGTTTTTAGCACTTTTCTCAGAGAAATGTCGGCATCAGATGCTCTCACGACGATATATTTTCGTATACAGTTCATATGAACAACATTATGGGGCTCACACCGGTCACCGGTCACCGGTCGACGGTCACGACATGATTTGCTTCAGGTGGCCCATATTACCTGCTGGCCCATATTACCTGCATGTACCCTATACATTCTTCTTGTTCTATGAAACATCAAGAACGTGAATACCTTGACTTTGTGATTAATGTGTTCAAAATATTTTGTGTCAATTGATAACATGGCTATAACCTGACAGTTCGGCCACATCACCAAGGGTGCCAGACTAGTTTCAAACACTCTGAATACACCCATTAGTACTTTTTGGTTTAACCTTTTTGGTACGGACAAAATACATATTCTCCTCTTCTTCAACATTTTATTTTGCAATATCCGTCAGGTTTTCTACATCTTCAGACTGTGGTCCATGTTATCAAGGTCTATTACAGAGGACTGCAATATGGTCAATAGCACTGACGTTAAGACAATTGAGTTTAAGGGTGAAATATTTCGGATCATGACAATTTTACTCTGTTTGATTTTAAATGGAATTGTCTTAGTTATTATCAAACACCAAAAGGAGCTTCAAGAAGCCATGCGAGTTCTCTACCAGATTCTGTCTGTATCGAATATGATTATGGGAGTTAGCTGGAACCTTTGGGACGAATTGTGGTATTCACTCGACAACACCAAAACAAATTGTACCATCATAAGTATGGCATTCCCTTATTTTTATTATGTATCCTTCATATCTTTAATGGCTTGCCTTTGTGGAATCAGTTTCAATCTTTATCTCCTCGTTACACGACCACTACGTTATTACACGATTGTTACCAAAACTCGATTCTACGTCACACTTATGTCAACTTTTCTTTTTATCATGTTGGCTTGTGGGTTATACCTACCAATTCCAGCTTCTCCCATTATACAAATCTTGATAGTACGTTGCTCCGCTCAAGATATCAGCGCAAAAGCTACATGGCCTTCGATAGTGCACACAATGTTTCAGATATTTCCTGTTTGTGCAACATTTGTTATTTCATCAATGATATATACAAAATTGCTGTTCATTGCGCGTCGATTAAGCATTGCAGTCGGGCAGTTTGGTAACCCAGTGGGTCACCATGCAAATGATGACGACATTAAAAGGAACCAATGTTTTCGTGGTCGTCGTAAATGCCCCATTAATCTCCATATTAATTCCCAGATCGGTCCTAACCGGCCAAGGAGGAAAAGATGGACAGGGTTCACTTCAGTGTTTTTCATAACAGTCACATTTTTTATCATTTGGACACGCAATGTCATCTCATTTGTTATACCGTTGCAACCTACTCTAATGGAAACCTGTAACACAATCTCTGGGAGCTACCCGTGATTAGAGCCGCCAATTTATCTACTGACTAACTCCGAGGCAAGGACCTTCTGTTTCCTAGCTCTCCACCAGTGCCTCAGGAATGGTCGACGTTTGATCAGTGCCAATTCGATTGCGCCAATCACGGTTAATACGGAGACGTAACAAAGGGATTGGCATGTTTAGACGCAGGCTTTAGACGCATTCACAATATTCCTTGACGCACATTTATGCTACAGTCACACAGAACTTACGTTTAGTTACGTCCAGCGTTGCGTCGAAAAAAAGGTCATTTTTTCTGCGGATCGCCACGGATGCCTTCCCGTCACGCTTCAATAATTATAAGATATACGGGACAAAATGCGGATGATACGAATAGTTACGTCCAGATACGGACACCTTGCGTCCACTTACGAATAACCTTACGAGTCTACTCGGTCTTTGTTTTTCCGACTTCCGGAAACATCCGGACACTTCTGAACACTTGCGCGGATTGACATACGTATACACATAACTGGGAATTGCAATGAAAAATTATATATCTTCTCTGGTCAAATGAGTGTGGTTTTTTTTAACCTTCGCTAATAGATCACCTTTCCTATTTCTGCAAGTTATATGGCTTCAAAGTCCTACCCAAAGCAAAGTGGTAGGTACAAAAAGGCTGAAGAGGGCTACATGGCAACATACGTTGATCCAGGGGGCAAGCACCTCCCCCCCACCCCCCCCAAAAAAAAAAAAAAAAAAAAAAAACCGAAGGAGATTAAGAGAGAGAAGGGGAGAAGGTAGAATAACAGAAAGAGAGAGAGAGAAAAAAAAAGAGAATGTAAAATAATTAGGTTTCAAACTACCTTTAATATCGCTTCTATATACATGTACAGGCAATTTAAGAAGATTAGGTCCCTAATAAACAGACAAAGACGATTTTTTTTTTTTTTTTTTTTCTTTTTTTTTTTTTTTAAATAAAGGAACCAATCGAAAGATGAAACATCCAGAAGAGACAACATGCAGCGAAATCGCTAATTTATGCAAGTGATTATGAGATTATATTATAGTTTCAAAAGAGGTTTACCTTTTTCAAAAGTTTAACTCGCATTTATACACGTATAGAAGAGGAAAAGAGAATTTCAATTTATGGCCCTACTTTTTTGCTCTCACAATTTATTTTCTTCACGTATATTGAAGTTATTATAAATTTCAAAAGCAAAATGGAATTTATATTAAAGTGATTATAATGTTAAAATTTTCCTTTTTTTGGGGGGGGGGGCAGTGCATAACTTGCCTTGCTTTAAAACCTTTTTATGGCGTATTTTTTTATTCACTCTCGCATTCTATCATTCAGACAAAATTAAATTGTAGCCCAAACAGATCAGACTGCCCTGCTTTCCGAATTATTTAATGGTAAATAGAGTATTTGCGCTTTGCGCTCACGTGATTTAAATTACATAATTAAAACAAATTGATATCAATAACCCTTCTTGACCGAGCATCGCGCTCTCAAGATGTCATAACCATGTTTATAATAGGGATTATCCAAGTAAAACGAAATTTAAACAAAATTATTCAATATATTCTTGTCATATAAAAAGGGGGAAATTACTTATTTAAGATTTGATTGCAGAGGATTTCAATCAAATATGGTTTCAAACATCCTGTTTTCCGTTAATTTTTTATTGAGTGGAAGCTCGCTTGAATTATTATTAGTTTTTTTAATTATTTGCCCCCCCCCCCTCTCTCTAGGAAATTTAGGACCTAGGGTACATGCAGGTAATATGGACCCCTAAGCTAATTTGCCTAATTTGCATACAATTACGAAATGACACACAGTCTAATCTTTGTGTATATGAATCAATAACTACTGCTCTAACTTTTATTGTGAAGAAAAACAATTATCACCAACCCCCCTGTCTGCAATATTCAAGTGTTGACGTCATTACCAAGGTGCCCATATTACCTGCATGTGCAGGTAATATGGGCACATGTATTTAATGTATGTTTTAAAAACTACAATGACTCTACCATGTCTGGAATTTGCTTAAAATGTTGAAAATCATTAACTTTAAGATATAATTTGAAATTATAAGACCCTTCAGTAAATCCTTTGACCATATATTTCATTGTTATGTATTTTGTATATTATTTAAAAAAAAAATATTATTTAAATATTATTTTCATTATACAAGTCAATATAGGTCTACAATAAGTTATTTATATTAATTATATACTGTGAATATACCCCCAAAAATCGTAGCAAAGAGATTGATGCCTCATCCCAATACTAAGTACCAGAATCATTTCCGCCATTTTGGATGTCCCATATTACCTGCACTAATGTTGCTGTGTCAGGCAAGCATTCAATGCCACATTGCACCCCTTCACTAAAACAAATTGACCTGTACACGCTAGTATGATCAAAATGAAACTATGAGCTTACTAAATACAAAACAATTGAGGTTACCCCCTCAAACACTCTTTCACCATCACATTCTGTGAAATGTCAAATTTTACATCAGGGTAAAAAAATGCCGTAAGTTTTACCTACCTTGTTGGTTTTCAGCAATTTTCTCATCAGATGCTCTCACGACGATAGATTTTCGTTTACAGTTCATATGAACAACATTATGGTGCTCACACCGGTCATCGGTCACCGGTCGACGGTCACGACATGATTTGCTTCAAGTGGCCCATATTACCTGCATGTACCCTATTACATTTATATAACCCCTATCCGTGTGCAAACAAGAACGGGTGTTCGGGAGCTCTAAAACGTGAAAGAACGCAATTATCCGCAACGCTTAAGTGTTTGTCCGTAGCCTCTTAAGTGTATTGTTTTCGGGTACTTAAACGTTTGATACGTTTAATTACGGATAATTGCGAATACTTACGGTGGACGCAAATAAACGCAAATGGACGGAATTTATGAAATTTCCCGGATGGTCTGCGTCTTAGATACGGATAGTTACGTTCGTTTACGGAAAGTTACGTTTAGTTACGGTTACTTACGTAAGTCGGCATCCGTAAAGATGCCCTGCGAAACTTTGAACATTTCAAAATTTCGCAGGCTTCGCGCAGTCATTGTGCGTACCGATACGGTTAAGTTTCGGACAGATACGTTTACTTACGTTCCCTGCGGATGACTGCGTCCGTGCAGCGTTCATGCTACGTCCACTCAGCCAAATCTATACGCAGCGGACGTAACTAAACGTAAGAGTCTGTGTGACTGTAGCATAACAGAAACAGATCGCAAATACTGAATTTAATGCTACAGTCACACAGACACTTACGTTGAGTTACGTCTGGTTGCGTCCAAAAATCATTTTCTTTTCTTCGGATCCCCACGCATGCTTACCCGTCATATTTAGCAGTAGAAATATTGATAATTGCGTTCATCCAGTAAAACAATGAAATACATAAGAAATGATAGAACAGAAGATGAAATAAGATTGCAACAACACAAACGTATCTATACGTAAGTGTCTGTGTGACTGTACGTAGCATTACTGCGTTGACGGCAAATAAGTTGGCAAATTATTGAAGCTGCATATTCTCAAGGGAGTGTTGGATATGGGTAGCCAGGAAGAACACTACATACAACTCATGTGCAATTGCATTTCATTTCTGATGTTAACGTAAATTCACGCAAGAGGCATGATTAAGCTAACATAATTTGTATTTTAGCTTTAATTGGTAGTAAAAAGATGATTTGCATGAAATAGGCTCACATTGTTCATATTGTTGGGTGTGTGTGTTTGCGTGCGTGTGTGTCCAATCTAAAAGTAATTCAAATTTTCAGTTATAACTAGAGGAGAGGGTGCAAAGGGTCGTCTATATTTTAAATTGAAGCTCAGCATTTTTCCCCTCAATGTAATGGATGTCATTCATTGCCATTGATCTGTCAATCATTTTCTCGCATGTTCGTCATTACCATAAATTAAGGTCTCGCAATGATTAATTTGCATGAACTATTCAAATGACATTGCGTGATGAAAAAAAAAGTTTATGAATTTTTTATGGAGAATCGGTCTTCTTTGATGCAGATGATAGTAATTAAGCATGCATATTACATGACAAGGATAAGTACTTAAAAGTACACTTTTCCGGATTTGTTCGTTCAGTTTGGAAAAAGTACATAACGTCCCTAGTGAGCATGAATTTTCCTCGAGGTTAATTAAACCCTATACCAGAGTGTGAAGAGTAATCAACAAGGGCCTTGAGGATATATTAATTAGGAGTCATTCAAGTGGTAAACGCCCTTCGTTTATAGCTCTGTGCATCAGCCTTCAAACTGACTCTGAATCCCCATAACGTCTTTCAGATGGTGACAAAAAGTTGGTCTCATATAATCATACCTGATTGATACCCGTCTTTTAAAACCCAAATATCCAAGTAACCAACCAAACCGTCTCTTGATAAGGATAACTCAGTTCTATCAGATTTTAAGTTGGTTATTCGATGGCTTTAAACATGGTGAACAATACCGACGTAATACGTCCCGACCCAAATCTAACGATGGGTGCCGTTCGAGTGCTGGCAGCTTTTCTCTCTGTGACTTTAAATGGGGCTGTCTTGATCCTTATCAAACATCAAAAGGAGCTTCAAGAATTCATGCGGGTTCTGTACCAGATTCTTGCAGTATCGGACATGCTTCTAGGAGTCAGTTGGAACATTTGGGGTATTTTGTGGATTTTATTGGACAAAACTAAAAAGAATTGTACCATCATAAGTATGACATTCCCATTTTTATATTATGTATCCTTCATATCTTTAATGGCTTGCCTTTGTGGAATCAGTTTCAATCTTTATCTCCTCGTTACACGACCTCTACGATATTATACGATTGTTACCAAAACTCGATTCTACTTCACACTTTCATCTGTATTGTTGGTGATCATTCTGCTTAGTGCAACCTATCTGCCAATTCCAGCTTCACCCATTATCAAACTCTTGATAGAGCGTTGCTTAGCGCAAGATCTAAGCGCAAAATCAAAGTGGACCTCAATATTGCATACGATTATTTCCGTATTTCCCGTTTGTGTAACATTTGCAATTACATCAATAATACATATAAGGTTACTATTCATTGCTAGACACTTGAAAATATCTATGAGACATGTAGAAAACCCTCACCGGCTCCATGATAAAGATAATAATATTCGACCACACAGGAGGAGATTTAAAGGATTCGCTACAATCCTACTTAGTACAGTCACATTTTGTTTCGTGTGGACACCGACTATCATTTCCTTCCTCAAACCGTTCCACTATACATGCTATATTTTAGCACATATCTTTGATGTGCTATCAGGAAGCTACCCATGGATACAGCCCATCCTGTACCTCCTGACGAACTCCGAAGCACGAGGGATGTGTTTGACAGCTCTTCGTCGTCGGACTGCAAAACTGACTGACTGCACACTATGCGCCAATTCTATTGCGCCAATCAATGATATTGAGACGCAAAAAGGCACTTCATTTGCTAAGACGCAGTCTCAAGACAAAGACGTTACGTCTTGATACACAGGGTTCTGACGGAAGACTGATTTGACATATTAGTGAATTAGCATAAACCAATGAATGGGTAGGAATCGATTCTTGATTGTTAAAGAGAAGGGATTTTAGGGCTATACTTACCTCTTTTTTTTTTTCTTTCTTTTGAAAAAAAAAAAACCTTTTGCTGATGTTCGGTTGTGAGTATGCTCTTGATGAATCGGCGCATGATAAGAAACAATAACAACAAACAACAACAAAAAAGAAAGAACAAGAAAAAAAAAACATTTGTAAAGTAACGAACAGATTCGTAAAAATCAAATCCTTACCTATCGTTTTCCTTACCTCCAAAAATTCCATTAAAAATGTCCAAGAGTCAATGTGGTTTTTTTTAAATATAAAACTGCTCGATTTAATGTTAAAATTTTGGACAATATTATTATTTCATTGACATGATAATGCTTTAACATGATTTCGAAGAAACTGTTAGTCTGTGACCAAAATTTGAATGTCTGTTAGTTATTTTAAGCCATCAAATCAAAAGCATTGCAGCAGACATGTTGTTTTACGTGACACTTTATCAATAACAACGAACTCTGAGTACCACGAATCCCTCTCCCCCTAGAGAGTTACGGCCTGGAGTATATATATGCCTATATTTTACTTTATACCGTTCAAATATAGCACCAGCATCACATAAACTTATTTATAAATTACCGGGTGAAATGACGACTGCAGAAGATATGGATAGCAACCATGGAAATAAACAGATAAACACGTTATCACAAAACTGCCGGAGAAACTGAAGTTTTAAAGCTTCTTTCTCGTCATACAGAAAATGACGCCATTGTGTACAAAGTTAATGCAAATGGAGTTTTCTTGCCTTCTTCATATGATTTTTTCACTTTCACTGGCTGAAATGAGTTAATTTTTAGCATGATTATCTTCCAAAGAGGTCCTGTGATAATTTGTTTTGGGAAAAGTCACAAAAAACAAATATTCAAAAAAATAAAGAAATACATAAGATATTCTTAAAACAATGCAATACATAAGGATTTTTTTTTTCAAGTACAATATATAGGACCAACTATTGGTAGAAAATGTGATTTTCAATTAATGCTGGACCTGGAGGTTGATATCAACTGTTTGTTTTATAAGTTTACAATATATAATATTTTTCATAAATTTGCATAATTAAGGCCCGATATCTTGAAAATTTGTAACTTAGCTGCTTGGTAACAATCACAATTCGATTCAGCACAAAAAGTTACCCGAGTCCACAAAAATACAAGTGGGACGAAAATGTGAACAACGAAAAGAAAAAAAATCGATAATATCCCATGCTCTAAAGATGTTGCAGGAAAAAGAAAATAAATGAGGTCTTAAACCTAGGTTATTTTGAAGTTGTCAGCATGCTAATATTGTGAGTACGTTATCGAATCTTCCTTATAATGAACAAAAATTAGTTTAATTCGTCGTTCGGTTAAGGTAGATTGATGTCTGTTATGGTTGATGGTGGTAAATGTAATACTAGTACACGTTTGATATCTCCCACTGAATAATATATTTCATCTTCTCGTCAAAAAATTAATTTTCTTTTTTCGAGAAACGTTTAAGAATAATTATAAATAACCCCATTTTTTGGGGTGGTGCCACTGTAGGTTGTCGGAAAATCTAATTTAGTTGTCAATTATCATTTTTATGTCATGATTTCATATCATGTACTGTTCGCGATAATCCATTCAGCAAACTCAAACGATAGTGTTTTCTCCGGAGGTTTAGAAGGTCCACCTTGTTTGATCTTTGCTACAAAAGACGAGGAGAAAATATGTGATGCGTCACGTCGAAATGAGAGACTAGTCGCGATTTTTAAAATCCATTTTATTTGATATTATTGTTCCCTGATTCATTGCCTTGAATTTGATATATAACCCGACTGTAAAGAGTAAAATAGAAGTGGAGATATTAGCCTCTGAACGCGAGGGAATTGTGCTCTTGGAAATCAAAATCAAGAGAAAAACGTCTGCGAAGTTTGACTTCCGTTTGACTCCGCGCCAGAAAAATAAGAACATTTTGTCACCGTTGTACTCACCGAAATGCCCTAGCAACCACCTGTTACAAATGTGAAACGATTGACCAATGAGGAGGCTGCATTCAGGTATACAGAGAACAATACTCATCCGTCACGCATGATCGAGGCAAGCGCAGCAAGCGGAAACAACGGCGATGTTGTCTAAATAACATTCAATCTTCTCAAAAAAAAGAAGCTGAATTTGGTTAGTTGTTTATATCTTCGTCAAATAAATAAAACGTCATGCTCTTTCTAATTGTTTAAGAAAAAGTCCGCTCTTTTAAGAAAAGTGTTTACCAATCCTGGCGCTAAATTAGTTAGAAACAAACTATTTTAAAACCTTTTTGGGGTTTTATTCCGATGTTTGCGTGCTTCTTTGAATGTCAATCGCGTATACTCTTACTCAAATAAAGCGAGTCATTTTGATCTGAACTCTGTTGGAAATTTTGAACATAATAATGGTCTATAGACTAAATTATTCTTGTACAGGGCTTACGCATTTTGTTTTATTTCTTGAATAAGTATATGATAGAGATAAGCCTCCAAAAATGTTTTAATAAATATTTGCGCCTCACAATGTATTTAGAATGTCTCTGATCACGTTTTATGAGTGGCTAGCCTAGGTTAGCTTAAGACAATGAAAATAAAAACGTAAATGATTTGCTCGATCTTGTTCTTTTATTGATCAACTTGTTACCAGTAATAAGAAGATATTAATAATTTTAGAAATGAATTATTTAAGAGTAAATCGTATTTTGTTTCGTCGCGTTTAGTAAAACGCTACTTCTTAACACGTTACTTTGTAAAATAAACTGCAGAAGACTTTAACCTAAATACTTGTATCAGAAGTATTATCACGTCACCTCTTTTGTATGCTCTATGTTTCCCTGATGGAACCAAATTTGTTTTATAGGGGTTTAATTCCCATCAGGACAACAGATATCGCGGCCCCTAAAATAAAATGCTGAAATTAACATTCATTTGGTCCAGATAGCTAAGTCAAGCAATAAGTAGCTTTTCCCCACATAACCCCCCCCTTTCCCCCACCCGATTGTTAGATTTGACATTCGTTTGCGTGCTCCGCTATCCCGGATGAAACAGCTTTATTCACAGCAGGTTGTGGCATCGCACGCAAAATTTCTGAGTGCAGCTAAAGAGAGTTTAGTTCGCTATTCGCTCACAAAAACGAAACAAAAAAGCCAGTTGAAATCACACTCACATGACCGTGAACGTCCAATAAACAAAGCCATGCGTTGCTAAGGGCGGAGCTAAACGGAGAGGGGAAATGAGCGTGGACGTTGATCGCTTGTATGTCCGGAAAAAAAAAAATTATGACCGAAAAAAACACTCGCCGAAAAACTGCTTTTTTACCACTTTCCCGTTATCATTTTCACTCATTTTTTAACAGAGCAAAGATGAAGCATGGTAAAACCAGAAAATCAAAAAAAAAATTTCCTCAAAATTTTGAGTTTTTTATTAGTTTGTCGATTTACTCGGATCTTTGATCTGCGGCTTCTCTCTCATTTCGACAAGACGTATCACATATGCTTAGGCGCCTTCTCCAAACAAAATGCGTCAGTTTCCCGCAGCTTCCTGATCCAACGCGAGAAACAATCGGCTTTCTGCTTTTAACGTGTTTGAGCCGTATTAAGATTTCGGGATTCTATTCAAAAGCCGATAAATCGTCTTTTGGTACAAAAGATACGGGAAGCTGACGCATTTCGTTTGGAGAAGGCGTCATATCTTATAATAGCATAAAAATACCACAAGCATCACACCAACTTATTCAGAAAGTATCGGCTAAAATGACGACTACAGAAGCTTTGGATGAAAGTATAGACATCGTCAATGCAGAACTTTTAAAGATTGCGTTGGGTTTTCTCTCTGTGATTCTAAATATCATCGTTTTAATTGTTATCAGATATCAAACCAAGCTTCAGGAATATATGAGAATTCTCCACCAGCTTTGTGCGATATCAGACATGATCTTAGGAATCACTTGGAATATTTGGTCTGTTTTGTGGTTCGGATTGGAAAGTACGAATGGCAAATGCTACATCATAAATATGATTTTCGCCTTTGCAAACCAAGTCTCCTATATGTCTGCAATGTTTTGTCTTTGTGGAATCAGTTTTAATCTTTGTCTCCTTATCACACGACCACTACGATACCATACGATTGTTACAAGACCTAGATTTTACTTTACAGTTACATCTGCTTTTCTGGTTATTGTGTTAGCCTGTGTGTTGTATTTGCCGATTCCCTCTTCTCCTATGATAAAACTCTTAATACAAAGTTGTTTTGGCCATTTCACCAGTGCAAAATCTAAATGGACGTCGGCATTGCAATCACTTTACCATGTATTTCCTGTGGTTGCAACATTTTTCATTACATCAATAATACAAATAAAAATTCTACTGATTGTGCGTCAAATAAAAAAGTCTGTCAGACATTTTGAAAACACTCGGCCTACTATAAAAAATATTCATGACAATGGCGCCGATATTCAGACGCGCAATTTAAATTTGGAAGATCGTGGTAGTTGCAAACTGGCAAATCTCCAAGTTGATGTCGCACTCAAACAAGGTATCAATCGTGATCGACCTGACAGAAGGAAATTGAACGGATTTACAACTATTCTTATTATGACAGTCTCATTTGCTATAGTTTGGATTCCGAGTATCATTGCCGATTTGATACCATTACATCCTTTGGTTGAGACTATCGTCGACATGATTTCAGGAATGTATTCGGTGATCCAGCCCATCATATATCTTCTAACTAACTCTGAAGCAAGGGGAATATGCTTGGTAGCTTTCCGTCATAGTGCATCCAAATTTAATTTTAGGCACACAAGATGTTGCATCTGTCCTACAGATCAGCTTTGAATGATGGCTGGTTTGGAAAAATTATTGATTCTAATCAAACAAAATAAACGTGCATTAAACTGATTAAACTCCTTCTAAACATTGTTCTGACGGTATTTGGACAAGGCTAATTCTTCGTGTGTTTCTGGACCAACTCCATGGCAGAAATATTGGTGAAATATCAGAAGGAGAGTTTGAATTGAGATAAGTTAGGGTATCAGGAATACAATCTTCGTTATAAGAGATAAGTCCAGATGCAAATAAATCTCTACGTACAATCCTTTGACCATGTCACATTTTAAAATGATCAATATCTAGCACCACTGAAAGTTCTCGAGGCTCTGGACTTTGATGGAAAAGAAATTGAACTCATTAAAATCCTTATTGAAACCAGCGTGCAGCGATCAAAAATAAGTAGAGGATGAGCAACTGGTTCAGTGCTAACGCCGTGTTAGACAGGGATTCATGTTTTTACCTCATTTGTTTTCGTTCTATAACGAAGTCATCATGCAGTCAGCCAAAGAAATGAATGACATCACGATTGGACCAGTCAACGTGAGGTATGCAGATGATACGATCGTAACTGCTTATTCTGAGGAGAACAGCAAAATAGTCAAATGGAGTGAGGAGAAAGCTAGGTTTAATACTGAACCACAATAAAAAAAAAAGTTTTGTTGTCTTACTTTCTCAAGAACATCGCCAGCTCCAGAGTGCAGAGTGAGGAAATACAGCGAAATTCTTTAACATAAATTATTGTGAATGAATTCTTATATCATGATAGTGTCGTTACATCAGAATAAGATTTGAAAAGGAGTTTTTGTGTTAATAAACCACACGAAAGAAAAATCTTTTATTTTTTTTTGTATTCTCTAGAACGTTAACAGCTCCAGAGTGCAGAGTGAGAGTAAATAGTGAAATTCTTTAACAGGTAAATTAATTCTTGTATCTAGGCAGTGTATTCACATGAGATGTAAGGTTTGAAAAGGAGACCAGGCGACAAATTATCGGAGTTGCAAAGTCTAAATTCAATAAAATTGATAGAACATTGCAACCTGATCTATTACTTTCCCTCACCAGACTTTGTAGATTGTTGCACTGTTATGTTATATGTAAACCAATAAGAATGCTGTACCAAGAGTGAGATTAAATTATGTTTTATGATATATCTTGGTAGAGAAATCCTTCCTGCATTTTATGGTACAACTTTCATAGATCATTGCATGCTTGACTGAATAACGAAAAATCTTAGAAAGAATGCAATAGCTCACTTGCGCCAAGTGGCTGAGTGAAAATTCAAACAAATAATCACTTTTTGAAAGACTGAGTTTATAGCTTATTTGCACAGAGAAAAAGATGCGGACATTCGCAACACACATATACAACACACACACACACACACACACACACACACACACACACACACACACAACACCACCAACAAACCAAGAAATAAAGGCAAGTACCCACACACCTTTGGCATAAACACTACCCTTCGATACGCACACTTAGAATTTGGCAGTGATCATGGTAAAAAAATAAATGCTTGATGACTGCATGGATTCGCGCTTGTGCTATGTGTGTGTGGGAGGGTTCTATGTGTGAGTGGGTGTATGTGTGTGTGTGTGTGTGGTGTGTGTGTGTGTGTGTGTGTGTGTGTATGGTTGAGAGAGTTGGGAGAGAGCGGGTGAGGGTGCGTTTGATAGTGTGCGCGAGGTAGTGTGGTATGTATTTCAGGATGTGGGTGTGTATGTGTGGAAGAAAGGTGTGTGTATGTGTACGAAGGTGCGTGTGTGTGTGTCTTGGTGATCGCATGACGGTGTGGGTGTGTCTCTGTGCGTGCACAAGATCCTATTTTATTTTGATAAAAGTCAGTTCATTTGATTGTAATAAGCGGTCTTCTGTCACGCTTGCTCAAAGAAGTGTCGTTTTCAACCCAATTGTGGATTTTGTAGGGCCACCAATCGTCAGAATATGGGCTTCGTTGCAAGTCATGTTAATGTTTGGCAACATCTATAAATATGTTCTACTTGATCACACGAATCACAAAATATATGTCTCCAATTTTTTAATTTACCTTTTGTCACCCGAAATGGAGGTCAAAGGTCAGGCTTCATTAACATAAACATAATTTTCTTCAAATTGTGTCAAATTTGGTTTCAAATTGTAGGTAATTTTATAACTAGCAATTAAGTCTATAAACATTTTTTTCACCCGACCAGCCAGTCTATGTATGCATAATTCAATGCATAATTGAGTCAAGCTTTACGACAATCAGACATAACATATCCATAAACAATATCAATAGCAACAGCAACTTATCAAGAATACAACATAAGTCATACTAGCCTGATATTGCTGCCACATTCTGGTGACAATTATGACCTTAAAATTAGGGCAAAGGTCAATTTATGTGATGATTAAGAACGTTGAGATGGCATCATTTTAGCAAAAACCTCATTTTCTGTGAACTTTGACCTTATTTCTAGGTCGATTGTGTCAACTAAAAATATGGCGACATATATTTTTTGGTTGATGGCATCAAGTTGAACATATTCATGTTAGTTACCAACATAGTTAAGCTTATACACTGTTAAAAAAAACCAGGAGATTTTACAGAGAGAAAAATACAAAACCGTTCTGTATTATGTATGATAATATAATTCTGTGTACTTTTATAACGGGAAATTTTCTGAAATTTAACAGAACAGGTCTGTTTTTAAAAAGGAAAAAGGCTTTTTATTACAGGAAATTTGTAAATTTACATACCCCATATACCATCTTTCAGTAATTGTACTGTTATTTTACTGTAAATTGTGTTACCAATTGTGCAGTAAGATTACTGGTGTTCTGGAGACTCTGCTGCAGGAACTTTTTCTGTTTATTTTAGGAGAAAAAAAATACAGAATCATTCTGTATATGTATGACAGAATCATTCTGTACATTTTTATAACGGGAAATTTTCTGCAAATTAACAGAACAGGGAAAAAGAAAATTTGTAAATTTTCACTCCTCATATACGAATTTTCTGTAATTTCACTGCAAATTTGTGCAGTAAGATTACTGGTATTCTCGAGACTTTGCTGCAGGAACTTTCCTGTTTTTTAAGGAGAAAATTTCTAACAGTGTACAACGAATAGGTCAAAGGTCAAATTTAAAGAAAGAGGTTTTGGCCAAAGAGGTTGGAGTCTGATTGGGCCGCATTACTTGGAATATTTCATTTAACAATGTTAACGTTTGCTACTTGATCCTATGAACCAGGAAATATTTTTTTTCATTGACCTATATGACCTGGTGAAAAGTCCAAAAAATATATAGTTTCTGGTATTTCCAGGGGTTTTTAAGCGTCATGTTAATTGAACTTTGACCTTATTTTGAGGTCATAAGTGTCAATGAAAAAGTAGAAAGGTTGATTTTCTGATTCATGGGGTCAAGTAGAACAAAAGGAACTGTGGTTATCAGAATTAATAAGCTATAAGGCCAACAGGCAGTGGCGTATCTAGGGTCAAGTGCGCCCGGGACAATTGTTGACTTTGCGCCCCCCCCCGGTCTACTTCAGTTTTGCTCAACGATTTGTTTTAGTTTATTGTACCAGTGGCTCATATACATGTCCCCAGACCTGGGGATGATTTGCTGTCCATAGATACTTTTATCAATTTTTTTTTTATTTCCTCTCAAATATTTTAATTTAATGCGAGCGCGAAGCGCGAGCGGAAAATTTTGAGTTCGTGCATTACTCGAATCTTGCATTTAAGAATCATTAATACAGATTTCGTTATCAACGAAGGTACAATAATAATAAAAAAATGCCTTACCTTCAGGGTGTCAAAAGGCCTATTGCACAAAATGTTTTCGGAATTGTAGACCTATGCATCGGATTCTTTTTTTTTTTAGTAGGAAAATAATAATTTTAAACCTTTTTTGTTGGTCCTCCTCAAATGATTTTGAAACATATAATATAATGCGAGCGCGAAGCGCGAGCGAAAAATTCTAGAGCTCTGGGCCCGTATTCCATAAATGTTGGACTTAAGCATGAAATTTAAGAATTTTTTTGCTAAAATAAATGTTGGTTTTAATTAAGAGTATTTTTGCTTAGCCTATTTTTGACAGTTGAGCATAAATTCTTTGATTCTGGCTAAGTAAAACATCTTAAATGGAGTTGCTCCTACAAATACGCACATTAGAAAAGCAAATTTTATCCTAACTTTAAGCCTAACTACCTAGTGGCTTAAATTGGATGTTGATTTTAAGGCAAGCTCATTTGAGGCCACAAATTAAACATGACAATATTAACAGAATTAAGACTTTTGCTTAATGCTCTCTGAGCTCAGACAAAGTGCTTTTCGTGTTTGGAATAAAAGCTAAGAAATTTTTTTCCTGGACAAAATCTTAGAAAAGATACTTAGACTTAAGCAAAATTGCTTAAGTATAGTTTATGGAATACGGGCCCTGAACTTGAATGAACTTTGCAAGGAACAGGTCTTGAGACCGAATGGTCATAAAATACGGAAACAAAGACATTTGACAATGAAGAACAAAAAGGGAATAATTAGGCAGCGAGAAAAAGTATGGACAAAAAAAAAAATCCTTTTACTTAGAGGGACCTTCATGTTTATCTGAAGCGGGAGCAAATTGATCATGAAATTTGAGGTGCCATATTGATCTTAAACTATTTAAAGGGGACTCTAAATTAAATTGAAACTCAGGGGATGTCAAATTGGTCTTAAAATTAGGATTAGGAGTGTACACACCGGGGGCACACAATTGATCTTAACATTTATAAAAGGACGCTAAATTGAAGTTAAGGGCGCCGATTTGATCTTTAATATACAGGGGGCGCAAAATTGACCCGAAACTAAGATAGAAGGTACTAAACCTAAAAAAATTACTAGAAACTTTTGGGTACCAAAAGTTAAACTTAGTGATGCTATGTAGGGGGCGCCAAAATTAATAATGGGAGGGAACATGACCCCAATATCGACTGTGGATCACCGATCTCCTTTTTCTTCCTCTCCTTCTTCTTTCCTTTCTTTTTTTTTTTTTTTTTTTTTT
>CALNVZ010003434.1:22697427-22707551 GCA_940671915.1 Paracentrotus lividus | reverse complement strand
ATTACCCCCCGGACAATTACCCCCGAGGACAATATACCCCCCAGGACAATACCCCCGGACAATTACCCCGTGGACAATTACCCCCGGGACAAATTACCCCCCGGACAATTAACCCCCGAGGACAATTACCCCCGGACAATTACCCCCCGAGACAATTACCCCCCGGACAATTACCCCCGGACAATTACCCCCCGGACAATTTACCCCCCGAGGACAATTACCCCCGGACAATTACCCCCGAGGACAATTACCTTCCCGGACAATTACCCCCGGACAATTACCCCCGAGGACAATTACCCCCGAGGACAATTACCCCCTACAGGCATTGATGTTGGTATCAAGCGGCGCCTATTTTGAGTCTCGCCCGGTGACGCAGGTTTTCGAATTATTTTCTACTTGATCTTATCTTAATGACTTTCTCTTCCTCTTCCTCTGTTATATCTATCTTTTTCCTTTTCTCTTTCACTCTTTCACTTTCTTCTTTTTACTTTGCTTCTCCCTTTTTTCCCTTTTCGATTTCTGCGCCTATGCATCAGAAAATATGTTGGCCCCCATATATCCTTTTTTTTCATAGAAAAATAAATTGAACATTCATGAAAGTACACGATTACACAAAATAATCACAAATGTTGAATATCTCTGATTTCATCTCTGATTCCAACTGATCTTATTTCTATTTATTTTTGTTTTCGCCTGAACGGAAGTTCGGCAAAGACCTAGTAATCAATTTTCCTGTTAGTCTGTTTGGTCTGTTAGTCTATTACGAAAATTGTCAAAGTTTTTAGTTTTTGTTTAACTTGCTCTGATTTCTTTATTTCTGCATCATTTGAGTTCACACTTGGTACAAATGATTCTGGGGTAATACCACATGTGCCTTGATGAGGATGATGAGATCAAAGGTTATATAGGGGTCAAAATGTCAATTAAAGGCCGTCTTCTTAAAACTTTTTGTTTAACTTTCACTCATTCTTTTATAGCATCAGTTTTGTTCACCCTGGTATAAATTATCCTGTTTAATCAACTTATGTGTTGATGAGAATGATGAGGTCAAAGGTCATATAGGGGTCAAAAGGTTCAACTAAAGGTCAAAAGTCATATTGCGTGTTTTGTTGATAGCGAAATCGGGCGGAGACTCGTGTTTCGCGAACCATCAGGCAAATAGATTAAAACCGTGGTCTGAGCCCCATGGTTTCTAAGGGCGGCAATAAAAGGCCATAATTAATAACTCCATAATTTAACAAATAAGTGCAAATATAAACTAAAGCCCAATATCAATTTATGAAAATGAAGGTTAATCGTAAAATTAAATATCATACATTAGTATATTCACTTTATTTATTCATTTATGGAGTCATTAATTATGGCCCTGATGACCGCCCACGGATTTTGTCGAATCCACCGTCTATATGAGGGCCAGTTACATATTTTTGATGCATTTTGTGTATCCAAACGGGGGCTCGGGCACAAGCCCCCCCCCCCATTTTTTCATGGCGCCAGAAGGCGCTGCTAAACAAACACAAAGGGGGGGGGGGAAGGAGCTGGGGGTGGAGGTTGTGTGGTCGAATGGATAAGTCGGTGGACTGACGATCACACAGGTAGCGGTTCGAATTCCCCTCCATTACACTAATGTCCTTTGGTTATATTAATCTACCAATTGGCCAGACTTGACCCAGGGTAAGTAAATGGGTACCGGTAGGAAGAAATTCCTCGAATGCTGAAGCGCCCTTTATTAGGGCAGCTATGGCTATTGCGAGAAATAATATTAGCTGCGCCACTGAATAGTTTATTAGAGAGTCGGCACATTATAAACAAATGCTTATATGTATAGGTAAATTCCGACGGGGGGTAATTGTCCAGGGGGTAATTGTCCTAGAACCCTAAATATCAGCATGGTAACCAGAAAGATTGATGTCAGTGTGAAGTAAAATCGAGTTCTTGTTATAATAATATCGTAGAGTTTGGGTGACGAGAAGATAAAGATTCAAACTAACTCCACACACACATGCCATTGTAGATAGTATGTATGGCGTGTGTTCTCTTCATGGAAAAAGAAGCCAGAGATGACACCTTTTCCATCAGTATCTGTATTATGAAAAATTTAGGGGCTGCGAGGAAAAAAATTTGACGGAATAGTCTACAAGACTAATTATATTGTCATGGCCATCGTCCATGTCTCATGCGCAGTTCGTGTATTCCTCGATGACGCTGGCAAAATAAAGGCTAAACATGTAAATCCATAATTGCGTAAATGATAATGCTATACCACTGAAATATAATTAATTATAACTGACGGTGTGATATCAATATCACAGGTAACTGACAACATGACGTGATATTGTAATTTTAAAAAGGAGGAAAAGGGGGATAGTACTGTGACCAAAGTATGAATTCAGCGAATGCAATTTTGTTTCCGGTGTACTGATAATTTCCTGCCTAAATGTATATTTCCATTTAATCTAACTCAAGATATATAACAATTTTAACATTTTACTTAGTATCGGCCCAATGTACCAGGCGCGTATCCAGGATTTGGCACCCGGGGGGGGGGGCAACGTGATTTTGATTTTGGCGCCCCCAGTGGTGGATGCAGAATAGTACACCCAATTATTCCCCGTTACACCGGGCGAGACAAAAGGTACATTCAATTTTTTTCACGTCACACTGGCCGAGTGGTAAGTAAGGCGAGGGAGGGGAGGGAGAGGGGGGGGGGGGGGGGGGGGGGGGGGGGAGGTGTTAAAAAAAATTCGGCTGTCGGCCGTCCAGAAGGTCAAGGTCATATAACAGCCATAGTGGTAAGGTTATTTCTGTCTATCGGGTATAATGATTTTGTTTCGGTTTGCCGCAGCCTAAGATCATTTCGGCGCCCCCTAACCCTAATGTCATTTTGGCGCCTCTCTAGGGTCACTTTGGCCCCGAGGCCCCCCCCCCCAAGGATACGCGCATGTGTACCTTTACCATTATCCTCCGAGTACACTCAAGAAGAAGAAGAAGTTACTGATTAATATCACTAGAGATGGGCATGTATCAGTTGGATGTCGGAACTGTCAGTTTAAAGTTAGACCACCATTGAATTACCATCCGACATCAAAACGATGAAAATAGCGAACAGATTTAGGGATCAGATGAGGTTTAAAAGAGGCTCCGGTGGTCAGTGGAATGGGGACATAATCTATAGCGCCTTATTTGCCCCCTAAAACCGAACAAAACCGCATCAAAATAAAAATTCGCATAAAAGCTGTATTGAGATTAACGAAAAGTGTGCATTTTTTTTCCCCTCCAGCAGCATGATTTTGCTCCAGCTTTAATTTCTTGAATGTCTTCACTTTCACTTTTTCACCTTCCTATGGATTTTTATTTATTTATTTTATTTATTTATTTATTATATTTATTTTATTTTTAAGGGAGATGTTTTTCTTCCCCCACAATGTTCATATGGATTTTTATTTATTTATTTTATTTATTTATTTATTATACTTTTTTTTTTTTTTTAGGGGGATGTTTTTCTTCCCCCACAATGGTCATCTTTGCCCTTTTCTCATTTTGGTTGCCCTTTTTGTTTACTCAACCGAACAAGGCCCCCTCCTATCCCTAGGAAACTCTTTAAGGTGTAAGCTGTTATTATTTTTAGAGTAAAATCTAAGTTTGTTTGTTGTTTACACTCTTAGGTGTCTGGTCTAGGGGAGGAGTTGAATAAAATATTGTGACTCTTGAATATCATTTACTCTATCTAGTGCTAAAGACAAAAGAAATAATAGAAATTAATGACTTTCCCCAAAATTTTATTTCAGCCTTTATGACAAGGTCGTAAATGACATCTATAATTAATTTTTCATTGTTATTTATATTTGGCTGAGATCCTACAATACATGTTTAGGAATATAAAAATTTCTATGGTGGAAAAAAGAATAAAATCAATTTTGACCCCAAATCAAAATCAACTTTGATACTAGACAATAGACTTAAGCATGTACCAATAACAATTTTGGGTTGGAGCAAATCTTTGAAAACTTGAAAACAAATAAGTGCTGCATATCTGTGTCATATCTAAATAAATAAAGACAAATATTTTAAGTGTTTTACTTAAACATGTTTAAATTTAATTATTAAACACTCAAATGATAACTCGAAACGACGATGTGGCATTTTTAAATATTTCATTATTTGTTCAATCTTGTGAAATTTAGTAAAATGTTTCCTTACTATTATTTCAGTTTGTCGTGTGGGCACACTCGCTTCGGAAATTAAAGAAGCATATGAATTTTTGATTGGGCCTCATTATTTATCTAAAAATTTGATGTTTGTAATACAATATCATGAACCTCTCAATCATTTCCGCGGCTGTCCGATATTATCACGTACAATAAGTGATTCGCATTAACTATTTAAATGATATTGCGTGAAATAAAATCAGGTTTAAATTTGAGAGTCCATTACCTCTCTCTTTCCCCCTGTTTACCTAAACACGCTGAATGGTGCAAATGGGAATCATTCGGGGGCATGGCATTATTCTGTAAACATCAAGCACATAATTATATGATCTTGCGTACACTTTTATATAGCAATGAAGAAATACCGACCGTGGTTCGTTCAAACTTTTGAGGAAAAATAAACACTACTTTCTCAATAAGCATGAACCTATGGTTGAACGCTGATAAATTTTTACAGAATAGTGTACACTGATCTCTAAGGACAGATTGGAAGACATTCCTATGAGTCTTGATGCTTCACAATTCTGTGTCGCTAAACATGGTTAACGGTACAGATATAGTAAACTCTGGCCTAGGTCCAATGGGCGACGCAGTTCGAGTATTGGCAGTTTTTCTCTGTGTGTCTTTGAATTGTGTTGTCTTGGTTGTAATCAATCACCAAAAAGAGCTTCAAGAAGTCATGCGGGTTCTCTACCAGATTCTTGCAGTATCAAATATAATTTTGGGGATCAGTTGGAACGTTTGGTGCATTTTGTGGTTTTCACTTGAAAACAATTTAGAGACTTGTGTCATCCACATAATGGCATTCGCATTTGCATATCATGTGTCTTATGTATGTGTAATGGCCTGCCTCTGTGGAATCAGTTTCAATCTTTATCTCCTAGTCACACGCCCTCTACGATATTATACGATTGTTACAAGAACTCGATTCTACTTTGCTCTTGTATCCTCCTACCTGATGATTATACTGGTCTATGCCATATATCTGCCAATTCCAGCTTCACCAATCATCAAACTCTTGATAGAGCGTTGCTTGGCCCAAGATCTTAGTGCAAAAGCTAAATTGACTTCAATAATGCACACAATGTTTCAGATAGGTCCTGTGTGTGCAACATTTGGCATTATCATCAATAAGCTGTCAGATACTACTCTTGCTCGTCATTTGAAGAATTCAATGAAAAATTTCGTAACCCTCGCGGGCTCCATGTGAAAGATACCAGTACTGAGAGGAATTCTCAGGTTATGTGTGATCATGCTAATATTAGTCAGGCAGCTAGCTCATGATTGGTTAGCTGAACGAGGTACCAGTAGTAAAGTATTGGAATATATGGGAAGAATCCCACATTACTAAACCCAACGTCTGGCAGTGCATCTCTGCTGCATTAGGTCCCTACAGCCGGGGGCGTCCAAAATGAGTGCCCATTTTACAAAAAATTCTATTTTGAATAAAAATAGCAGAATTCATTTTCTAAACACATTGGCCCGTATTCTGTTACCTGGTTTAGAGTTGTGCTGTCGCACGAAAATAGTAAGGGTAATGAGACGAGAATGCAACGCTGATTTGCACGCTTCTCTATGAAGCGTCAGTGAAGCGTGCGTCCTATCGTACGAACGTAGATTCAGATGACTCATTCGGATCATTTATGTACACACATTTCTAAAGAATTCTAAACTAGGGTATAGGTGGTTTAGAATTTGGATATGGCTTTGCGAGTTTTATGTCGGAGGAAGCTAATTTATCTATTTTCTCGTTAACTTGAAGTTAAAGGTTGTTAAAACTTTGTGAATAATGAGGTGCATTATAGAACTGTCCACAACGATTAGATTAATTGCATGTTAATCATCAAAAATGACGTTTTCCGACACGATGAAGTGTTAGTTTGACCTGACATTTTGTAGAAAGGACAACTGACGCAAAAACCAACAATAAACTAATATGGCAAGTCACTTGTCATTACACTGGAAACGGATTTGGAACTAGTTTGATACTAATTTGAGAATGGTTTGAAATTGTTTTGAGTTTTTTTTTTTTGTCGCGCAGACGTCTCAGAGACGTCTCCGAGATATTCCCACGACCAAGCGCGGCGATTTCACGTCACGACGGAGGCGGGGGGGGGGGGACAGAAAACACCCGAAAGTGAAAACATAATACACTCAAAAATTGCATACTTCGCACATTAGGCAAAACTAATGAAAATTGATGCGAGCGCGAAGCGCGAGCCGGAAATTTGCTTCTTAATAACATTTAGCATCTTATTTGACATACATTTTACCTCTTATTAGCTTCACAAGCTAATCACTACATAAAAATTGTTCATTTTTAAAAAATCGAAGGGCGACGATGCCCCCTTAAAAAATAGAGGAGGGGCGCACACGTCACCCCGTCTCCCCGGGATCGCCGCGAATGCTCGCGACAGAAAAAAATATATTTATATCGGAGACGCCTGGAGTATCCGAGTCGCGGGGACAAAGTGAGATACCACCTTTATGGTGGTATCTCAAGGTATTTGCCATGAGACTGATTTGAGACTTATTTGGGACGGGTTTGATACGGTTTTGATTTTTGTCGGGGAAAGATCTAAAAGTGGTCGCACAGACGTCTCTATGAATCTCGCGACATCTCATGAGTCGAGGAGAAATAGAACATGCTAACGAATATGTGTTTTTTCTGTCGTGGAGACGTCTCTGATGATACATAAAACAATTATCGGAGACGTCTCCGAGTGTTCGAGTCTCAGAGACATCTCCGCGACGTCAGATACCACCTATACGTCCATAATTTCTACACTAGAGAAAAACACCATTATCATTTTCAACTGAGAATGTAAACTAATGTTTTCTTTCAAGACTACTGAATTATTAATGGCACTTGACATAAAATAGGCCCACTCGATTTCCTTTTTTGCAATATTATGTGTTGCTATGTGAGACAAGAAACGTGTTTGTCAGTGATAGCAACAACTAGTTATGCAAATTGGATTCAAAATACTAAACGAGTAGTTCATTCCGCCCGAATCTGAAACCTTTGTCCGTTGTCATTGTGCTATGTCAGCCATAACCTGGAACCGCTAAGCTTCTCAAAGAAAAGATAATCCGTGCTTTTGATAATATACCTTGTTTAAGCATGGATTACATTTTTCATCACAATAAAAGAATTTCCGCTCCATTTCAAATATAGCGAGCATACATACATACAACATGTACAAAAAAAATTCACACAAAAAGAATGGAAACAAATTCCACCATTCTCAAGATCCATATTATTTATAATTATTTGATAGATGTAGGATTTCGAGGCCGATGGATATTGTTAATGAACATTGACGTTTATTGTTTATGGGTATGACTCTGTAAAGAAGTTGAATATTTAATATAGTGGAAAATTTACATTTTCACCCCTTCCCATTATTACAACTTTGCCCCTCCCAAATAAGAAAAAAAAAAGGGGGAAAAACAAACATACAAAATAGTGAATAAGGAAAAGACTTGCCGTGGCGCATGCACCTAAGTGAGACTTTACGCATGCATGTAGGCGGTGATTCGGAATCAAATTCAACGTTCATGTGCTTTTGGCCTCAAATATTGGACACTTCGACACTTTGTGAAAAAAAATTCGTGGCGCTATTAGGAATAATCAAAAGAATAAAACTCCCCTTTCACCTCCCTGTTTAATTGTTCTCCATCCCAGGCCAGCTTGATTGGTAATTGATAGGACTGATATTTTAAAAATGCATGACAAGCGGAAAATGCACAATCACTCGGCAGTCAAAGGTAAAGCGGCTACACAACATCATTGTTGCCTGTCATTAATTTCAATGGATTCCGTTATTCTTGTGGCATTTCAGTGCACGAAGAAAGTCCAGCTGTACGGAAGTTGTACAGTTTGGAGTCTTTTTTCGTGCTGCGGATTTTTCTCGTGCGGTGCTATTGTTCGATTTCTATTGTCCTAATTTGCCGTACAACTCTAAACCACGTAAAACAGAATACGGGCGCATTAACTTTGATTCAAAATTAAAGATATTACATTGTCTTAACGCTTGTGTACATTTGAATAGACTGAAATCGGAAAACAGTGAAAGTTTTGATTGAAAAATGTTTTTTTCTCACTTTTGTTTAGCGCAAATATTTTGTTCCTTTTTCAATAATTTTTAATTAAATAGTTGATAAAAACCATTGATGTTGTAACTTTTTTCCTAAAAACTACCTACGTCATTGTGAATGATTGCCTGTAAAAAGAAGGGAGTTATTGCTTATTCCGAATAAAGAATTTATGTATGAGTAAATTGCAGAACGCAAATATAGACCAAAAATCAACAATTTGCCCCGTGACTGAAGAAGAATATCACCAATACCCGTACTGTATTAGAAAGGCGATAACATGCTCGATAAAGCTTTTAGCAGACAAACAAGTATCGAAATGTTCCGCATTTTTGGCACTTTTGTTGCCTATCACAGCCACGCATACAATCATCTTTTTCATTAATACACGTAGCGGGTATGGTGATCTCAGTGCACGGGGCAAAATTGTTGATTTTGTCTATATTGAGCCGTTCCTGACTTTTATGCCTCATCATAATTCTTTATCGGAATAGTATTATAACTCCCCTCTTTTTACAGCATCATTCACATTGCACGTAGGTAGTTTTTAGAAAAGTTACAAACATTCAAATGTTTTATACAACTTATTTTATTAAAATTATTGAAAAAAGGAACAAAAAATATTTGCGTAAAAAAAGTGAGAAAAAAACATTTCTTCATCAAAACTTTCACTGTTTTCGATTTCAGTCTGATATCAAAATGACACAAGCGTTAAGACAATGTAATACTCTTTATTTTGACATCAAAGTTAGTGTGTTTAGAAAATGAATTCTGCTGTTTTTATTCAAAATAGAATTTTTTGTAAAATGGGCACTCATTTTGGACGCCCCCGGCTGTAGGGACCTAATGCAGCAGAGATGCACTGCCAGACGTTGGGTTTAGTAAATGTGGGATTCTTCCCCATATATTCCAATACTTTACTAGTGGTACCTCGTTCAGCTAACCAATCATGAGCTAGCTGCCTGACTAATACTCTTGACCGATCACGCAGGAGAAGGTTGAAAGGATTCGCTACAATCCTACTTTTTACCGTCACCTTTTGCCTCGTGTGGACACCTACTATTATCTCCTATCTTATACGGTTGCACTATATTTTATTAGATATCTTTGATGTGATATCAGGAAACTACCCATGGATGCAGCCTATCCTGTACCTCCTGACGAACTCCGAAGCACGAGGGATATGTTTGACAGCTCTTCGTCGTCGGACTGCAAAACTGACTGACTGCACTCTATGCACCAATTCTATAGCGCCAATCAATGATATCGAGACGCAACAAGGTACATCATTTGCTCAAGACAAAGATACATAAGGTACTGTTGGAAGACTAGTTTCATATATTGGTGAACTGGCATAACTCAATGGGTCTAACAATTAGCTCATCGTCACTTATTCTAATGAACTAAAGGGATCTCAAAGTTATTCTTACTGTTAAGCATTTTTTTTCTAGAAAGTAATCCTTCTTTGGAATTGCTAGTTTATTCTTAACGTGTTAATAGCAGCGGTTAAAAAAAGAAAAAGAAAAACGGTAGAAAAACATGACTTGCAAAAAAAAAAATATATATACACTACTCAAAAAAAGTTAAGGACCACTTTTTAAAACGTATATAATTTTTTTATACAAGGTGTTTTATTTCTGGAAATACCTCAGTACAACTGTCCTGCATGTCCTTAAACACGCTGTAATCAATTTCACGCATGGGTGGTTTCAGTTGTTGCACACTGTGGCTCGCATCACTGCACATCCTGAAAAGTGGGTTCACAGGGGTATCAACTATCGACATGAAGAGGTAAAAACGAATGTCTGAGTGTCTTTC
>CALNVZ010003434.1:22677149-22695822 GCA_940671915.1 Paracentrotus lividus | reverse complement strand
AGGCAGCCTAGTATCCGTATTGACGTCCTCTCTAGCAAGCAATAACGCTTCACAGCGCTTGTCTCATGGAGCTAATGAGGTGATTAATGTCTCTGAACGACCAGTGTGCATCCCATGCAGCCTCCAGAGCCACAACTCAGCTGCCGCAGTCCAAGTGGATGGGCTTCGAGCTGCTGAGTACTTCTCCCCATCATGTCCAGACGTGCTGCTATGGGTTCAAGTCGCGACCTCGCTGGCCATCCATACGCTCAATTCCATGGCCCTCAAGGAACTCAGGTCACCACCCTAGGGACTGCGGCAGCTGGGTGTGGCTCTGGAGGCTGCATGGGATGCACTGGTCGTCAGAGACATTAATCACCTCATTAGCTCCATGAGACAGTTCTGTGAAGCCGTTATTGCTGCAGGAGGATGTCATACGCGACACTATATAAGCTGCCTGAAAGACACTCAGACATTCGCTTTTACTGCTTCATGTCGATAGCTGATACCCCTGTGAACCCACTTTTCAGGATGTGCAGTGATGCGAGAGACACTGTGCAACAACTGAAACCACCCATGCGTGAAATTGATTACAGCGTGTTTAAGGACATTCAGGACAGTTGTACTGAGGTATTTCCAGAAATAAAACATCTGTATAAAAAAATTATATACGTTTTAAAAAGTGGTCCTTAACTATTTTTGAGTAGTGTATATATAAAAGGAAAGAAACTACGAATGAAAGTGTGAACAACAAATCCTTAGTCTGTAGTTCTCAATACCATTCCATTCACAATAAATGAAAAAAGAACTATGTCATGGCCATGATGACGACGTTATTACTATTTTTTTATAAGCAAACTTGAAAAGATATTCCCTTTGGCCAGTCGACTTAGTAAATAATTTATCCTGACAAGTACAAGTTGAGTATTTCCGACAAATCGATATATCGGCACGATCAAATATCTCGCCATATCGACAAGTTGAATGACATATCGATAAGATTTGCAAACTACGCAGCTGTGGTACCGTTTACAGAGCTATAACTTGGCATGTCTTTAGTCCAATAATTAATCATTATTTTACATTTTATTAAAGGTAGATCCGACGCTGTTTGAGAGAGTTATGATGGTTCAAAGAAGAGATTTGCACGAAATGTTGATTTTGTAAGTCCTTGATACTTTGCTGGATCCTGACCCATCTACAAATCTGCTGTCATTAAAATTATGCTAAGGACATGCAATAGATTCTGGCGGAAATTCTCATACCAAATTTATTTGGGCTCAAAAATAAAAGTAATGGTTAAAAACGCATCCAAAGTTTGAAGAAAAAAAAAAATCGAGATTTTTACGGTTTAAAATTGTTCTTGAAATTGGCAATGGATAGTCAACGGAACACCGGGCTGCCGTATTTTTTTATGCAGCAGAGATTGGGACATTTATTTTTCAAACATAGCCCTAAATAACCCTATTTTATGTTTTGTTTATTTTGCCCAAATCTGTGCTGCAGAAGTAAATATGGCGGCAGCGAGCTTGGGAGGGGTGTGTGCGGGATGGATCGAGGGCGCGCGATGCTATTTTACCACATTCACAGTGGCCTTTATGGTGGTGTCACATGTACCGGGTAAAATGAACGAACGGGTCTTCGCCGTTCACCGAAAAACCAGAATTTGCAACACGTCAATAGAACGGCACCGGCCACATTTCATTTTTCATCATTTTCACCGGGTCTGTATCGTTCTATACCGGGTCTATAGCAGGTCCTAGCCAGCCTGGTACCGGGCTGACCGTCCTCATAATAGTCCACATTTTCCTTTTGTCCGTGCGATAACCGCTTGTCCAACGGCTTTACCGCTCTCTGACAAGAAAAACAAAAATAATTTCTTCGCCGGGTAACTCAACGTTTTCCACCGTTCGCGACCGTGCGAAACAGATTGATGGGAACGGAGGGACACGGATGATACCCGGCGATGGTCAGTGATGACCCGTCAAAAACGTTCGCGTGATTTTGCCTTCGGTTTTTGCCCGGCGAATGTTTTGAGCATGCTCGAGCATGCTCAAAATTTTCGCCGGGCTTGAACCGCAGGCACTAGCCGATGGAGACCCGGTGTAAGGGCGGTATAAAGGCGTTGTGATGACGGTATTGGGATGGTGTAAGGACGGAACAAACGCTCCACGCCCGTCCACAAAGCGGTCATGCAAGGTGGTGGACTGGACTGGTGGATCCACCCTTATGGTGTCTTCAAATCACGTATATGGTGTCTTCAAACCACCTTTCGTTTTCTAAACTCCCGATCTCGTCGCACTCTTCACAGGAGGAGAGAGGATGGTATTGCAGCTTTTAAAAGTTACATTATAATATGAAATACTTTTATTGTTATTGTCGGGTAGAAGAATTTAAAATTGGGTCCTTTTATGGACATTTAAATTAAATGTAAATTCTTTTGTCATGTTTGATTTGCTTTGTTTGACTACTTTCCTAATACATGTAATAAGCTCCAAATATAGTTTGGTCTAATATGTTTGCCCAAATTACATGTATACTTTATACCCGCGTTTCATAAATAAAAATTCTGTTAAATTTGTCGAATATTATTTCAATTTATCAGCGAAAATTTCCCCGTGCTTTTGTAATATCAAACGAAATATTGTTTTCATTATAAAAGTACTCTACTATTATTCTTTAATCGTTATATTATGAATTTTCTAATATTTTGTAATAATCATTTCGTTGCAATATTCTTTAGCCAAATTATAACCCGCTATAGAATCGGATCAAGAAAATATCTACATCTCTATCTAAATAGCATTCCTAATTCTGCTATTTCGACATTCTTGTGTTTACTCTCTATTTTCATTGTTTTACACACGACCCCTTTGAGTGATTTTACTATGATTAAATAAATTAATCAGAACTGTACAAGACAATACCTTAACATAATATTTTCGATAAAAATGCATGCATAAATGACATTGTATTTTATATCTGAGAAACCGCTTTTAAGATTACCAAATAATTCGAATTTTGTTCGCCATATATTTTATAAATTTCATGTAATTAATCTAATTTCAGTAGGGTATGTAGTTATGTTAATGTCTTACCAAAATTGAACCACTTTTTAAGGAAGCCTACACAGAATTGGAAATACAAAAACAAACTTACCCAGGCATTTCCCGACCAAAAAATTACAAAAAAAAAACAGCATAAAATTGGGAATTAGGGGCATTTGCCCCCCCCCCCCCCATTTCGCCCGCCCTTTAGATGAAATAAATAATAATATACATGTAGAATGGATGGAGTGATCCGTGTGGAACAGTTCCTATACCATGATAGTTGTTTGAATACTAATTATTGGAAGGCCAAAGACCAAAATAAAAATACAATTTCAAAATAAAGAAACTTTGCGGGGAAAAAAGAAATCTTTGAGGTTTTCCCGCCTTTTCAGAACTCTTAGATAGAACAATATAATAAGTACTACAATTTCAAACCGAGCCAATTCGATATTGTATAAAATCTATCATAAACTGTAAATAATTAAATCAGGACTGAATTGATATGAAAACAGAAACAGAGGGTTAAACTAAATTAAATAAATGCGACAAAATAGAGGCCCCGTATAAAATTATAATTTCCGAGTAAACCAGCCCCCAAATGAAGTTGATAATCATCTCCATTTTTATTCCTCATCGTATATAATAATTTTGTTTTGTGAAATATTACTCTGGGTATTCGTTTTTAACTCAAAATCATTCAGTTATTGATTGATCTTGTTGGTAAACAATCAAGGGGACAACCGAAGTTTTCATGTACTAGGACTAGGAGTTGGCAAGTTTAGCCACAAGGGGGCGTACTTGATGCGGATAGGGGGGAGGGGGGGGGGTGATCGATTCATGTTGCCCGACCTCAACACGGTCCATCCCCGTCCTGCGAACGGGCATGAAACGGGTGCGGCGTCCTCATTCAGTCCTTTTACCGCCCTTTGAACGACTGGTCCGGTTTAAGACCGTTCTGAAATACCCGGTCATCACCCGGAATGAACCCGGTAACAGTTCGGCCGTTCTTGAAAATTCTCTTGGGAACGAGTGCTCAGCGAGCTCCCATGAACGTGTTGGACGGGCTTCAACCGCTTCACCGTGTGCCTTACCGTTTGCCGCCGTGTGCAAAAATTGGGCCAGAACGGTGGCGAACGGTGGGCCAACACGGCCAATGTGACACCTGAATTAACACCGCTACAGTCGCGGGACTTTCCCGCGACTGTAGCGGTGTTGCCTTTAGTGTGAATGCTCGGACCCGCTATAAACTATCCCGGGATAACCTCGCTCCGCTATAACACCGCGATAAACTATCGCGCTCAAACCATAGTAACAGCACCGGGATAAAACAAATAAAAAAACAATAAAATACATAAGAATATCCAGAAAAGAGAGTGAAAGAAGTATAAACACGGAAATACATAAGCAATGATAGAAAAGAAAAAGAAAGAAGTGGAAAACAAAGAAATACATAAGAAATGATAATAAAAGAAAAGTAAAGAAGGAGAAAAACAAAGAAATACATAAGGAAATGATAGAAAAGAAAAGGAAAGAAGGAGAAAAAACGAAGAAATACATAGGAAATAATGAAAAAGTAGATGGAAGAAGAAGCAAAACCAAGAAATAGGGTACCCGTAGGGAATACCGGACAGTAGGGTATACCGGACGGTCACCACATGTCCAGCCCTAGCTGCCAACATAAGATCAACTGAGTTGAAATACCGGCATCTATTGGTCAGGTGGTCTGTCTGGGAAGGTTGAATGCTGTATTCGACAACAACAAGTGAGAAATCTCCGAGAAAACTACCACAATCTGTCAAGGTAGGAAAATTTGCAGCCTGAAAAATGGCCTGATGTAAAAATTGACATTTTAGAGAATGTGATGGTATAAAAATAGAATTGGGGCATGACCTCTATTTCATGCATTATAGACATGTGTGGAGGGTGGGCCAAACGTGTATGGAGTGTATGCACTGTACAAAGCCTGTGTATTGGGGTGGTAGTGTGTTGAAAAGTGCTATAGTCAGTCATTTTTTGTGTAGGGAATACCGGACACCACATGGACGGTTCTTTGTTTTACTTCCGGGTTGAGTTGCTAAGCATGTAGATCAAATAGTAAGTTGCATATATAATGTATTATATTTATTTATTAAATTGTTTGACAATTTTGAAATGTCTATTTCTCTTTATTATTATTGTGATATGTCATGATCTACATGAGATATAAAGTTATTCTGAGTGTTTTGAAATTTTGCAGTAAAATACATATACTCTTCTAAAAATGAATAATATTATAAAGAATCAATACAAACATGTTAAGTTCATGGTTTACATTCAAATCAGTGCTTCCAGACAGATCTTTATACCAAAAAAGGGTAAAAACATACTGTCCGGTATTTCCTACAATGTAGGGAATACCGGACAATTTACGATGACGTCATTATTTGCATATAACTGCCTCACCAAATATTTGATTACCTTAATTTTTGGGGAAAATAAAGTTGAATGATGTAGCTAAGCAATGAGAATCTTTTTCTTTTGTGATTTTATTGTGTTCATGTGCTAATTAAGCAAATGAGTCTAAGTGGCCGGTATTCCCTACAATCTACCAATACATAAGAAAATTATAGAAAAGAAAAGGAAGAAAGATAGAGACAAAAAATAACAGAAATGATAGAAAAGAAAAGGAAAGAAGGAGAAAACAGAGAAATAACATAAGAAATGATAGAAAAGGAAAGGAAAGAAGAGAAAACAAAGAAATACATAAAGAAATGATAGAAAAGAAAAGGAAAGAAGGAGAAACAAAGAAATATATAGGAATAATGAAAGATGAGAGAAATAGAAAATCAAAGAAATGCGAGTATTTTGTTATGGAGGTCATAAAAATCACACGCTGCAGTGTGAATGGGTACATGAAATTATCCCGGGACTGTCCGGGATAACATTTTCCACTGTGAATGCATTTATAGCGGGTTTATAGCGGTGTTGCCGTCCCGCGACAGAACCGCGACAGCACCGAGATAAATTTTGAAAACCACTGTGATAGGATTGTCGTTGCGTGGGCGGATGTCAAAATATAGGTTCAAAATATGGGGCAAATGACGTCACGCCCATTTATTGACCAATCGCGGCACGCTATTTCTGCTCTTTCTCTTTATTTCAGTGCTTATGGGCTCACTGTTAAAAAAGTGGAATTAAGAAATAAGTTCGACTTAATTTTGTTTGTCGATCGTAAAACTGATAAAGTTTCATTAAAATACATCTAGTAATTGTGTTTTTTGTATTTAAATAATGATTTTCATAAAAGTGGAGTATTTCTATCGCGATCCACAGTATTTCTATTTCTTTCTATACTTTTACTTCTAGGCGAAGAAATCGCAGTTTTGAAAAACCGCCTTTCGGTGCGGTTTTAGAGTTCCATGTCAAGGTCAGCGCTGTGTGCTTATTTAAAATACGATGCATTTTTGAAGGCCTGAGAGACTGATATACTGCAAATCAAAATTAAAATTGGAAATACATGCTTTTTTCTGTTTTGAACCATCATCATTACCATAGGAAATTAAAGATTATGCGGAACGTATGCAACAAGGATGTATATTCATGATACAGATTATTCTGCAGACCTGCAGAGACTTTTGTCGTACTGGAAGATTATGCGGCAGGTCTGCGACAGAAAGTGATTTGGTTGTGAAATCTGCGACAGGTCTGGCGCAGGAAGTCGTTGCACGGCAACAAAACTTTTCTGCTTTTACGTCACGCTTTTATCAACAAAACATCTATTCTTTTTATACCAGCCAACTTTCACAATCACGAAAATGAATGCGACGTTTGTTTGGTTTGTTAGTAAATCCCTGATGAACTTAATGTGTCATAAGAAACATAAAGGGGTGGCTCTAAAGGTGTGTCTAATTCATGAGTTTACGAGTAGAATGAAAATATTGTTAGATAACACTATAACATCAGCATTCAGTTCAATTCATCGTGCTGTGTTCAGGTAAATTTGATGGTTATTGCGAAGAATGTAGGCACATGTCTTGTTCGGTTGTCAATTCACTCCCTTCTTGTATTGTTAGTGCCATGAATTTCACGTTGTGTACTTGTTTATAGCATGGTAAACTGATATGCTGTGCGTCTGCTGGGATGTTTCATTGCGACAGCAAATAGAACACTACTGGCCAATTTTTTATACGGAGACTTACACTTTATTATCTTGTTCCAATGCATCCTTGAATCGACTTTTATTACAATAAAGACCTAATGAGATTGATGTATTCCTCTTTTAATATATAGCGTTACAAAGGCATCATTTACGATTTATTTTAATGGTGCACATAAGTGAGCATATTTTAGACTTAGCGGAGTAAAATGGCGAAACATTTGGAGCTACAGTTTCATAAAGCGTGAGGAGATACTGAAGTTTAAAACTTGTGTCGGGTTTCTTTTGCGTAATTCTGAACATTCTTGTATGGATTCGTTATCAGACATCAAACCAGCTTCAGAATATATGAAATTCTCCACCAGCTTTGTGGCGATATCAGTTAGATTGGGTCTTAGGAGTTCGCTTGGAACATCTTGGTCTGTTTTGTGTTCGGATTGGATAGTTTTGAATGCTGATTGCACCACTATAAATTATGGTTTTTCCTTGCGAACCAATCTCCTACATGTTTTCATGGCATGCTCTGTGGAATAGTTTCAAGTTCTATATCTCCTCGTCACACGACCACTACGATATCACACGATTGTTACAGAGAACTCGATTTTATTTTACAGTTACATTGCTTTTCTGGTTATTGGTGTTAGCTCTGTGGGTTGTATCTCCAATTCCCTCTTTCCCATGATACAGCTGGTCAATAGGACATTGCTTGGGTCAAGACACCCGATGCAAAATATAAATGGAACGTCAGTGTTGCAATCACTTTATCACGTATTTCCTGTGGTTCGCAACATTTTTCATTACGTCAATAATACATATACAAATTGTATTAATTGCGCTGCAATACAAAAGAAATTCCGTTAGACATCTATGTAGACAGTCGGGCCTAGCTGTATGACTCTCTGTTCAATGTGCGATTTTTTCAGACATGTTGTTGCCATGTGTACGCGATTTAAATTTGGAAGATCGTGGTAGTTGCAGACTGGCAACAAAACTTCGAGTTGATGTCGCTCTCAAACAAGGTATAAATCATGATCGACCCAACAGAAGAAGGTTGAACGGATTTACAACTATTCTTGTCATGACAGTCTCATTTGTTATAGTGTGGACGCCTAGTGTGATTGTCTATTTAATTCCATTGCATCCGTTAATTGCGAATATCTTCGACATGATTTCAGGAATGTACTCGATGATCCAGCCCATCATTTATCTTCTTACTAACCCTGAAGCAAGGGAAATATGCTTGGTAGCTTTCCGTCATAGTGCATCCAAAATGAATTTTAGGCGCACAAGATGCTGCATCTGTCCTACAAATTAGCTTTGAATGATGGAATAAAAATTCTGGAAAAATTATTCGATTCTAGTCAAACAGAATGAACGCGCATTAAACAGATTAATCTCCTTCTAAATCATGGTCTGGGACAAGGCTCATTCTTCGTATGCTTCTGAACCAACTCCGCGGCAGATATATCAGAAGGAAAGTATGGATTGAGATAAATTAAGTGTACCAGGAATGTAATACTCGTTATAAGTACTTCATCTGAGAGAGGAAAGCAGATGCAATTAAATCCACGTACAATTCTTTGACCACCTGAAAGCATTTGACGAGGTTCAACATCTAGCACTACAGAAAGTTCTAGAGGCTCTGGAAATTGATGGAAGAGAAATTGAACTGAGCAACAACCTCTAATAGAACCAGCTTGTAGTGATAAAAATAAGGAGATGATGAGCAGCTGGTTCAGTGCTTAACAACATGTTAGACAGGGATTCATCCTTTCACCTGATTTGTTTCCGTTCTATAACGAAGTCATCATGCAGTCAGCCAAAGAAATGAATGACATGACGATTGGAGGAGTAAACATAATTAACATCAGGTATGCAGGTAATGCGATCGTAATTGCTGATTCTGAGGAGAACAGCAAAATCTGATGGACAAAATAGTCAAATGGAGTGTTTAGAAAGCTAGGTTTGTTACCACAAAAAAGAGGTTCTATGGTCTTGTATTCTCAAGAACATCGACAGCTCCAGAGTACAGAGTGATATAGTAAAATTCTTTAACATGTTAATGTTGGCAGTGTCGTAACATAAGAGTAAGGTGTTCATTGTATTTCTCTGTTTCCTTATGTTATTCATTGTTTTTCTGTCTTTCCTTTTGTTATTCACTGTCTTTCTCTCTTTGATTTGATTTTTTATTTTTCTCACTTTCCTTATGTCATTCATTGTTTTTCTCTCTTTCCTTATGTTATTCGTTGTTTTTCCCTATGTTATTTATTGGTTTTCCTATTTCCTAAACATATTTGTAGTTTTATATTTTCTTGTTCATTGATTTCTCTTTATTCCTCATGTTTTGTCTCGATTTTTAAATCTTTCCACATAATCATACATAGATAGTAATAGATGTGCTCCATGCTTTACTTCCGGGTTTGCTCCTTAAACATGTGACGTCATCAAATTGCCCTCAAAAATCTCCACGGATCTTCCAATTGAACCTGATTGTGTATACAATGTTCAAAGCAGCATTTATCATTGTTTATCGTGAACGCAACATACTAAAGGGATTAACTAAACAGTGTTCTGTTTCTCATGTACTAAGCTTGATAATGGCATTGAATTCAACAAGATTGGCCTTTATATATTGCTGTATAGGCATTTGTATGAATACCTGAATTAATAAGGAAATATTGAAAGTTTTAACCCTTCAATAACTCAAAATGATTACTGAAACGACGATGTGGAATTTTTAAATATTTCATCACTTGTTCAACCTCGTCAAATTAAGTAAAATGTTTATTATTTCAGTTTGTCGTGTGGGCACGCTCGCTTTGGAACGAAAACACTCATATCAATTTTTGATTGGGCCTCATTGTTTATCTTATAATTTGATGTTTGTAATACAAATCATGGACTCTCATTTCATTTTATTGCATGTCCGTTATTATCACGTACAATAAGTGTTTTATATTAAGTATTTTAAATGACACCGCGTGAAATAAAATTTAAAAAAAGTTTAAAATGGAGAGTCCATTACCTCTTCTTTCTCAATATTTACCTGAACACCGTGATGGTGCAAAAAAATCATAGGCATGGTATTATACTACAAATACAGACAATTTCAAATGCTCTTGTGGATATTCTTACATTGCAATCAACAATAAAAAAACGCCGATCATTCTTTTTGGACAAAATACACATTACTTTCTCAACCCGATGACTGAACGTAAGAACAATATCTAAAATGGTCTGCAATGATCTTGGAGGACAGATCAGAAGATTTCAATGTGTCTGATATATCAGATGGATTATTAGCCTCTTCATTTGTCGGTAAACATGGTAACAGTACAGATATAGTAACACTCTGGACCCTCTGGCCTAGGTCCAATGGTGATGCAGTTCGAATTCTGGTAGTTTTTCTCTGTGTGACTTTGAATGTGGCTTGTCTGGTCGTTATTAATCACCAAAAAGAGCTCCAAGGAGTCATGCAGGTTCTGTACCAGATTCTTTGCAGTTTCAGATATGATTTTAGGGATCAGTTGGAACGTTTGGTGCATTTGTGGTTTTCACTTAAAAACCTGAAGAGACTTGTGGTCATCCATATAATGACATTTGCATTTACATATTATGTGTCTTTCGTATCTGTAATGGCTTGCCTCTGTGGAATCAGTTTCAATCTTTATATCCTAGTCACACGCCCTCTACGTTATTATACGATTGTCACAAGAACTCGATTCTACTTTGCTCTTGCATCTACTTTCCTCGTAATTGTACTGATATATGCCTTATATCTGCCAGTTCCAGCGTCACCCATTATCAAACTTTTGATAGAACGTTGCTTAGCGCAAGATGTAAGCGCAAAATCAACGTGGACATCAATAATGCATACGATTCTAACAATATCTCCTCTTTGTGTAACATTTACCGTAACATCAATAATGAATATAAGGTTTCTACTCATTGCTCGTCATTTGAAAAATTCAATAAAAAATTTCGTGAACCCTCGTGGACTCCATATAAAAGATGACAGTATTGATAAGAATTCTCGCGAACCAACGTATCCTCAGGTTATGTGTGATCATGCTAATACTCTTGACCGATCACGTAGGAGAAGGTTGAAAGGATTCGCTACAATCCTACTTTTTACCGTAACCTTTTGTCTCGTTTGGACAACCACTATCATTTGCTATCTTATACGATTGCACTATATTTTAGTAGATGTCTTTGATGTGCTATCAGGAAGCTACCCGTGGATACAGCCTATCTTGTACCTCCTGACAAACTCCGAAGCACGAGGGATATGTTTGACAGCTCTACGTCGTCGGACTGCCAAACTGACTGACTGCATTCTGTGCGCCAATTCTATTGCGCCAATCAAGGATATTGAGTCGCAACAACGTACATCTTTTGCTTAGACCGCAGTCTCACGACAAAGACATTACTTCTTGACGCAAGAGGTTCTGACGGAAGACTGATTTGATATTATTTTGTTTAATCTAGTATACGGTAATGGGTATATTAATTATTGTACCTTATTTTTACTTACTTTAATTTAACTAAAAGGATTTCAAAGTTATTCCTACCGTTGATTTTCTTTTTCAAAGTAACTCTACCTGGTTTTGATTGCTAGTATATTCTTGATGACTTCGTAAAAATTCATAACATCGGTTTAAAAAAAAAAAAAAAAAGCGGAAAAAAGGGAATACAAAAAAAAAATCTTTAGTCTGTTAGTTGTTCTTATTCTTCTCCCGATACCATTCAATTCACAATTAATAAAAGAAGCAATGCAATGTTTAATGGATTATAAGCCACTCGGCTTTTGTGTTGATTTTTTTTTATTGCGGTATGCTACAGACCTGCCGCACACTTTTTTTTTTTAAATCGTAATGGAAGAGTATGTGGCAGGTCTGCAACAAAAACTAATATGCACGTGAAAACCTGCGGCAGGTTTGCGGCAGATCTGCAGGAAGTCTGCAGTAGGAGCCGGTGGCAGGCCCAACTTTCCTATGGGTATAGGCCTTATTTACTTTATACCTAAATATCAACAATGTTTACACCAGCCCCCATTCTAATCACGAAAATAAATGCGACGTATATGGCCATGCGTTTTAAGTTGGGCCCATGTTGTGTGACACACTCAAAATTTGTACTAATCGTGCACATTTCCATGAAAGTGAGACACTGTACTTTATAAAATTGTGATATGTTAACCACCCACAAAAGTATACACATTTTCTGGAACCGCTGAATGTCTGAGGAGTTCGGAGAAATCAGCGCTTAAGAATTAACATAAGTGGCAACCTCTTGACAGGTTATGAATCTTAAGCCTGAAAATCATGAGAAAAAGATGGCTGTTGGAAAAAAATTGAAAAAAAAATTGTTTACCTCGTACACATTATTTACTGCAGATTTGAATCGTCAGCTTTTGAGAGCTTTCACAAACATGTATTAACATTTCGTAATACACCTGGAGAGTTTACCGTATTTTGCTCGCAGGCTGAAAAAGATGTATTCGTAAATTTGATTTTTTAAGAAAATGTACCTTGTTGCCTGAGTTTCTAAAGTATTGTAACTCGCTGTTTTAGATACTAGACATGTAATGGGAGAAATCTCTTGATATAAGATTGGGCAGGCAGGATTAGACAGTTAGGCGAAGAAGTAGTACAAGCATGTGAAAATCGCCTATTATTTGGTAACATTTACCATATGTTCCTATTAAGAGCCCTTTAGGCTGTAAGAATTGTCAATTCAATATAGTCAGTACACGTGTGTCACACTAACTGTTTGTATAATACTACTGTTTATGGATATGGTACAAGCTATATTGAGCATGTTGCAAGTTTTTCGAAGGGTGTAAGCATTTCAATTAAAAAAAATCATCTTGAACGATGATTTAACTCTGTTTTAGGCAATGTTACCGCAGTATTGCTGCGGCGGTCTCCTCCTGCGCGGCTCCTGGCTCCACCCTGACTCTCGTGTAATTAACAGTTAATTTAACAGAAAGATGAATGTTACACGATTTTTAAGTATGGTATTGATTGTTGCCGTCTATCTGAGAGGCTTTGAATTTAATGACAATATTCGAGTTATATAGCTTGTTAGTTTGTAGGTAAATGCCAATGCAAGAATCTATTTGGAGGCAGGATGGGTCACAATCCGCTTGTTTGAAGGGCCCAACTCAAAGGACGGCATGGCATATGCTTATTTTGTGTAAGTATCCTGATGTAGCCTATAGACCGATTAAGTTGGTCGTACAATAACGGACGAAGAAGGGGGTGGGTGCTAAACCGAGGTTGTCTAGATAGATATGTTCAAAGCGATGATTGTTTTTTAAAGAAGTTAAGTAGACGAGGTCTAATCAAAGCATTCAGTTTTATCCTTTGTGTGTTTAGGTAAAATAGTGCATGTTTATACTGTGGAAATTGTACGGCACAGCTTGGTATGACTCCTACTGAGATTAGGCAACATTTTTATATGTTATAAGTTGCACTTATATCCTATTGAGAGCCTGTAGATTAGACCGGTATTCTAATGGTAGGGAATACCGGCCATTTGACGCGAGTGAGACGTCATTATTTGGAGTGTATAACTGCGCTGCACAATATTTTGATTAGCCACTGCAATTTTTTTGTGGAAAATAAGTTCGGAATGATGTAGCTGGTAGGCATGGAAGATGCTTTTCTTTTGTGATTTTATTGTGGTTGCATGGTGCTAATTAAGCAAATGAGCTTGAGTGGGCGGTTTACTCGGCGCGCTGACATCTAGCGGGCTACCGATAGAGTTATAGTAAAAAGAAGTAAGGGAAAGAAAGGGATAGAGACAGAAGAAGATACGAAATGATGACAGGAGAAGGAGGGAAGAAGGAGAAAAACGAGAGGATACAATTAAGAATAGTAGAAACGGAAAGGAAAGAAGGAGGAAAACAAAGAAATAGCATAAAGATGATAGAAAGAGGAAGGAAAGAAGGAGGACAAACAAGTAAATCATATAGGATAAATAATGAAAGATGAGAGGAAATGAGAAATCAAGAAATGCGAGTATTTTGTTATGGATGGTCATAACAAATCACAACATGCAGTGTAGGGGTGATGGTAATGAAATCTATCCCCGGGGACGTCCCGGGATAGATCATTTTCACTGTGAATGATCATTTATTAGCGGTTTATTATGCGGTGTTGCCGATCCCGCGTACGTCTAGACCGGACGACATTGCACCGCGATAAATTTGAACGCCACTATGATAGATTGTCGTTGTCAGTGGCGGGGATGTCAAAATAGGTTTTCAAATATGCGGGGGCGGAAATGGACGTCACGCATTTATTGCAAGTCGCCGGCATCGAACTATTTGCTGCTCTTATCTTCTAAGTAACTTCAGTGCTTTGGTCGACTGCACTGATTAAAAAGATGGAATTTAAGAAATAATGTTCGACTTAATTTTGTTTGTCGAAATCAGTAAACTTGATAAAGTTTCATTAAATACTGTACATGTATTTGGTTTTTTTTTAATTTAAATATAATGATTTTATCATAAGAAGTGAGTATATCTATCCGATCCACAGTATTTACTAAGATTTATACTAGAGCTATGATTCTATTACTACTAGCTGACGAGAAAATCGAAGCAGTTGAAAACAACGCCTTTCGGTGCGGATTTTAGAGTTAAGTCAAGGTCAGCGCTGTGTTGCTATTTTAATAAATACGATGGCATTTTTGAAGGCTGAGAACGGAACTGGTAAACTGACAAGTAATCCAAAAATTAAAATTGGAAAATTAGCATGCTATAATATTGTAATCAATGTTTATGGAACCTGATTACATTAAACCATAGGAAGATTAAAGATTAAATGCAGGAACGTATTGCACAGAGGAATGTAAAGTTCATCGATAGCAGATTATTGCACTGGGCAGATCCTGACCGCAGACTTTTTTTCGTAACTGGAATAGATTATGCGGCGGTCTGGCGACGAAAGTAGATTTGCTTGTGAAAATCTGCGACAGGTCTGCGCAGGAGTCGTTGGCAAGGCACTAAAAAACTTTTCGCTTTTACGTACACGCATTTCACTGAAAAAACCTAAAACAGGGTAGAACCGGACTAGCTTTAAAGCTAGTCGTAGTGATGCGCGAGCTGACTAGCTTTAAAGCTAGTCGGTCACAACGGACTAAGTTCTTTACCCTTAACACACCCGGATTTATTAAGAACTAGCTTTAAAACTCGTCGCGTGCTCTACAGAATAGCTTGATAGCAATAGACTAGATCCGTCAGTATGAGGCCGCAAGACGGGACAAAGTTTTTAATGTCTCGTGTGCGGTCACGGCGCGAAAATTTAAACTCGTCACGTATCGGAGCCGAGAGACTAGTATTGGACGGAACTAGCCATAAAAAACTGACTAGTCGTAGTGATGCCGACTGACGAGCTTTGAGCAGGAACTAATAGCTTACGCCGCTAGATTCGGTCATCGGTGTAGAGAAGCTAGGTCGTCGCGCTTATTCTGCCGCGAATGATTCTTAGCTGCTGTCTGACAGACTAGGACAGACGGACGAGGTTAATATGGCTTCACCACTGGTCAGAGACGTCAAATCTGAAATATTAGAAGACATTATAAAGATACGAATAAAAACATGCATTTTGTCACAAGAATTTGAGCAAAAAAAAAAAAAATTAATTAAAAAAAAATAAATAAATAAACATTTTATTATGATGATATAAATCAGAAGACAGGAATGAATACAGGAGGCACAATTAGTTAACATTATGGCAATTAACAAATAATGGGGGCACGGGGCCCAGGAGTCGCCGCCATGGCTTGCATCATCATGACTTTTTGTTGTAGGCCTACCTGCTTTTGCATTTTCGGCGTATACACTTGTCCTTGAGAGCCACTTCAGAATCCCAAAGTCGCGCCTCTAATCCAATATTCTTTTCTTTCAGATACAAGTAATCTCAAAGAAAAGTGGCGCCTATATTTATTATTAGAATTAAATTTCAATTTTCATAATTTAATGTGATTGTTACTATCGTTGTAAATACACACAATTTATAAATTGATTTGGCAAGACATAATTTTTTGCGTTGGTGATTATAGCATTAATCTATGTGAAAAAGATAACGCTATCTGTGAACCGAAACAGAAGGAATTAAAAAAAAAAGAGTACTCACACATTCATGTCACAGGAAGGAGATCGCTATTATAATAAAAATCTTAAGCTTTACGGGGTATATCCAGTGTGCGTCTGTACAGTTTGCTCATTAAATGGAATTCACATACAGATAATGCAACTAATACATGTAATAGTGATGTCCTTTTCGCAATGCGCATGTTATTTAATCAATTGTACCACTTTCTATTCACTGCTGTTGCTAAGCCAGGCATTCACCATCAATCTATAAGAATAGACGGTTCATTGGTTCTATAGTAACGAAGTATTCAATTAGCCTTTAAGGCGCGGTCCCACTGGCTCTTTAGGATGATTTGCGTATGAATTGCGGATTGGTTGTTTTGTTTTTGTTTTTTGTTGCGGATGAACGAAATTTGTATACGTAACTCATGCGCAATTAATCCTCCCGTCAGTGGGACCGGGCCTTAAAGAATGGAACAATATTTCTAACCTACTCGTGAATGGCATACTTGTCACGATTTATGTTATTTCGGCTATCGTAATGCTCTCAGATTGTCAAGCAAAAACAACCTTTGTTTCAGAATGTATCAACTTGATTATGCTCGGAAACAGAATAAATAGAGAAGGTAGGCCTACATTGAAACGACATTGCAACTATTTGTATCAAAAGCTAGTCAGTCATTCTAATGGGTGAACTGTCCTACCCCCTACTTTTTTTTGACCTAGTCGGTCACGTCGATGGACTAGCATCAAGCTTGACGGACGAGCTTTAAAGCTCGTCCGTCAAGTTGAGAGATGTAGATTCAGTTGTATGCTAGTCCGTCTTGACGGACTAACATGGCAGACTAGCTTTAAAACTAGTCTGTCTTGACCGACTAGCTTTAAAGCTAGTCGGTCCATTGACGGACGAGGTTAGGTTTTCAGTGTTTATCAACAAAACATCTATTCTTTTTATACCAGCCAACTTCACAATCACGAAAATGAATGCGACGTATTATTATGTTTGTTTAGTAAATCCCTGATGCACTTAATGTGTCATACAAACATAAAGGGGTGGCTGCTAAAGGTAGGCTGTCTGATCATAGTTACCAGAATGAAAATATTGTTAGAAACACATAACATCAGCATTCAGTTCAATTCATCGTGCTGTTCAGGTAAATTGATGGTTATTGCGGAAAATGTACGGCACACTTGTTCAGTTGTCAATCACTCCCTTCTTGTAATTGTTAGTGACATGATTTCACGTTGTGTACTTGTTAATCCATGGTAACTGATATGATGTGCTTCTGTGGGATGTTCATCCAGCAAATTAACAACACTCTGGCCCACACTCTTTTTATACGGAGATAACATTTATTATCTGTTCCATGCATCTTGAAAATCGACTTTTATTACAAAAGACCTAATGAGAATGTATGTATATCCTCTTTTAATAGCGTACAAATAGCATCACTTTCGATTTATTATTAATAACAAAAGTGAAAAAGGGATATTATTCAGAACTTAGCGGGTAAAATGGCGACTACAGAATCTTTGGATGGCAATACAGAAGTTATCATAAAACTGAGAGAAACTGAAGTTTTAAAGCTTGTGTCGGGTTTTCTTTGCGTAATTCTGAACATTCTTGTATGGATTGTTATCAGACATCAAACCAAGCTCCAAGAATATATGAAAATTCTCCACCAGCTTTGTGCGATATCAGATATGGTCTTAGGAGTCGCTTGGAACATGTGGTCTGTTTTGTGGTTCGGATTGGATAGTTTGAATGCTGATTGCACCACTATAAATATGGTTTTCTCCTTTGCGAACCAATTCTCCTACATGCTTTCAATGGCATGCCTCTGTGGAATCAGTTTCAATCTATATCTCCTCGTCACACGACCACTACGATATCACACGATTGTTACAAGAACTCGATTTTATTTTACATTTTCATTTGCTTTTCTGGTTATCGTGTTAGCCTGTGGGTTGTATCTGCCAATTCCCTCTTCTCCAATGATACAGCTGTCAATAGGACATTGCTTGGGTCAAGACACCAATGCAAAATATAAATGGACGTCAGTGTTGCAATCACTTTATCACGTATTTCCTGTGGTTGCAACGTTTTTCATTACATCAATAATACATATAAAAATTGTATTAATTGCGCGTCAAAAAAGAAATTCAGTCAGACATTATGTAAACAGTCGGCCTACTGTTATGAACATCTCTGTCAATGGTGCCGATACTCAGATGCACCATTTAAATTTGGAAGATCGTGGTAGTTGCAGACTGGCAACAAATCTCCGAGTTGATGTCGCTCTCAAACAAGGTATAATAGTCCAGGCTAGGCCCCATAGGAAAAGAGTCGAACCTTGTTTTTTGATATATACAATGTTTTTTGATGATTCTTTGTCAATTCGA
>CALNVZ010003434.1:22626582-22673194 GCA_940671915.1 Paracentrotus lividus | reverse complement strand
ACTATGTAGAGGCGCTATTTTGTGAGTTGCGTATAAAGACTGTGGGTTTCACGGTTGGCACTCATCGGATTGGAATCAACACCCTGAAATTGACAAGAAACCACCAAAACAACGCTTTGAAAATAATACACATTTTCATTTTTAGGCAGACGATTTTAGCGGTTACAAAAATCCTGTGGATTTTTGTGGCTGATAATCATCAGATTTGGAATCGGGCCTTCGAAATTGGCAAGATGTATATATAGTATGGGTCAGTTTGGCATAGCCATTTTGAATTTAGCGATTTGCGGTAAAAAATCTGTTGGGTTTTGCGGGTTGGCACTGCATCGAATTTGTGAATCAGCACCTCGAATTGATAAGAAAGAAATCTCCAAAACAACCCCAGAAATACTCCTTGAAATTACTGATTCCAGTACTTGGGCGGCGAATTTTGGCAGCCATTTTTGAATTTAGCGTTAGCGTTAAAATATGTTGGGGTTCTTCGCGGCTGGCCACTCATCGAATTTGATATCAGCATCCTCAAATTGATAGAGACCACCAAAAACCCAGAAATACCTGGAATACTGACTTCCAGTTTTGGCGGCCATTTTGGCAGCCATTGAATTTTAGCGATTTTGCGTAAAATCCGCGGTTCGGGCTGCCAAACTCATCGGATTGCGTATCAGCACTCTCCGAATTGATAAGAAAAACCACCAAAAACCAAAAACCCATGAACACCCTTTTGGAAATACAAAAACGATTTCCAGTTTTTGGGGGCGGGCCCAAATTTTTTTTTTTGGGCCCAGGCCCAATTTGTAATTTTAGCGACTTTGCGTAAAATATGCGAGGTTTCGCGGCTGGCACTCATCGATTTGGAATCGCACCCTCGAATTGACAAAGAAACCACGCAAAAAATCCTTAAGAATTACCATTGAATACTCATTTCATTTTTTGGCGGCCATTTTGGCGGCCATTTGATTTTCGCAATATTTGTGAAAATTGCTTCAATGCGTTTCGCGTCTGGCACTCATGGATCTGAATCAGCACCTCGAATTGACAAATGTGCATCCAAAATGAATTTTAGGCGCACAAGATGCTGCATCTGTCCTACAAATTAGCTTTGAATGATGGAATAAAAAGTTAGGAAAACTTCTTCGATTCTATATAGTCAAACAACATGACGCGCATTAAACAGATTAATCTCCTTCTAAACCATGGTCTGGGACAAGGCTTATTCTTCGTGTGCTTCTGGACCAACTCCGCAGATATATCAGAAGGAAAGTATGGATTGAGATACATTAAGTGTACCAGGAATATACTATTCGTTATAAATACTTCATCTGAGAGAGGAAAGCAGATGCAATTAAATCCACGTACAATTCTTTGACCACCTGAAAGCATTTGACGATGTTCAACATCTAGCACTACAGAAAGTTCTAGAGGCTCTGGAAATTGATGGAAGAGAAATTGAACTGAGCAACAACCTCTAATAGAACCAGCTTGTAGTGATAATAGGAGATGTGGGTGGTCGTGCTTACCGTCAGGGATTATCCTTTCACCTGATTTGTTTCGTTCTATACGAGTCATCATGCGTCAGCCCAGAAATGAATGACATCACGATTGGAGGGTAACATACTTACATCAGGTAGCAGGTCCTGATGTAATTGCCTGATTTCTGAGGAGGGGACCAGAAAATCTGTGGACAAAATAGTCAATGAGTGTTTAGAAAGCTTAGGTTTGTTACTAAACCACAAAAAAAGAGGTCTAGTTCTTTATTCTCAAAAGAACATCGACAGCCTCCAGAGTACAGCAGTGATATAGTGAAATTCTTTAACATGTTAATGTTGGCATGTCTAACATTAAGAGTTAAGAGTGTTCATTGTTTTCTGTTCCTTATGTTATTATTGTTTTTCTGTTTTCCTTTGTTATTCATTGTCTTTCTCTCTTTGATTTGATATTTTTATTTCCACTTTCTTATGTCATTCATTGTTTTTCTCTTTTCCTTATTGTTATTCATTGTTTTTCCCTATGTATTTATTAGTTTCTCGTATTCTCTAAACATATTTGTTGTTTATTATTTTCTTTCATTGATTTCTATTATTCTTATGTTTGTCCCGATTTTTAAATCTTTACACATAATACATATATAGATAGTAATAGATGTGCTCCATGCTTTACTTCCGGGTTGCTCCTTAAACATGTGAAGGTCATCAAATTGCCCTCAAAACTCCACGAATCTCCAATTGAACCTGATTGTGTATACAATGTTCCAAAGCAGCATTTATCGTGAACGCAACAAACTAAAGGTTAACTAACACGTGTTCTGTTTCTCATGTACTAATGTGGCAATTGAATCAACAAGATTGGCCTTCTATATTATGCTTGTATAGGGTTATTTGTATGATACCTAATTAATAAGGAAATAATTGAATCGTTTTAACCTTCAATAACTCAAAATGATTTACTTGAAACGACGATGTGGAATTTTTAATAATTTCATCACTTGTTCAACCTTCGTCAAATTAATATAATGTTTATTATTTTCAGTGTCGTTGTGGACGCTCGCTTTGGAAACGAAATCACTCTATATCAATTTTTGAATTGGACCTCATTGTTATTTATATAATTTGATGTTATGTATACGAATATCATGGACCTCTCATTATTTTATGGATGTCCGTTATTATCACTACAATAAGTGTTTATTATTAAGTATTTAAATATGACACCGCGTGAAATAAAATTTTAAAAAAAAAGTTTAAAATGAGAGTCCATTACCTCTTTCTTTCTCAATATTACCTGAACACCGTGATTGGTGCAAACCATCATAGCAGGTATTATACTACAAATATCAAAACACATTTCAAATGCTCTTTGGGATATTCTACATTGCAATCAACAAATATAAAAAAACGCCGATCGTTCTTTTGTGGACACAAATACACATTACTTTCTCTACCGAATGACTGAACGTAAGAACATATCTATAAATGTCTGCTAATGATCTTGGAGACAGATCAGAAGATTTCAATGTGTCTGATATATCAGTGGATTATTTGCCTCTTCATTGTCGGTAAGAACATGGTTAAACATACAGATAAGTACACTCTGACCTCTGGCTAGGTCCAATGGGTGATGCAGTTCGAATTCTGGCTTTTTCTTGTGTGACTTTGAATTGTGGCTGTCTGGTCGTTATTAATCACCAAAAGATAGCTCCAAAAGTCATGCAGGTTCTGTACCAATTCTTTGCAGTTCAGATATATGATTTTAGGATCAGTGGAACGTTTGGTGGCATTTGTGGTTTTCAATATAAAACACTGAAGAGACTTGTGTCATCCATATTAATGACATTTGCTTTACATATTATGTGTCTTTCGTATCTGTTAATGGCTTGCCTCTGTGGAATCAGTTTCTATCTTTATCTCCTAGTCACACGACCACTACGGTTTTATTACGATTGTTACAAGAACATCGATTCTACTTGCGTTCTCTGCATCTTACTTCTCGTAATTGTACTGATATATGCCTTATATCTGCCAGTTCCAGCTCACCCATATATCAACTTTTGGATAGAACGTTGTTAGCGCAAGATGTAAGCGCAAATCACGTGGACATCTAATGATACATTCTAACAATTCTCCTCTTTGTGTAACATTTACCGTAACATCAATAATGAAATAAGGTTTCTATCTGCTTCGTCTATTGAAAAGATTCAATAAAAAATTCGTGAACCCTTCGTGGCATCCATATAAAGATGACAGTATTGATAAGAATTTCTTCGCGAACCAAGTATCCTCAGGTTATGTGTGATCATGCTAATACTTTTGACCGATCACGCAGGAGGAGGTTGAAAGGATTCGCTACAATCCTACTTTTTACCGTCACATTTTGTCTCGTTTGGACACCCACTATCATTTGCTATCTTATACGATTGCACTATATTTTAGTAGATGTCTTTGATGTGCTATCAGGAAGCTACCCGTGGATACAGCCTATCTTGTACCTCCTGACGAACTCCGAAGCACGAGGGATGTGTTTGACAGCTCTACGTCGGCGGAGTGCAAAACTGACTGACTGCATTCTGTGCGCCAATTCTATTGCGCCAATCAAGGATATTGAGACGCAACAACGTACATCTTTTGCTTAGACGCAGTCTCACGACAATGACATTACTTCTTGACGCAAGAGGTTCTGACGGAAGACTGATTTAATATTATTATGTTTAATCTAGCATAAGGTAATGGGTATATTAATTATTGTACCTGTACTTACTTTAATTGAACTAAAAGGATTTCAAAGTTATTCTTACCGTTGATTTTCTTTTTTCAAAGTAACTCTTCCTGATTTTAGATTGCTAGTATATTCTTGATGACTTCGTAAATATTGATAACATCGGTTTAAAAAAAAAGGGGGGAAAGGGAATTTTAAAAAAATTGAATAAAAAATACGAACAAAACTTTGAAAAGGAAGTCCTTGGTCTGTTAGTTGTTCTTATTCTTCTCCCGTTACCATTCAATTCACAATTAATACAAGAAACAATGCAATGTTTAATGGACAATAAAAGCCACTCGGCTTTTGTGTTGATTTTTTTTCCATTTGCGGTATGCTACAGACCTGCCGCAGACCTTTTTTTTTTATCGTACTGGAAGAGTATGCGACAGGTCTGCAACAGAAACTAATATGTACGTGAAAACCTGCGGCAGGTTTGCGGCAGATCTGCAGGAAGTCTGTAGTAGGAGCCGGTGGCAGGCCCAAAACTTTCCTATGGGTAGACCCGATTTACTTTATACCTAAATATCAACAATGTTTACACCAGCCCCCTTTCTAATCACGAAAATAAATGCGATGTATATGCTTATTTTGTAAATACCTGATGTAGCCTATAATGATTAAGTTGTCGTACAAACGGACAAAAGGGGTGGCTGCTAACCGTAGGTTGTCTAATAATTTTCAGCATGATTTTTTTCAAAGAATTACATAGAACGTCCAACATTAGCATTCATTTTAATCCATTGTGCTGTTCAGGTGAAGTGATGTTTATTACGATGGAAATTGTACGGCACACTTTATGACTCCCTGAATGACAACATTTTTATATGTTATATTATTCATACTGAAAATCCTCAATTCAAGAACGTCTCATAATGCAAAGGGTTGTCAAATCTAATTAAGCTGTCAATCAGACCCTTCTTTTAAATGTTCGTGTCATAATTATGTTATGTACAACCATGATAACTGATACGCTGCGCGACTGTAGGATGTTCATCTAGAAAATTACGACAACCTCTGGCCCGCACTCATTTTCTGCGGAGATTTCATTTGTTATCTGTTCTACATCTTGAAAAATCGCCCTTACTTGATCTTTGTTTCGAAAGACATATCGAGGAGAGCGTATGCATATATTCTTTTAATAGCGTACAAATATCATCACTATCGATTTATTATTAACAATAATTAAAACAAAATTTTAAAAAATAGTGAAAAGGCAGAAATTCAGAGCGGGGAAAATGACGACTACAGAAACTTTGGATGGCAGTAAAAAAGGTATCATAAGACTGGGAGAAACTGAAATTTTAAAGCTTGTGTCGGGTCTTTCCTGTGTAATTCTGAATATTCTTGTCTTAATTGTTATCAGACATCAAACCAAGCTTCAAGAATATATGAGAATTCTCCACCAGCTTTGTGCGATATCAGACATGATCTTAGGAATCACTTGGAATATTTGGTCTGTTTTGTGGTTCGGATTGGAAAGTTTGAATGTCAGTTGCACCACTATAAATATGGTTTTCTCCTTTGCGAACCAATTCTTCTACATGTTTTCAATGGCATGCCTCTGTGGAATAAGTTTCAATCTATATCTCCTCATCACACGACCGTTACGATATCATACGATTGTTACAAGACCTCGATTTTACTTTACATTTACATCTGCTTTTCTGGTTATCGTGTTAGCCTGTGGGTTGTATCTGCCAATTCCCTCTTCTCCAATGATAAAGCTGTCAATAGGAGATTGCTTGGGTCAAGACACCAATGCAAAATATAAATGGACGTCAGTGTTGCAATCACTTTACCATGTATTTCCCGTGGCTGCAACATTTATCATTACATCAATAATACATATAAACATTTTATTAATTGCGCGTCAAAAAACAAATTCCGTCAGACATTTTGAAAATACTCGGCCTCATATTATAAACATCTCAGTCAATGGCGCCGATACTCAGATGCACCGTTTAAATTTGGAGGATTGTGGTAGTTGCAGACTGGCAACAAATCTTCGAGTTGATGTCGCTCTCAAACAATGTATAAATCATGATCGACCCAACAGAAGAAGGTTGAACGGATATACAACTATTCTTATTATGACAGTCTCATTTGTTATAGTGTGGACACCTAGTGTGATTGTCTATTTAATGCCATTGCGTCTGTTGATTGCGAATGTCTTCGACATGATTTCGGGAATGTATTCGGTGATCCAGCCTACCATTTATCTTCTAACTAACCCTGAAGCAAGGGGAATATGCTTGGTAGCTTTCCGTCATAGTGCATCTAAGTTGAATTTTAGGAGCACAAGATGCTACATCTGTCCTACAAATCGGCGTTGATTGGTCGCTGGTTCGGAAAATTATATACTCTATCAAACCAAATGAATGTGCATTATAATCCAACGAAACCATGGCCTGCAAATCCGTTGTAGTGATATGCCTTACGAATATTTCCTGATTTTAATTTAAGCTTTACCTGATATTACCACAATCTTTAACAAATCATGACCTATTCCAAAGCGTTCTCAATCACATTGTCTATGACATGGATTTTGAAGAGTCCATCTGCTCGGACGCTGCTGTAAATTGGGCATAGTCCGATAACTGGCGAATAATCGAGAAGGTAGTTCTCATGCCCGAACAGCGCCTGAGTTGTGAACCGGTAGAAGGCGCGGCCCAGAAGCCAGATTTGTTTTTAACTGGCCGACCGGTGACTGAAAGATATTCCGGAGGCAACTGTTCAGCAGCATATGCTTTGGTGGATTCCATCTTCCTAGCCTAATTCCCCCATTTGCCGATATCCCGATTGGGTAGGTTCCCGGGCGGTTGCTGCCCGGACATCAAGCCTATTTTGGGCAGCGAGTTAAAGGGTATCAGGCGCCGCCGAAATTTGATTTCGCACTAAAACCTAAGCGACCATCGAGCGATGCCTAAATAACAGCAGTGCCCAGGAACGTCCGAGCGGCTACCGTTTAAAGAATCATTTATATAGTATACTTGTTTAGTAAATGAAATGTATGTTGGCACACTTCTAAAAAGACCTATCTGAATGACGACATTGTTATTGACATTATCCCGATAGAATTACTTCATTCAACGACCGTCCAAGAATAAAATGTTCCAATAGATTGATAGCACCGTAGGTTGTCAGAAAATCTAATAAAGTTGTCAATCAATCCCTCGGTTATCATTTTTCATATCACGATTTCATGCTATGTACCTGTTGTCACTAATCGAGGTTACTAATATGATGAGCGTCAATGGGATGTTCATCCAGCAATTTAAGACAAACTGATCCACACTCAAACGATGAGGTTTCAATAATAGTCTGTTCGATGCATCTTGAAAAATAAATCTGATTTAGTTTTTGCTTTGCTACGAAAGACATAGCGGAGTAAATATATTCTTATATTTTCTTCATAGCGTTCAAATATAGAAACCGGTATCACATTAATTCATTCAGAAATTATCAGGTAAAATGACGACTGCAGAAGCTTTGGATAGCAGTAAAGACGTTATCATAGAACTGGCAGAAACTGAAGTTTTAATGCTTGTGTCGGGTTTTCTCTGTATTCTCCTGAATATCATAGTCTTAGTTGTTATCAGAGAACAAACTGAGCTTCAAGAATATATGAGAATTCTTTATCAGCTATTAGCGATATCAGACATAATCTTTGGAATTACTTGGAACGTATGGTCTGCTTTGTGGTACTCTGTGGAACACACAAATGTCAATTGCAACATTGTGAGTATGACTTGTGCCTTTGCATACCAAGTCTCCTACATATCTGTAATGGTTTGTCTCTGTGGAATCAGTTTCAATCTTTATCTCCTAGTCACACGGCCTCTACGATATTATACGATTGTTACCAGAACTCGATTCTACTTCACACTTACATCTACATTTCTGGTGACTGTTCTGATTAGTGGGTTATATCTACCAATTCCAACTTCTCCAATGATAAAACTGTTGACTGAACGTTGCTTAGGTCAAGTTGCCAACGCTAAATCAGAATGGACGTCAATATTGCACACATTTCTTTCATGTATTTCCAGTTTTTGCAACATTTTTCATCACATTGGTAATAAATATCAAAATTATATTCATTGCGCATAAATTAAGAAATACCGTTAAACATTTTGGTGCAGATATGCATAATTCAAACTTTGGAGATCTCCAAGCTGATGTCGCACGCAATCACGACAACAATTATGATCGACAAAACAGACGTAGATTGAACGGATTTGCTACTATTTTCATTATGACGGTCTCATACGTCATAGTTTGGACACCAAGTGTCATTATGTTTTTGATACATTTAGATCCGTTGATTGTGAATATCTTTAACATGATTACAGGAATGTATTCCTTGGTCCACCCTATAACTTATCTCTTGACCAATTCTGAAGCAAGAAGAATGTGTTTGGTAGCGTTCCGACATTCTGTATCCAAAATAACACACTGTTTCACGAGCACAGAATGATTTATCTGTATTTCCTTGTCATACGTCCATTAAGATCTTTTACGATTGTTACAATAACTAGATTTTACTTCACAACTACATGGTACATCTACTTTTCTAACTATCTTGTTAGCCTTTGAGTTATACCTAGCGTTTCCAACATCAGAATCTTGTCATACAGATTATTGTCAAATATTTAATGATCTTGCGTGTATCAATATCTAAACAGGGAAATATCTTTCTTTTATATATATAATATATGTATAACCCCCCGCTAGATATAACCCAAAGGCCAAGAAGATAGCAAAATAGAGTAGATGTAGTTTGTGTAGTCTGGGCAAAAACTTGGAACTTATCAAACATATTCATATTTGGTACATTCTGATATGAAGATGCGATAGCGAAGAATCAACACATCCACATTTTGACATTATACTGCATTCAAAAAGTCGGGTTTTGAGAGATATTATAATATAATATCTCATAAAACCCGCCTTTCTTAACGGAGTATAATGTCAAACTGTGGATTGTGTTGACTTCGCTATTGCATCTTAATATCAGAATGTACCAAATACGAATATTTTTTTTTAAATAAATAACAAGTCTTTGTGAGATGGATTTGTATGATTCTGAGGTATGTACCTTGTTAATACTGTATTTTGTAAATTTTTATTATTTTATTGTAGATTGTACCTGGAATTTTTAGAGAGAACAATATTGTAATAAAAAGGGGATACCTTGTTGAGATAAAACTTATTAGATTTTTTTTAAATAAGAAAAATCGCATTTCAATTTTTTTTTGTTCCATATGTCATATGGAATTAAAGGATGTTCTGAGGTTTTAAAAAGGTATTCACACTGTTCACTAAAGGAATTCATATTCTTTATCTTCATGAGGGAAACAACTATCCGTTTCTGCAGAAATTTGAGTTTTTCCTATATTCTTGAGCCTTGGAAGGAGAAACCGCAGAGAATAGGGGAAAGGTTTCAAGGATAAAATGTTAAAATATCATACCCTGGCACTTGCAACTGACAAAAAACATGCATAAATGTCGCAATGTAAAAAAAAAAAAAAAAAAAAAAAAAAAAAGATCGTATGTGCTCGACTGCATGCTTTTTGCCATACTCAAACGTTCTTTCGTTCTGCCCCTTCCCCCCCCCCCCCCCCCCACCCCCGTAGTCATTGCATGTATACGGCCTGGCACTAACTGGTTCCCCTGCTGTTTTGTGCAGATTTAATTTTAGAAATAAGTCAAAAATTCAAATTACATTTCCCATCTAGCCACATTGGCTTTGAAAATAAAATGGTCATTTCAATTCGTAATTGGGACTCCAAATCATGCCGTTATTTGATCCTTTTCAATTTAACTTCTAATGAATATATCAATAATTTATTTGCCATTAGCACTTTACCAATCACCTCCACTCATCTCCATTAGTGATTCGCAGACACTAGATAAAATAACATTACGTCAAAATATCATCACAATACAAATATTTTGTGGGCGATAGATTGAAAAAATATATATATATCAATATCAAATTAACTAGTGCAGTTGAACATCTAGAGGCTGTGAGATCTACTAAAATGATAATTCAACTGTCCACAATGGAATTTGAAGACAGACTTAAACACCTTCCAATGTGTCCTGATGAGAACAGTGGACATCTTTCACTTGGATTCTATTAAGGCACAACCTAAACGGCTTTAAACATGATTAACAATACCGACTTAATAAGTTCTGGCCGCGATCTAGAGGGCGATATCTTTCGGATCTTTTCAACATTTCTCTGTGTGACTTTGAATGGGGCTGTACTGGTCGTTATCAAACACCAAAAAGAGCTGCAAGAAGTCATGCGACTCCTCTACCAGATTCTTGCAGCATCAGATATGATTTTAGGGATCAGTTGGAACGTTTGGTGCATTTTGTGGATTTCGCTGGACAACAGTGGACAGAATTGTACCATCATAAGTATGGCATTCCCATTTTTATATTACGTATCTCTCCTATCCGTAATGGCATGTCTGTGTGGAATCAGTTTCAATCTCTATCTCCTCGTCACACGACCACTACGATATTACACGATTGTTACAAGAACTCGATTCCTTTTTATCCTTACATCAACCTTTCTGATTGTCGTGGTAATCTGTGTTTTATATTTGCCGATCCCAACTTCACCAATGATAAAACTCCTGATTGGTCGATGCTTGGCTCAAGATGTAAGCGCAAAATCTAGTTGGACGTCCATTTTGCATACCACTATTCAAGTATTTCCTGTTTGTGCAACATTGCTTATTACATCAATCATATATTTCAAACTACTACTCATTGCGTTTAAAATCCGAAACAAGGTTGAACATTCTGTAAGCTCTCGATGCCACTATGTAAATACTGAAGAAAACAAGAAATCATGTTTCGAAGATGGTGGTCGTCGTGAACCTACAGTACATTGCCAAAATGATGTCGTTTGTGATTATGTCATCGATCGTAATCGACCACGCAGGAGAAGGATGAAAGGTTTCGCTACAATTTTCCTCATCACAATCACCTTTTGTCTTGTTTGGACACCTATTGTCATCTCATTTTTGCTACCGTTGCATCCTGTATTAGTAAATGTCTTAGACACGATATCTGGAAGCTATCCATGGATAGAACCAATCCTTTACATTTTAACCAACTCTGAAGCAAGGAGGATGTGTTTAGTAGAATTTCGCCGTAGTACTTCGAAACTGACCGACTGCAGATCTTGCGCCAATTCTAAGATTACTGGAAAGGACACCCAGGAACATCAATGTACATCACTTTCTTAGACCATGGACCTAATGCACTCTTAGGTCCGTGCTTAGACGCAGTTTCTGGAAAGAAGAGTGACTCATCAGCGTATAGATACAGAGACATAGATCGTGAGCCCAAGGTTTTGTATTTGTACGCGAAATAAAACCGTTGCTGAAACAGGAACGTTGTCAGTTTAAGTGTTCCTTCCCAAACGGAGTAACAAGTGTGTCTCGTTTCAGTTTGAAACAGGTTTACGACGGTACAGCCACTTTGTTTGTTGCTATATTATCAGTATGTTGAATTGTATATTGTATGTATTGAAAGCGCCAAATAAATTAACGATAACAATAATCAATCCGTACTTTAATGATTTAAAACCAAGTATGAAATCCATTATTTGGTTTCAACCTTGACAGTAGATGTTAAACCACGGTAACTTGAACATAATCCGACCCTTTATACAAGGACATCTTTTAGTTTTACACAAAAGGTTTGCAGGAGGCATATCGTAGCCATCAAAATGCTGATAACCTTACCTTGCTTTAGATTTGCGACTGCATTTGTCAATAGCGTTTTTATTTAGTTATGAGTGAAAAAAAAATTAATAAAAGAAAATAATCTTATTTTACAAATACGTGTTATTCATTAATCATAATCGGATGTGAATTATATATGATGAAAAATCGATAATGACGGGTTCAATTTTCTTTGTGGATATACTATGTATATATTATGTATTTTGATAATTAGATATATACTGTACATGTATTATACAGTAAATACATTTATATTGTATTTGTTGTGATATGTAAACTATGATCAGTATGCTTGATTTTACAAATAACACTTGTAAATTAATACCGTATTACGAATCAAAGTTTACTAAAACACATAAATCTATGATGATTCATCACAAACATACTGAATTACTTGATCTTATATCTGTCGGGACATGGAATTTCCATGAGTAGGTTACTTTGACGTAATGAATTTTTTTTTTTACAGGTGTTTGGAATTCTTTTGATCGACCAGATTACTCTGATACGCTTGAGTTGATCAATGTCTCTACGCTATGATAATATAATTTTATGGTCAATATTAATTTATAAACGTGTGTTATTGATGAATATGGGAAATATTATCATTGTAGGATGTTAGATTTGTATGAAACACATATATATATTTCCTGGAAATTTGGCTGTATTGCAGTTGTTTTACAACACGGCAGCGGAGTAAAAATTTTATAGGGCGGGTGATCCTCTTGCAAGGCATTTTGGCTACGTGGTTAGATAGCTCATTGCATGCTCCGGCTCTAGTGCAAGACGGAGTGCAATCGAAGCAAGCATGGAGAAGGACTGATGTAAGTGTTGTTTTATCTTATTTTCACATAAAATTGTTACGAAATTGGATTATTTGAATAGGTTATAGTGTCAGAAAGATTTGATAAAAGAAAGACTTATTCTTATGTTGAATTTTATCACTTTTATGTAGAAAAAGAGTTAAATTGGTTCAAGGATGTGTAGCCGATAAACTTTAATTTCTTACAAGACATCATTGAGAACTTAAGTTAGTTATTACTTTATGAAACTAGATGTTATTGCTATCTGTGAAAGATAATATTGAGTATTGATAATACGGAATAATGATGGAAGGTTTGCTTGCAATGTTTGACTATTTTTGGAATCGAAGCAAGAAATTGGGTAAATTATATGAAGGAAAAATATAGAGGGCGTTTTCATATAAACATTGCCGTTCATGCATTTCAAGATGGCGCCGCCCATGGTGGACATGCTTTTAGGTGCGTTTTGATATCGAAATTAGTTTTGATTGTTTTGATTCTTATAGTACAAACATTGTGCTTACTGGTACAGGAGTGGGTATAATTGTATTTGAACTGAAGTTACAATTATGACTGATCTTTTTCGTTGTCAGGATTAGATGAGTAAAATAAGACTGAATGTTTCCTGTATAGTGCACAAATAACAAATTGAGCGTGAGTTTAAAGGTAGTATCAGCCTTTTTCACAAATTGCGAAAACTAATGCAACTTGGCATAAGTGTAGAATATGATCGACCTATACTGTGTATTCAATCTTACTATCATAGGTTGCCTAGATCAGTAATATGAAACGAAAATCTGACTACCAATCTTGACCAGCTCTCCATCAACATCGTTGATATTACAGCGCGTGCGGCACGGATCGCACACAGCAATATACACACGGCGCATCAGCGTGCATTATTCTCTGCGCTAGCGGTCAGCGGTTTACACCGTACGGTATATTTTTCGAGGTTCGAAAAAATAGGAATGAATTTTGATAATCGCAATATAATGACAAACATACACATTTGAGCTTAATCATGTTGTCGGAAGATATAGTCATTGGTATACTACTGTATCCTCTCAAAAACTAGAAATTTAATATTTTTGCCTGCAAAAGGCTGACACTACCTTTAATGCTAGATATTCAGAACTTAACTTAGTGAGAAATTACGGCTTGATTCAGCTTTACTGATTTAATTATTTGTCTTTACAAAAGAAATAATTATAGTACCGATTGTTAGATTTTGAGAGTGATAATTAGCATGGTTGAAATTAAAGAAGTAATAGTTATTCGGAAACATAGTATATTGTTCGTATTTGATTACAGAGAACCTAATACAGTTGTCATGGTTACTGTATAGTTATGATTATTTATTGTTTCTCTTATAGTTCAACGATTTTATGTAAGACACTCTGCTGCTGAGTATCGCAGTGCTCGAGGTTTGGTTTCCTGGATGATGGTGGTGGGTGACCACCAGTAGCCTCTTGACTTTGGGTAGGCATTAATTAGAGGATAGTTTGTTTTTACTTTAACTTGGTGGTTGAACAAAATAATAACGTGCTATCGTTTTATACATCTGACAATATTTTATTACTAATGAAAGTTATGAAATTATGTTTAGAGAGTGCATGTATTTCAACATTTGGATAATAGATAGAAATAAATACATGTACCATTTCAGTAGCAATATTTTGGATTCATATGATAAGAAGACAAATGAGATTTGTGTCATAGTTTACATTTACAATTCATTACATGTACTTGATTTGATGCATATGATACAATGTATTTTGAATTGTTATTCATCATTTGTTATCTTATTCTATGTTATTGCTGGGTTGATTCTACAGTTGTTTCTATGGTTGATTCTTTGGTTCAGTATGTGCTTAAATATAGTTTTATGAAGCCAAGATCTGGTGTTCCTGAGCTTTTATCAAGTTCTCCTGTTCCCTAATACGGTACACCCCGGGTATCTAACACAACCCACCCCACGACATATCATTCGCTTATGCCTAGCAATAAAATGATTGAGACAATATTGTGTTTTACCTGAAAATATGCAATTGTAATTTAAGAATTGTGATTAATTATTGTGTTTTTCGAATATTTTCTATATTAATCTATTTTCAACTGTCATGACTTTTATCATAAACACGTATCTATTCGCCGACACCATTTATATGTTTGCTGTTTTTATGTATTAAATTCAATTTATACGGTTGTGATTTAAGAATATTATCAAATACATCATAACAAGAAATATATGAACTAAAATGGTACAATATAGGCTGAACGGTAATAGGAAAATGGGTATTGAATCCAGTATTGGCAACAGCATGACAAAGGATGATAAGTTTACCACGTGAAAAGGGGATGAACCGGGCATAGACAAAATGCATTAAGCTGATAGGTAATAAATCAATGAAAGTGATAGAGAAGTTAAACGGATACACGAAGAGGAAATTGAAAATGAAAGAGAGAAAGAGAGAAATAAAAAAGGAAAGATAGAGTAACATAGGGTGAACTAATTAGAGATGTACAAAATGAGAGGTTGTATTATAGCCATGGTGCTAATTTAAACAAAAAACAACTAACCTTGAAAAAATGTTACGATGATACATCCTCATGACTCGCAAGCGAATATCTTCTTTATATACCCCTTTCGTTCATTCTTGATACCCCCCCCCCCCTTCTCTCTCTCTTTCTTTGTCTCTCTTTCACTGTTTCTATCCTTTCGCTCTCCTTCTCTCTCTCCTCCTCATATGTACCTCGTCGTGCATGTCGTGCGAAAGTATTCATTCCGTTTTGCGGTTCTAAACTGATCCTATACATTTCCCAACAAACCATACTGCATATGTTAATAAAATGTTTTAGAATGTAAAAAGTGAGCTTTAATTGCCTACAGAATTGTATAAAGCTGTCAATCACTTTTTCTTTGGTCTCGTATATATTAATACCCGTATTACCGTGATCGATTTTCCTCTATTATAAGTATTTATAAGCAAAAAATCATACAAACGTACAGTTAAAATTGGGTCAACAAATTTCATGCAAGCCATTAGGAGTCCATTAAGAGGGTTTTTTGTTTTTTTTTCATTAAGCGCGGTTTAAGGATTTCATATTTAAATATTAAAAAATAAAATCACACGCACGACTCATAAACCAACACGACACTCGTCTAGTAGTTCTCAGAGTTCAAGCCTTGACGTTGAACTATTCCAGGCGTCTTGATCATTAGTATACCATTTGGACTTCTCCGTTTGGACAGAGCATAAGGTATTTTGTTGTGTGTTTCTTTAAATAGCGACCATCATGATGGAGGCATTGCAAATGGTCAACACTACCAAATATACAAACAGAGACCCAAACATTTCAAGGTTTGATGCATTTCGGATCCTGTAAGTTTTTTCTTTGTGCCACTTTGAATGGTTTCGTGTTAGTAATTATCAAATACCAAAAAGAACTCCAAGAAATCATGCGAGTCCTCTACCAGATCCTTGCGATATCAGACTTCGTTTTAGGAATCAGTTGGAACGTTTCGGTTATTTTCTGGTCTTCAACTGACAACACTAAAGAGAACTGTATGATCATATTAAAGTATGGCATTCCCATTTGCTTATTATTTGTCTTTCGCATCTTTAATGGTGTGCCTCTGTGGAATCAGTTTTAATCTTTATCTCCTCGTAACACGCCCTCTACGATATTATACGATTGTTACCAAAACTCGATTCTACCTTAATTTAACATCAACCTACCTGATAATAATATTGATATATGCACTATATCTGCCAATTCCAGCGTCACCTATTATTAGACTCTTGATAGAACGTTGCTTGGCTCAAGATATTAGCGTCAAATCTAAATGGACTTCAATAATGCAGACAATGTTTCAGATACGTCCTGTGTGTGCAACATTTGTAATCACATCAACGATATACAGTGTGTCCCACAAAAAAATGATAATGGCACTTTAGATGGGTTTAATATTAAAATTACAACATTATATTGATTATATCTCTACACCCGTAAACTACAATTCATTTTCTGCAACTGGGTTAAATTTTTTGTGATATGGTCCAATAATCGCAAAGATAAGAGCATTTTTTCATCACACATCTGGGAACCTCTCCATCCAAGTTTTTAATAAGTAGTACCGGGTATATCAAATAAAATAAACCCAAGTTTGATCATTAATAATTTGAAAAATGTTTCAGTAGTGATTATGAAATGTATATCACTGTAAAGTGCAACTCACTACCATTCTAATGATATGTTTCTCAGCTCACCAATGTCACGCATCGCTGAACCCCATTGTTCTGAAGAAAAAAAAGTCTTGCAAAATTGTGAGTGTTCACGTTCATGCTCCTTGAGATGCGTTATTCAAAGGTGCCTAAAAGGCATGAAAGGAAACCCAACTTTGATCATCAATGAGCGTGAAAGTGAACTCCTCACAATTTTGCAAGACATATTTAACATAATGGGGTTCGGTGATACATGACATTGGTGAGCTGAAAGAGGTATCATTAAATTGGTAATGATTTGAACTTAACAGTGATATAAATGTCATAATTACTACTGAAATATTTTTCAAAGTATAAATGATCAAACTTGGGTTTGTTTTACTCTACACATCCGGTACTACTCAATACAAACTTGGATGGAGAGGTTTCCTGATGTCTTTGTGATTCTTGGACCATGTTACATAAAATTTCATCCAGTTGTAGAAAACGAAATGTAGTTTACGGGTGTAAAGATATAAACAATATAATTTTGTAATGTTAATATTATACCCATCTAAAGTGCCATTAGCATTATTGTGGGACACACTGTATGTCAGATTACTGCTTATTGCGCGTCAATTAAAGAGGACAATCGGAAACTCTGTAAACCCTAGGATTCTGGTTGCCGATATTGAGACCAACTCTAGGTTTCATCCGTGTCGTCGTCTTTCACGGCAATCAGACATTCAAACTGGTGTTACGCGTGGTCACGACATTAATCGACTTCCTCGAAGATTGAAAGGATTCGCAACAATTCTACTTACATCTGGCACATTCTTTCTGGTTTGGTCACCGAATGTAATCTCTTATATAATTCCATTGCATCCAAAATTAATGAATATCTGTGACACGATATCAGGAAGCTACCCATGGTCAGGTCAAATCATTTACCTTCTTACGAATTCTGAAGCACGTGGAATATGTTCAGTAGCTTTTCGCCAAAGAGCTTTGAAATTGGGGTCCTGTAAACTGGGCACCAATACTATTGCGCCATTCGGTGACATTCGAATTCAAACACGTCAATGCACAGGCCAGCCTGAGGCACGGTCTTCAGACGCAGAAAAAAACGATTAGTTGACACATGGATACCGAGGTTGCGATTCGTTAAAAAATAATTGATTGATATGATTACATTGACAACACACCTTTAAGTCACTATTCGACAGGGAATAAACTTGAAAAATTGCTGGTCATTACGAAGCCAATAAAGCATTGGTTTATCTTAATATCGTCATCATGTTCATGGTGACCGAGTGGGTAGCCAAACTGGCCCACTGGAATTCTTAATCGATGTGCGATGAATAGGCATTACACTGAAACCTAACCTCATCCGTCAATGAGGCTAGTCGGTCAAGATGGACTAGTTTTAAAGCTACACACAAAAAACAAGAACTAGTTTCCATGAGTAAAACCCGTTTGCTACTCTTGCAGGTGAGTGCTTTTATTCGTATATCACGATATTTTTACTTCAGAATCTGTGTTTCTGTTAAAAGTACACACCCGCTGTTCCAGAACATAAGTAAAGTTACTAAGGATACTCAAGAAAAATTATTGATATATATAGTTTTTCTTGAGTTCCCTTAGTAACTTTACATGTTCAATTACGTTAAAATAATTGTGCAAGTGCAGTTTCTCTTCAACTTGGTAGCGGGTGGATTGATCGGGTGAAAACACTAACAATCGAGTAAAGTGAGAATTGCTGAGAAATTCTATATAGCCTGTAATTCACTAAGATGAGTAAACTACGACACGTCTTCGTTCAGCCCCCCCCCCCTTCGCTCAGCTCATCTACTTTCAAAAACGCTCCACGGCCCCTGCTTTGTGATTGCATAAAAAGCAGTACAAAAGAAACATGCCAATACCATACAATATAACCCACCTGTACTTGCCTAAAAGGCAGTAGGCCTACAAAAAGAAAACATGCCATGATCATTCAGTACAACCCCTTTGTGCTTGCCTAACAAGGCAGTACAAAAGAAAAACATGCCATGTTTGATACAGTTAGATAACCTATTGAGCTTGCCTAACTAAGCAGCACATAAGAAAATATGCAATTCTTATACAACAGAAACCTTTGAGCTTGGCTTACAAAGCATCGCTAAAAAACATGCCCATTCTCTGATACAACGAGATAACCCCTTTATGCTGTCTAACAAAGCAGCACAAAAGAACGTTGGTAGATCCTTCTATATATTAACACTCTGTAAATTCTGCCTGGGTTCGCAACCAGTGAGATACCCCCTTAAGTGCGTACATGTTTAGCGGAACCATATAGAGTTACACTCTGTGAGCAAACGGATCCGAGAGCGGAGAGCCTGCATGCTCTTATTGTCTTGGTGAGTCCTTTTCCCTTTTGTCTGTTTGTTTGCCTGTTTTTATAATGATATTTGGAATGTTCCGATGATATACATCGTCTGATAACACTACAACTAGATTAACATGCATGGATTTCCCATTACTTTGTCAGTCATGTTCAAGTTTGAGTAATTTGATGCATTGGTCAAATGCAATGTGTTGGTTTGTGTGAATTGATGCACCTGAAGTGAGTAATGCAGTGTATTTGTTTGAAGAGAATTGATGGCACTTGATGTGTATATCATCGTAACATTCCAAATATCATTATAAAAACAGGCAAACAAACAAACAAAAGGAATAGGACTCACCTAGTGAGTAACGCTTTACATACTCAGAGAGTCAGTAAAGTAAAGTTGCCACAACACTCATCACACGCAAGTGATGAGCTTTACTAACTCTCTGAGTATGTAAAGCGTTACTCACTATGATTAGTTTGTGCAATGTACTCAAAACAATTAGTTATGTTACTCAATGAAATGAGTTAATTAAATAAACTCATTTTGGTGTGTCACTATATTTGTCAATTTAAAATACTCGATTAGGTGCGTTTTCAAAGTAGCTTTATTGAGTGAAAAGCACTCATGGATGTGTGTCACTATATTGTCAAAAATACATGGATATTTTGAGTGTGATCACTCATATATGCAAGTTCTCATTTTTTGTGTGTAGTCTGTCATGTTAGTCCGTCGAGACGGACTAGCATACAACTGAATCTACATCTCTCAACTTGAGGACGAATTTAAGCTCGTCCGTCTAGCTTGATGCTAGTCCGTCGACGTGACCGACTAGGTCGATAAAAGTAGCTGGGTGGACCCAGTTTACCCATTAAAATGACTGATTAGCTTTTGATACAAATAGTTTCAATGTACCTTCTCTATGTTTTCTGTTTCCGGGCATAATCAAGTTGATACATTCTGAAACAAAGGTTGTTTTGGCTTGACAATCTGAAAGCTAACGAGACATAACATCTATCATGACAAATATGCAATTCACGAGTACCGGTAGATTCCAAATAGTGTTCTCCATTCTTCAATTACAGGCGCAAGTCTAACTGAATACCTTGTTACTATAGAACTCAAGAACCCGGTATTTTGTTACAGATTGCTGGTGAATGCCCGGCTTAGCAACAACAGTGAATAGAAGTTGGATACAATCAACATTCTCAAACAAAGGTTGTTTTGGCTTGACAATCTTAGAGCAATACGATAGCCGAAATAACATCAATCGTGAATAGTATGCCATTCACGAGTAGGATAGAAATATTGTTCCATTCTTTAATTACAGGCTAATTGAATACTTCGTTACTATTGAACCCATGAATCGTCTATTCTTATTGATTGCTGGTGAATGCCCGGCTCAGCAACAGCAGTGAATAGAGGGTGGTACAATAATATTGATTGAATAACATGCGCATTGCGAAAAGGACATCACCATTAGTTGCCTTATCTGTATGTGAATTCCATTTAATGAGCAAACTGTATAGACGCACACTTGATATACCCGTAAAGCTTAAGATTTTGATTATAATGGCGATCTCCTTCCTGTGACATGACTGTGTGAGTACTCTTTTTAAATTCCTTATGTTTCAGTTCACAGATAGCGTCATTTTTTCACATAGATTAATGCTATAATCACCAACGCGAAAAATTATGTCTTGCCAAATCAATTTATAAATTGTGTGTATTTACAACGATAGTAACAACAACATTAAATTATGAAAATTGAAATTTAATTCTAATACTAAATATAGGCGCCACTTTTCTTTTAGATTAATTGTATCTGTAAGAAAAGAATTTTGGATTAGAGGAACAACTTTAAGGTTTTTGAAGTGCATCTCAAGGACAAGTGTATACGCCGAAAATGCAAAAGCAGGTAGGCCTACAACAAAAAGTCATGATGATGCAAGCCATGGCGGCGACCCCTGGGCCCCGTGCCCCCATTATTTGATAATTGCCATAATGTTAACTAATTTTGCATCCTGTATTAATTCCTGTCTTCTGATTTACATCATCATAATAAAATGTTGGGGGTTTTTTTGCTCAAATTCTTGTGACAAAATGCATGTTTTTAGTCGTATCTTTATAATGTCTTCTAATATTTCAGATTTAACATATCTGACAAGCTGGTGAAGCCATATTAACCTCGTTCGTCATGCTAGTCTGTCAAGACAGCAGCAAGAACATGTCGGCAGAAAAGCGCGACGGACTAGCTTTCACACCATGACCGACTACCTGTAAAGCTAGTCCTGCTGAAAAGCTCGTCAGTCTGGGCATCACTACGACTAGCTTTTATGCTAGTCCGTCAAACTAGTCGGTCACGACGGACGAGCTTTAAAATTAGTCTGTCGTGACCGACTAGCTTTAAAGCTTGTCTGTCATGACGGACTAACTTGACGGACTAGCTTTCAAGCTAGTCCGTAGAGACGGACGAGTTTTAAAGCTAGTCCGTAATAACCGGGTTGTGTTGAAGGAAAGCTAGTCCGTCGTGACCGACTAGTTTTAAAGCTAGTCAGTCTGGGCATCACTACGACTAGCTTTAAAGCTAGTCGGTCTACCCGTTTAGGTTTTCAGTGTAGGCTGTGGTTGATACGTACCTATAGTAAGAAACCTAGTGGGCCCCCGCAGCCTTTTCTTGCAATCATTAACTGACGTAAGCTAGCATGGATTCGGTGACCTCATCCGACACAACAAACACTCAAAAAACTTTCTACAAGGCACAGTTAAAAGTGGACGCAGACAAGGACGTCAAATGGCAAACAATGGAGAAAAGAGACATACTGGGCTGAAAATGTAAAAACATGAAGCATGAAAACATAATCATCGATTTCATGATATGTATAGGTAAAGTTATTCTCCCGCCATATGTTGGTACCTTCTATTTTACACGCATGTCTGAATGACACACAATCTTTGATAGACTGTAAAATCTCACATGCGCCAAGTGGCTGGGTGAAGATTAAAATGAATTTTAAAGATCTATTTGCTCGCTCGCGCACACACACGCACACACACACCTTCAACCTCAAACAGAGAGATACAAGAATGATTTTGAAAAAGTCACAGAAAGAAGCAGATAAGGAATGATATCAGGAACAGGAAGGAAAGTGGGAGCGGAGAGAGTTTGGGGAAGTGTGTGAGTGTGTGTGTGTGTGTGTGTGTGTGTGTGTGAGAGATAGTGTTTATGTATGTGTGTTTGTGTGAGTGTTTGGGCGCTCACAGAAGAGGGACCTGTATGAATCCGTGGCCACACATAATAATGGGCCTTCATAAGCAGCAAGAAGCATGACATAACTTAATAACAGAAAGTCAAATCCAGACACGAAATTTGTGCTTATTTGATCGAAATCAGGCATAAGGTGATTGCAGAGCTAATAAAACTGTCAATCAAATATCGTCTTGACCATGATTAACGATATGACATGCGGTTATTGGATGGTTAGAATCAAAGACTTAAACTCATTTTCACACAAACGATTTACGTTCCGCGTTTCTTTACATCGAGACATCGCAGAGCTAATAAAACATTCAAATAAATAACGTCTTGACCAAGATTAACGATATGACATGCGGTTATTGGATGGTTGGAATCAAAGACTTAAACTCAATTTCACACAAAAGATTTTTGTTCTGCGTTTCTTTACATCGAGACATCTAGTAAGCCAAAAGATATCAACAGTATGGGTGTGTTCATCGAGAAACTGATTTGTCTTAGTTCAATTGCGTACAACGACTCGAGATATCAAGAAGGGTTATACGTTATAAATGCAAAATGGTGACGACGAGTAATTTAAAAGTATGGACCAACACCAACGTCACAAGCGGTGTAGATCTTCTTTCAATCTTCAAAATTTTGACAATTTTTCTCTGCATAAGTCAAACTCCTTTGCACTGTTTGTAACTAGACTGCAAATTGAGCTTCAGGAATATATGCGAATTCTTTACCAGCTTCTTACTATATCTGTCATGTTCTTAGGAATCACTTGGGATATTTGGCTTGCTTTGTGGTTCTCACTTGAACACACAAACGACAACTGCAAAAGTTTGAGCATGACTTTTCCATTTGCATACCAAGTTTCTTATCTGGCAGTAATGGCATGCCTATGTGGAATCAGTTTTCAATCTCTATCTCCTCGTCACACGACCTATACGATATTGTACAATTGTTACCAGAAACCGATTGTGGTACAGTCGGGGAAAAATAATTTAGGTGTGAAATCTTTTCAAATAATGTGTGTATGTGCTACCATATTAAAGCCAAAAGATTATTCTTGCTGATGCGCTTTGTTCTGTATAATTTGCTTTCGTAAAACAAAAGTTATGCTAAATTTTGTGCGACGAGGATCAAATCGAAATTACGCACTTCTATTGTTCTGGAGCGCTGAATTCATGGCCATTGTGAGAAACCTACACAAAGGCATGGGACGGCGTGCGAAAAATGGATTTTTCTTGATTGTGGGAAACTAGTCATATCTCAAAAAGTACAGCACCAAATGTGATTAAAAAATTGCAGAAGAAAGTCTGATATTTCTGCTTTATGAAAATACCAAACAATACCAGGTTGTGATTAATCTTCACACTATAAAAAAAAATGTTTTCCTCTTGTACCATTTTATTTGACACAGACTGTATATGAAAAAAAAAATTAAATAAAATTAACAAAATACCATGTCCGGGTTGCATTTTAAAACGAAATCACCCATCGGCGTGGTTACTAAAAGGACAGAGAGTATGGCGGATAACATAAGAGAACGCCATTTTAAGTACACCGGAAACAAAATTGCATTCGCTGCATTCATACTTCGGTCACAATTTTCCTCTTTTCCTTCTTTTTTAAAATTACAATATCACGTTTTCAATTACCCTGTGATATTAATCACACCCTCAATTATATTTCAGTGGTATAGCATTATCATTCACGCAATTATGGATTTGCATGTATAACCTTTATTTTGCCACCGTCATCGAGGCATACACGAACTGCGCGTGAGAGACATTGGACGATGGCCATGACAATATAATTAGTCTTGTAGACTATTCCGTCGTATTTTTTCCTCGCAGCCCCTAAATGTTTCATAATACAGATACTGATGGAAAAGGTGTCATCTCTGGCTTCTTTTTCCATGAAGAGAACACACGCCGTACATACTATCTACAATGGCATGTGTGTGTGGAGTTAGTTTGAATCTTTATCTTCTCGTCACCCAAACTCTACGATATTATATATACCGAGTGAGTAAAAAAAAAAAACTTTACACCTAGAAAAATGTCAATAAAAAGAAAACCAAATTATAAACCGTAAATAGTATACAAATATACAATGACAATCGAGGATCTGGTTAAAACTATTCGCATCGAAGGAACATCACATAGTACTATTCTCTCGAGGGCCATCGGCCCGAGAGAGAATAGTACTATGTGATGTTCCTGAGTGCGAATAGTTTTAACCTGTTCTGAGAATGAGTCATTGTATATTTGTTTTATATCCCTTCCACTATCCTTTTAATTTTTTTAATGAACAAAATTATATAGTCTATGCTTACCTTTCTTCTGGATCCAAGTACAAGTACTTACAAAGCGCCCGTTTTTGTTCGAGCACCGACAAAAAATCTTGCGAGCGCTGAATCGAGTGATTTGATGTCGATCTCATCACAACTCACACCATCAATTTGTGAACAAAATTCACGGAATATAGATACAGCATACTTAATTTGTTTCTGAGTATTAACGCTGTCAGTCGAGTTCATGAAATCCACAATTTCCTCGTCATTATACTGCTGAAATCTTCCGTTATTACCATCAATCTGGCAACTAGTGGAGGCAGCCATTTTGTCTGTTTACAAACAAAAATCAGCTGTTGCGCACCTGGTCAGTGCAGCTCGCCGAAAGTTTCCCGTGGCATGCGCGCGGCATGCAGTGGAGAATTCAGGTAAAAGCAGCAGAGTAGCACCGTTGTGCGTTGCGCAACTCGTGAATAGGGTGGGGGGGGGTCGGAAAAACGTATAGTCCAGTTTTTCCCTAGGGAAAAAATGTACTATGCGTGACGTCATGAAGAAAAACGAACTATTTCTTGAGAAACGTTTTTCTTAGTTAAACTATTCTTTTTCTCCTTGTGTACACTCTCAATGCAAACAATCTTAGATAAGGGATATAATTTTACATATTCTGAAAGAGCATTGTTTGCGAACATGCAAATTTCGAATTGTGCTAGGGCGGGGATGAAATTGAAACAACAAAAGCTGACAAAAAAGCAACTCATTCATGAATAAAATAGCATAACATTTTAACGAAAGTGTCTTCCACTTAATAACTTGGCAGGGGTGTTGTTACACATATTGACTACATTTTGTATGAAAATAAGATTGACTCGTCAAGTAATGCACGAATGAGTACACATCAAAGAGTAAATTGCCACTGACAGATCTAAGGTACCTTACCAAAAGATAAAGCCGCGGCCCGCTGCGTGAACGCCTCACAGCTGGCTTTTAGGCAGAATATACCATTCCCCTATTATTCTTTCATTGACTTAATTGGAGGGGATTAGTACATCCTGTATAAAGCGCCGCTGTGCGGCGTTCACGCAGCGGGCCGCGGCATTATCTTTTGGTAAGGTACCTAAAAAGGCCTCCTAATACTTTTGAAAAGATATTATTTTGTCTTTGACGTGTGCTCACTCATGCCTGACTCTACAGATTTATCTCATTTTCATACAAAATGTAGTCAATATGTGTAACAACATCCCTGCCAAGTTATAAAGCGGAAGACATTTTCATTAAAAAGTTATGCTATACTAATTAAGATGGAGTTGCTTTTTGATAGCTTTTGTTATTTTCATACAAATGTAGTCAATATGTGTAACAACATCCCTGCCAAGTTATAAAGCGGAAGACATTTTCATTAAAAAGTTATGCTATACTAATTAAGATGGAGTTGCTTTTTGATAGCTTTTGTTGTTTTGATTTTACTCCCACTTTTGCACAATTCGAAGTTTACATGTTCGCAAATAAAGGGCCGTGTTCATCCAAGCGTAAAGATATAACACACATCTCTTAACAAAAGATGCGGGAGGGTTACTTTTTCAGAATATGTTCAATAATTTGGAATTTTTAAATTGGCTTTCTTTTTAATAGACATTTTTCTAGGTGTAAAGTTTTTTTTCTGACTCACCCGGTATAATTGTAACCAGAACTCAATTTTACTTCATACTGACATCAATCTTTCTGGTTACCATACAGTTTCTCAATTGCGTTTACGTTCTGCGTTTCCATACAGCTTGAAGTGTCTACTCGGTCTGGTCTTTGTAAGCCAAAAGATATCGACAGTGTGGGTGTGTTCATCAAAAACTGTTTGTCTTAGTTCAATAATTGCGCACAGTGGCTCGAGATATAAAGACGCGTTGTACATTAAAGGTGCAAAATGGAGACCACAAGTAATTCAAAAGTATTGACCAACGCCAACGTCACAAGCGGTGTAGATCCTCCTTTAATCTTCAAAATGTTGACAATTATTATCTGCCTAAGTTTAAACTCTATTGCACTGTTTGTAATTAGACAACAAACTGAGCTTCAGGAATATATGCGAATTCTTTACCAGATTCTTACTATATCTGTCATGTTCTTAGGAATCACTTGGGATATTTGGCTTGCTTTGTGGTTCTCACTTGAACACGCAAACGACAACTGCAAAATTTTGAGCATGACTTTTGCATTTGCATACCACGTTTCTTATCTGGCAGTAATGGCATGCCTATGTGGAATCAGTTTCAATCTCTATCTCCTCGTCGCACGACCTTTACGGTATTATACAATTGTTACCAGAAACCGATTCTACTTCACAGTTACATCTACCTTTCTATTAATCTTCTTGGTATGTGGCTTATATCTGCCGATTCCATCCTCACCGCTTATAAAACTCCTGATAGAGCGTTGTGTAGCTGATGATGCCAGCGCGAAAGCTACATGGACATCAACGTTGCATACTTTTATTTATTTATTTCCTGTTTGTTTGACGGTGGCCATAACATCTGTATTTCACATGAGACTTCTAGTCATAGCTCATCGGTTGAGAAATTCTATCAGACAGTTTGGAAACCCTGCTCCTAAAACCCCAGACAATAGGGAGGATGTTGGTAGTCGTCGCCAAAAACCAACGTCAAATCTTCAAATTGATGCGGGGCTTCGTCGTGACATGAATCGTAATCGGCCACGTAGGAGGGGATTAAAAGGATTTGTTACAATTCTTCTCCTGACGGTCTCCTTTGTGGTCCTTTGGACGCCTAGTCTCATCTCCTTTGTAATCCCATTATCTTCTTCTCTTTCGAATACATTTGACGCGATAACTGGATGTTTTACGTGGTTACAACCGATGATTTACCTTTTAACTAACTCTGAGGCGAGGGGAATGTGCTTGATAGCTCTCCGAAAGTGTCTACGAATCGGATCTCATCACCAGTGACTGTTCCTATAATATGAAATTATAGTGTTGGCCAATTAGAAATGATATTCAAATAATTATTTTCAATACTTTAAGTTTCTGAGATATCCGTACTGTAGTAAAACGAAATACGTTTATTATGGTTTAACAATAACAAAATAAAGCCAATTGTTAGAGAATGCAATTTGCCAGCTAATCAAAGCAAAAACATTCTCATCATGGACACCGTTCGAGAAGCAATGTTTTCCCTCCTCCCACCCCTGCATTCCTCGACGATTGTAGGGACTTTGTTTGGTTCTCTTCTATTGCATGAAAGATTAGCCATGTGACTGGAGGGGAGGGGCGGTAGTCAAAAATCATAGACGAAAGCAGAAATTGAACGGGATTGCTTTTTCAATTTATCTAAGTTGAATGTTATTAATAAATGTTACTATCATGCCTTGGGTCCCCATCAATAAAAGTCGATGGGAGCAACTGGAATTTTATGTAGTTATTTACGTGGCTTGGTGTAGGGCACAAGAAGTGCAGTGATTGTTCTTTAGAGTTTTGATTGAAGCCAAAGGGCATTTAATTGTGAGATGACGTTTACTTAATTTTGGGACTTGCGGTTCAATGCAAACATTTTATGCAAGAGGGCCTCGGTGGATTGGATTTGTTAGTGACATGATGGTTGGTTGGGCTTGCTATTGACAAGGAAATTCAGTTGGGCTTGTTATTGACATGGAATGTTGTTTGGGCTTGTTAATGACATGGATGGTTGTTTGGTTGGGCTTGATATTGACATGGATAGCTGGCTGGGCTTGTTATAGAAATGGTTGGTTGGTTGGGCTTGCTTAATCGACGTAGATGGTTGGCTGGGCTTGTTTATTGACTTGGATGGTTGGTTGGGCTTGATATTGACATGGTTGGTTGGGCTTGCAATTGACATGGATTGCTGGTCGGGCTTGGTTAAAGACAAGATTAGTTGGACTTGTCCAATGACAATTTATAATTATTGACGTTTGCTTATTAACTTGACGGGGCTTGAATATAATAGATGGTTGTTCGATCTTGTTAATAACAGTTGCATGATTGAGTTTAGCATTGTTCTTGTAATTAATTCTTTACTATTTGGAAATTGCAGGGTTTTTTTTTTTTTTTTCTTCTTCTGCTCAGGTATTATACTCATTTCCCAAATGCCTCCAGGGAAAATGGCCAAGAGCGCCATGAAATTACGGTAGGGACAGGCTGTGATTACCAGATCTTGTGTATCATACCAATTCTACTCTATGTAAGATGTAAAGTTAAAGGGGAAGTTCACCCTGAAGTTTGAAGAAAATGGACAAAAAATAGCGAAGTTAGAAATATTTAAAGTTTTTATTCTGTGACGTCACGTGCGAGCAGCTCTCCCATGTGTGCTGTATTGAAATTCCATAAATTCGTCTTTTTTTTCCTGGTTCTTGTTAAGGAATGGGTCAATTGTATAGAGGCATGTAAATGAACATAATGTTTGATGATGTATCGACCGCACAGGTGAAATAATTAAGTTTCTTCTGAAAAAATGACACTTTATGGAATTTATACTACATAACACATAGAAGCACTGCTTGCATGTGACGTCACAAAATCAAAATTTTAAACATTTATAACTTCGTTATTTTTTGGTCGATTTTCTCCAGACCTTCACTCATATTTTTTTTACTGCATTTTTTAAAACCAATTTAAACCCAGGGTGAACTTTCCCTTTAACATATATATGTGTGCGGCAATCGTAACTAAACTAGGCGCGTCCATTATTGAGAAGGGGAGACGCAATAAAGTGCCGTTGGAAATACAGCTGAGCGGCGCAGACATTTATACAGCTAGTTGCAATACTAAATTAGCTCACACAAACTCATAGAAGACTTCCCTGCAATGGAATGGTATTGTTCGTTCGTTTGAGCAAATTACTCGTGGAGATGAAAGAAATTGATGAACTTTTATCATGGTCTTTAATAGATTCTCCAGACCGGATGAAGGAAATACACATTCGGGCAAGCTTATAACATGATTGTGTTGAAGTTGCAATCAGAATATGTAATTCACAAAGATTGATGCTCAAAACAATGAAATTAATAGTGAACTTGTCACATCTTGCGAAGACGCCGTTCACATCGATTTCTATGCGATATGCATGTGATTAGCGTAAATATTGACCAGTCGAGAAAAGAGTCTGATGATTATGTTCAAAGTGACAGAATTTTTTTTAAATCAATCAAAATGTACCATCTCCGGAAAGCTGAGAATTCAAGCTTTTAATTGCCATGCGAACAATAAGCTATAATAGAATAATGCGTTATCGAGGATTAAAACTATGCAGCGCATGAGCTATTTTGAGAGCAAAATATACCATATTGTACAGGAATTTGATCTGACTAGGCTTTCGATTTGACAAAAGTGACAGGACTTTTTCTTTCCTTTGCAAAACGTTATTCCCATTTTTGGAAAATTCAGACTCTTAGCGTACTTCATCAGAGCGAAAATTTTTTTGAAAAGGTAGTTGCTCGCCATAATAAAGAAAATAAAGTGAAAAACCGTGCAAAAGACCCCCCAAAAAAGTCAATGGCCGCGTTCACTTTGAGTAGAATGGTAGCGCCCTCTATCCCTTAAGTTTACAACTTGAATTGATATGGAACCAATAGCCCAGGAAACTGGGCCTACTGGTTGGAGCACCGTCCCCCAGCTTGGCCCCCTTGCATTCCTTTAATGCTAGAGGTCCCTGGTCACGTAACCTGTGTCCCTCGGGTTCCTATATTTGGTTTGTAACCACCGAAACGCAGCCTGTCGCCCTCCAACGATTATAATCACATAACTTTGAAAATGTTTCATACATATTTATATTGAGGTGAAATTAATTTGTTATGAAACGGTAAAAAATGATAGCTGGATTTCATTTACATGTATGTTTTAATTAATTATTGTCAACTATATATATATATATATATATATATATATATATATATATATATATATATATATATCATAAATTACAGAACTTGGATTGCGTGTTTGTTGGCAATGAAATTAAATATTGATTTATTGGTGCCATGTTGGAAATCTTGCAATATCTCGAATGGAAAATTAAAAAAAATGAGAAATGGCAATGTTTGCATTGTATTGTATTTCTTCTCACAATTGTTTTGTATTAATTTTTATTGTTTAGTTATGAAACAATGACTTTACAATAAATAATGATCATATTCTGTGAATTTCAGGGGATAAACTTATTTTTAACATTAGAAATATGAAAGAAATTTATATTTAAATTTTTTCTACTATATTTCTTGCTTTTGCGCCATTTTTTTCAAATGGAAAATAACAAAATCAAAAGAGGAAGAGTGGTACCCTGCTGGAAAGAACACACTCATTCTCATTGTGAACACAGTGTGAAAACATAGTTCACACTGTGAAATTGATTTCACAATGTGAAAATGCCCCAATTTAACATTGTGGAGCACCACAATGTGGAAAACTGCACATTGTTCACAATGTGAAAATTGATTTCACAGTGTGAATATACCAGCTCACAGTGTGAAATTGATTTCACAATGTGAAAACGCCCCAATTTAACATTGTGGAGCAGACTTCACATTGTGAAACACAGTGTGATCACACTGTGTTTCACATTGTGAATGAGTGTGTTCTTTCCAGCAGGGTATCCATAAAATTAAACTTTTGATCCAAATGCAAATTGAAAAAAAAAAAAGCAAAATATATTCACCTCCAAATTTTCGACTGAACACTTATGCAGATGTCTTCCTTCACTCCTCTCTCGAAACAGATGGTTTGAGAGAGGAGTGAAGGAAGCCATCTACATTAGGGCGCACCAACCATCGCTGAATCGTGACGGGGGCCGATACAAACTTCCCAGAGTTTATGACCGGATTCTTCGCCGCTACGTCACTTCCGGCGGTGGTGATCAGACGGGTCATTTCCCTGAAGAAGACTAAAGTGTTCAGTCGAAAATTTGGAGGTGAATATATATATATTTTTTTTCAATTTGCATTTGGTTCAAAAGTTTAATTTTGTGGATTTATTACCAATGCAATTTAAATTTCATTCGATTAGGAAGAGTGGTATTCAGTTTGAAATGTTATTTTAGTTCAATTTGAATAACCCATTGACAACACTAATATTTTTATAACTATGGATATCGAAACTTACCAAAACGTGAAGTAACATGGTTACTAATTTGTGGTTGCCTTGGCAACACGGAATGTTATACCCGTACGAAATTTGTATCAAATGTTTGTGAATAAATTTTAGGTAAATTCACCAATTTTGATGGATAATGATCCAAGCATAGGAAATGTCGTATACTTATGGCCTTGGTAGGGTAAAACACGACAGTAATCAGCCATTCGCCTCAACCTGTAACAATTAATAAAACCCATATCGAGTATTTCAAAGGTTGTATATTCTAGCTACCTCAATACGTATAATTGCTCATTAGGGAAATAATATTAACAGGCTCAACAACATATACTATATTATAAGCTTGTCCGAACTTCAGATTCCTTAAACAAAATACTATTGCGACGTTATACGTTGGCAACATTATGCATCACTACAGGTCGCGTTATGCATGAGAAAAGTTGCGACATTGTGCGTTGCCTGTGACATAATGCGTTTCCTGTGACATTATGCGTTTGATGGTCAACTCAACGTCAATCTTTGCGACATTATGCGTTGGTGTGACGTTATGGGGCGCTGCGACATTACCGGTTGTAACAATTAGCCCCAAGGAGAAAATAGTAACGTGTAAACGGGAGAAGACGCAGGTGGCGTTAACCAGAATTCGCTTGTTACAGGGTCCTTTGTTAATACAAAGTGGCTATTCGTCGCGTTAAAAATATACATAAATGGTCGATAGCACACTGGTAATGAATAAAATTATATATAAAAAGGCCTATAAATTTTTTTTTTTTCAAGTCCCCGTATTTTAGCTATGTTGCAATACTTAAAGCAAGTGATTATATGTATAGATATATAATATGTACGCAATATCACCCAAAAGGAATATCTATCAAATATCATCTGTCCCTTTCTTTCTGTTCTAAATCAGACATTATACTGAAGAATTCATATTTATGCTTTCGTATATCATTACGCCACTTATTTAACCGTGTTCGCAGAAATATACAGGGCGTCCCGAAAAGAACTATACACTTTTGAAATGGCTGCCAAATGAAAAATATTTCTTTTTAGGGTAATGAAATTTATATGTATGGAAAGCTCATTATCCCAATTTTCATATGACACCAAAAAGTCTGAAAATAAGTCATGCATGAATGAGCAGCGTTCACTTTTGTAAAGGGTATGGAAATTAGGGTGCGCAGGAATTGCCCTACCAAGTTGTATGAGAAAAGTCATTTGAAGCTTATGGAATTGAGGATGATATGCAGAATTACTGATCAATTATGATGAGTTGGGGTTTGCTAACTAAAATTTGTGGAATTGGGGATTACAATTTCATGCATGAGTGAACAGGAATATGTATTTTCTATTGTTGCATTGTCACTTTCCAGGTAATTTAGTGAGGTCCTTCGTGGTGTGTTTCACCTCTCTCTCGCTCTCTCTCTCTCTTCTTTTCTCTCCTCCTCTTTCTCTCTCTCTCTTTCTCACTCTTTGTCTTCATCCCTCTCTCCCTCTCTCTTCTTTCTTTCTCTCCCTGTCTCCCTCCCTCTCTCTCTATCTTTCTCTCTTTTGCATGGGTGTGTTTTTGAACATTCATATTTCATTGGTTTCTACTCCAAATATTCCGACAACCTTCCTGCATCCCGGTCTACTCACATTACCCAAATTGGGATGGTGATGCCCGATCTATATCTATCAATCAATCAGTTACATAAATTAGACAATCAACACCCAGCTAGACATCATTTAATCAACAGTGTACCAGTCTCCAAATGTTTCAACTAATCAATCAAGCATTTACATCATCTTCATAGTTATTTCAATCACACCATGTCTTACTGTTATCCAATAATCAATCAACTCATTGATCAACCAGCCAACTATCCAGTCATTTTAGCAATTTGGACTTTTTGAAAGGATATGGTACAGTGTATATTTGTGAAAGTGTAAATTTGTGAAAATTAAACATGTCAGTCTTTATTTTCAGTTGAATTTTGTTCTTTTCTCATTTTACACTTGTTTCATCCATCCTGTAACAAAACAAAAAGGAGGGGGAAAAAAAAATCTGATAATGCAAAATTAAAATAAAAGTCTGTACGTTCAATGCTGCAATGTGTCCTCCTCCTCTTTTGATGGCACAACCTGTTCGTTTGAAGAAAAAAATGCGTCACTGATGTTGGACATTCAGCAAATCCAAAAGATCATGAAAACGATCATCAAAAAGGGATAAAAAATCTTACCCGTGCAATCTCACTTGTTCTGCACCCCATCCTTGGACATTCAGACAATGCCAAAAGATCGTGAAAACGATCATAAAAGGGATCAAAAATTACCCTGCATTCTCATTTGTTCTGCACCCCATCCTGACTACCACTAACACACCACTGAAGACAACTTGGAAGGCTACAATGCTTATGAATAGGAAATACAATATTCCTGTTCACTCATGCATGAATCATAATCCCAATTCTACAAATTTCTCTAGCAAACCCCAACTCATCATAATTGATTCAGTAATTCTGCATATCATCCTCAATTCCATAAGCTCCAAATGATTTCCTCATCAAATTGGTTAGGGCAATTCTGCGCACCCTAATTTCCATACCTTTACAAAGTGAACGCTGCTCATCCATGCATGACTATTTTCGGACTTTTTGGTGTCATATGAAATTGGGATAATGAGCTTTCCATACATGTAAATTTCGTTACCTAAAATCAAATATTTTTCATTTGGCAGCCATTTCAAAAGTGTATAGTTCTTTTCGGGACGCCCTGTATAATTTGTTTGAATGGTTCGAAGGTCTATTTGCTCCTATAATAAGTACACATGCCCCTGACACAAGCTAAGGCGCTCAAATTTCTAATGGTGTTTTGGACGTTTCTACATGAAGAACAAAACGTCGGAATTAAAAAAAAAACTTTTTAAACTCATGCAAATATGAAAGACATTTCAACGACTATATTCACCGTTGAAGAGGGATTGTCTAAATATGGAAATTTACTGGGGAGATTTAGACAAATAATTCTCATTTTCATGGTAAATGCAAAATGAGATTAGGAAAACGCGTTTAAATCAAAATCGAGCAAATGCCATAAATATAGGGGGGGTCATATTTACTTAAGTACTTATCGTAAAAAAAATACACATGTTAGCTAATTCAACAAAACTCAATACTGTAATCTCGTTTACTATAACCATATGAATATTTGTACATTCCGAACGTTTGGATTAAATTCTTCACAAAATAATTTTGTTTATCAGTGTCATGAGAAAAAAGTTATTTTTGTTTTGTTTTGTTTTTCCTGTAATTCTCTAAAGTTAATGACCAGCAACTCTGCTGCAAAATGATTTACTATGCATATAATTTTGTTTCAAAGTAAGCTATACTTCCAACCATAAATTTTTGTAAATTTGCCATGAAAACAAAAACTACAGGAATTGTGTTACATTGTACGACAGACAGTAACAAAACGATGAAAAGTCATATATGAGATAAAGCGGCAATAAGTAGAAAAATGTCGAAAAAGAGAAGTGATGAAGACAGAGAGATAACCAGTGGTAGATCTTTTATGTGAAGAAACCTGAACGAGCTTCAACGAGCGGTGCGCTGGTGGATTACAGCTGGTAGGATAACTTGAACCATACACTTGCGAACATTCCTTGTTTACCATTCTGTCTTGAAACGGCTAAACTTTCTGCACGCTCTCGTCGGAGACGTTCCAAATGAAATTTATTTACTAATCGCGATCGGCGTAAAGAAAAACAGGAATCCAGATATTACTTACCATGCTTACAGTGATTATACGTCTGACATCATAACATGTAAATCCAAAGCTTGATGCTTGTTTTTCTTTGCTTTGGAATCATTGAGATATCTGTGCGTCTTTCTTTTTCGGATAATGATGTGCTTCCCACCACTCATTCTGCGCTTCGTGATAAATTCTAGATTTAAAGGAACATTTCTTTCGGTCACCTTACCGGGGTAAATCGAGGTAAGAATAGATAGAATGAATATTTTACCATTGTTCATGTTAATGACATATTGATAATATAACGTATTTTGAAGGTGATTATCTTTTTTCTGTTCGGCGTTCATTGGTGTTCCTTTTCTAAGTTTTTTTTCCCGATTAGATCTTTATAATAAGAAATACAATCTGAAAAATGAGCAAATAGACACATTTATTTACTGGGCAATCGGGTCAAACACTATCAAGAGTCAATTGGGCCCTATCGGATGTATTGTGATAATTGACCAGGAAAGAGGCCAAGTTGAACTCTCATTTTTAGAGCGTTTATTCAGTGTCATTCTAAAGGATGATGACACATTCTAATGCGTGATATCTAAATTGTCGCCTTTGTATCAATCAATAAAAAAAAAAAAATAAAAAAAATCAATTTTAGCAGTATAAAGAATGAGCATTGAAATATTGTGGCATATATCACATTATTCAACAACAACAAAAAAAATCCATCGTCATTTAACAGTTACCAACTGCTTTTTCACAAGTGCATATAAAATGTATACATAAAAGAAATTGAATGAGGCAATAATAATGTCAAACGTGAACATTGTTACGTATTAATAATTGGTTTTCTTTCTAAGAAAAGATAAATTCTGAAAGCAATTTGGTAAACGATGTTACATATAACCATGTTAAAGCAAATTTACCTTTCAATTAAAAAAAAAAGTATAATTTGCTCTCCATCAATATAATGACGCTGCTTTTTCTAATTATTTTCAGATCCTCCATTATTTTCCAGTTTAAAGATATTCAATTCGGTTTAAGATGGGGTATTCTTTAAAAAATATTCTTACAACACTTCGTTCTTCTCGAAGCATTATTCTCGTCGTAATCCTAGTCGCCCTCTTTCTCGATGAAACGCTGATGACTGTAGTTGGTGAGTTATAACTATTTTTCCTTTGTTATAACGTATTGCACAAATACTACAAGGACAAGAAATATGGATCATAATACATGCAGAATAAAGCTTAGACAAGAAATAGAAAAGCAAACAAACAAACAAAACATCAGGATTTATGATAAATGATGAATGAATTTATTTAAATATTTTCTTTCCTTGGAAATCAGATAAAATGAAAATAAGAACGAAATTCATCTAAATATTTCATTATTCCATTCAAATTTACTTCATTTTATTTCCACTCAATTACATGTTTATTGATTACTTTGCAAACGAAGATAGAAGGAGGCTAAGCGATAGTCATATAGGGCAAGACAAAACGACGAAAATAAGAGTTTGGGTGAAAAGGGGAGGGGTAAAGATGAGGTGGAATAATGAGTGCTGAAAGAAAAAAGGGTACATTTTTATAAAATGCAAAAGTAGATGCAACAAATAAGATGATGGCGTACCTTACAATTTGGGAAGAAAAATCACCGGTAGAAGAATATGAAGAAATGACATTTTAAATTCAATAATCATTTCATGTACAAAATATGAAACAACAGAGGTAATTTTACTCAAATTTTCAGTTTCAATGTATATTTTGATTTTACTTAGTTCGTTATATTCAGTATAAGGGCAATTCCATGATTTTGTTGTTTCTGTTTCTTTGCTTGTTCTGTTATTGTTGTGTCCCGTACGTCACGGTACCATCTTTATCATTTCGATTGTAAAGGATGTGTAATCGACTCAAGTTAAGTTTTGGTTCTTGTGGCCCTTCTGGTACTACTTGAGCATCACCATCAATCAAGAAAATATTCCATTATTTTCGTGTCAAAGAGATGTAACATGTTGTTAAAATGTCCCTTACGACACAGCGTGGAATCACCCATAACATTTGTCTTGCTTTTGTAATATTTTTCAGTTCCGATCATACCGGACCTCTTCATGAAATCATATTGCTCGAATACAACAGTAGCAGTTGCAGAGGGACCACCATCACAATCAGAATCACACCTTCCACCCCAAAGTGGTGGTAGTGATGCTGATCTCGTACCTATCTCGAACCTTCAGGATTACTCATGGTACGACGAGAAGCTCGCTGGTAAAATATTCGCAGAGCATCCGTCGTGGTTCATTGACGAAGCCGTCGATAAAACGACGACGATTAGTTTGAACGGGATGGTGACCGAACTCGTCAGTCTCAGTCAGATGAACAAAGGGTTTCGAACCGAGGAGGAACTGGAGACATGCACTAAACATGTTAACATCAAGACGGGACTCCTCCTGGCGTCTAAGTTTATGATGAGACTGGTCCTGAGTGCTCCTCTCGGTATCTTCACTGAATGGTAACTATGGTAACCACGAGACAGTGGGATGAGTATTACAAGAAAAGAAGAGTTAGTGAGAGAATAAGACAGAAGAGGATAGATGGATATGACGAAGTGGTGAAGGTAGCTTAGCTATAAGGGTCAAGTGTTTGACATTCATTATTGATGTGAAGGTGCTCTAAGGATAAACATATTTTTCTAAATCAATATTTTAAGTTAATTTACAGCCTTAGTTGTTGAGCCTGCTCCTGACGATATAATTCAAATGTGTAAATCATTATTCTGAAAAGTAACCGAGATTGGTAATGATTTGTCTCTCAGAATTTCACATTGCGATAGATGGTTTTTGTTTCAGCTCTTAAACAAAATAGCCGGTATTTCCACCCCCGTCACTTTTCCGTTTCGTGATAGAGCATAAAAGATTCGTTTTCTACCGGCCGGTATTTCATTAAATTGGACGCGAGGCTGAACAATCAAAAAGTCGTGCGTGGTTTAAGAATGAAATGCAGCGGTCCTCTACTGGGGATTGACGGTATTAAAAGGGTGACATTCCCAAAAGCTGTTCTTATTCCCCGAATTCTAAAATGAGCGAATCCGTTGATTAATTTCAGTCTTTCTAGTCGTAATATGACCAGCCATGCTCAGCACATTTCCGCCTTCTATTTTTGAATTCACTATTTTTCGTTCATAAATTTGTCCTGCTGCACCTCTTCTCTCTCCGTTACATCCAGTATCGCGTTTAACATATTTTTTTTTAACTGGGTTCAGTCATTCCTACTTTTGAAATTCCTGAATTATTATCTTTATTGTCATCACTTTCGCTCAAAGCATTGACTATAACATAAACCCATTTTACTGAAGAGTTTCTTCCGATCGGAAGACAAGATTATGAAATTGCTCTTTAGACACAATAACAAAAGCAAATTTCATTATGAACCCATCTTATTTGAAAATGGGGCTACACGCAACAAAATCGAATAGTACATAACAAATTATGTAATATAATATATATAATTATATAAAATTATATATATCGATATTTATAAGTATAATATTAATATATTATAATTATATATATATATTACATGACAGTATCACGTGTAAAAAATAATAATAATAACAAGGTAGTAAACGTCATGGTGTATATCCAACAAAAGATTTTATTGTCTCGAACTTTCGGAACCCTGTTCCTTTGTCAAGAGATCAGACATATATATATTGAAAGAAATGGGTGAAGAGAATAATATTTGACGTAGCTCAAATCGAAGTTCCCCAGAGCTTTCCTTCTTTTTGGATAATTTTTTGGGTGAGATCGAAAAAATGTCTCCGCCGGGAATCGAACCCGGGCCTCTAGCTTTGAACGCCGGTGCCTTAACCACTAGACCACAAATAAAAAATTATCCAAAAAGGAGGATGGCTCTGGGGAACTTTGATTTGAGCTACGTCAACTATTATTCTCTTCACCCATTTCTTTCCAAATTTAAATAAAAAAGAGTTGCCCATTGGCTGTTGTACGTGTATTCTCTTACACTTATATATATATATATATATATATATATATATATATATATATATATATATATATATATATATATATATATATATATATATTTATGTGTGTGTGTGTGTGTGTGTGTGTGTGTGTGTGTGTGTGTATGGTTGTGTGTTTGTGTGTGTAAAAATGAAAAGCAAAGAAAGAATATAGATAAGAAGGAAAAAATGATACCGCAACAACCAAATATTTCTCTATCGTGGCAGTGTGAATTATTTTGTCTTTTTCATCATGTTCATATAAACCCGTATCTGTAGGCCTACTTAATAAACGAATGGCATGTGGTTATCAGCTCTTTTGTCGATTTAATGAAATCGTTGATGTGGTTAGCTATAGTAAAATTGTAATAATGAAATATGTTTCCCCTTTTTCCACTTCTTCTTCAGGATTGGATATTTCATTCCACTCTTCGTAAGCACAATCATCTTGCTGGCATCGTGTCTGGGTAAGTTTTAATCAATCCTTAATAGGCTGTTCATTGCGGATTTACAATGATATTATCGTTTAATCACTTGTCTCGCGAATGATGTGTACAATTTATGCACAGCTTTTCGAAAGCTCACTGTTGTTCTTTGTTAAGTGCTATAATGGGGAGATTAACTAAAAAAAAAAATAACTCTTATTAAGTAATTTTCTTAAAGTAGAGCTACTGAACAATACAAAACTATATTCTTAAAGCAGAGTCACTGAACTATATAAATTTCTATACATTTCATAGTTTAGTGACTCCACTTTAAGAATCCAATACGTCAACTACGTCTGCATTTTCGTAATAACAGTTACATTTTTAGTTTAATCTTCTCATTACACAGTCTGTGTCCAAAAAAAAAATGGTACAGTCGGAAAAAAAATATTTAGGTGTGAAATATTTTCAAATAATGTGTGTATGTGGTACCAAAATTAAGCCAAAAGGTTTTCCCTGCTGATGCGCTTTGTTCTGTATAATTTGCTTTCGTAAAACAAAAGTTATGCTAAATTTTTTGCGACGAGGAACAAATCGAAATTGAGCACTTCATGGCTATTATGCGAAACCTATACACAAAGGCATGGGACGGCGTGAGAAAAATTGATTGATTGTAGAAAACTAGTCATATCTCAAAAACTCAAAACTCAAAAAACCAGGTTGTGATTAATATTCATACTATAAAAAATGTTTTCCACTTGTACCATTTTATTTGACACAGACTGTAATATCACTTGATAAACGGAGGCTGTGAGCGGTCGAAACGTTGTGCCTAAATTGTACACATCATTCGCGAGACAGCTGATAAAACTGTAATATTATTAAGAGTTATTTATTTATAAAATTTATCATTAATTGAGTTTATTCACAAGAAAAAAGGAATGCGAACACAGAATTTGTAAAATATTTATTCCGCTATAGTTATATACACCAGACACTATTTGTGTGCATTGTCTCAGAAATGAATAGACCTGTATAATGCGTATAAGAAATCATAAAAGCACGTCGCATGTATACACCACGCGAATTTAAATTTAGTTTTTCAAATCAAATACGGGTTCTAGTAGTTCAATACATTAAGCTCCATGTTGTCTTCTTTTATGTTTGCGTAGGAGTCTGTAAGTCGTCCAATATTTACTTTCAAATTCCGAACAAAACTATATTGTGTTTGCGTACGAGTATATTTACACAATATCGTTAATGTGTATTCACATTTGTGAACACAATTTACACCCAGTAACACACGATTAACACCATTTTTACTGATAATAAAAACAGGATATAAGGGGGGGGGTGTACACATACATAATGGAATAGTAACGTTAGTGTACCAACAACAAAAAATAAGTCCAACCATAAATTTTGCAGCTGGTTTTAATAAAATCATTGAAGTATCCATCAACCGATATATATTTTTTTTCAGGTCAATTCATAAGTTTTAATTTTATGACGACACTGGCGATGCTCTCTTCCATCATGTGTTTTGTACATTAAATAATGTAGCCTTTTCAATGGTTCTTAACAAAGTTACCATTTCAAAAATGCATCAATTATCCTGTATATGATTTTCTTGAGACATTCACTGAAATTTTCCTCTTATTTTATACTTTTATTCAAAAGAAGTTAGTTCCAGGGTTCCAATTTCAAGAAGATCAATATATTTGGGCTAGAATTGGAACATTATCTGATTGTATTTCCATGTGAAATGGATAAGACAACGCAAGATTATTTTTTTAAAAAAGAAGTAACATGTTTAGAATCAATGGGCCGTATACATAAAAGCAGGTATTTTCTAGATTTTTTCTTATGCACTTTCTTATCATTATGATATTTCGCGTTTTTGTTTTACAATTGTTTATGCTATCATTTGGAGACGGAATGAATGAGTATTGTATCAAATCGAAAAGTAAATGTATGTTGAGTAAAAACCTAGTAAAAGGAAATATCTTTCATGAATACTGATTGATCTATATAGAGGTGAAAGACAGATGTGTGAACGTTTCTTTAATTATGTAAGGTGTTTGTGGCTTAATTAAAGCTGACCACCAATACATCTATCTATCAAGATTTCTTTGCACTACATTTTGCAAACAAGAAGTTCGAGGTTGTTACGAATATATCGTAAATGCTTTGACACAAGGCAAGAAATAACAGCCTATAAACTAGAATGCAAATACAATTACCAACTGCCTTCCTACATTAAAGAATACTATCTGCAAACATTTTGTTCGGGTTCAATCAACAGTATATAACATGGACCTATGAGGTCCATTGAAGAGCAAGTTGTATTATTCCATAAAATGTTATCTTTGAACCCAAGCAATTTGATCCTTAATGTTGTATGTATTGTACATACAACCAATTGCCATCACCAATGATAATCTTTCCAAAAAAGTCACACATAAAAATATTTTTCAATCTTAATTGGTCTAATTTCGACTATTAAAACAAGAGTTTAAGTGCTTCTTAAAATAAGTGAAATATACAGATTTATGAAATATAAATGTATGAACAATTGAGCAACAAAATCCAAAATGACCTAATTGATAAACAAAATCCATAATGACCTTCATTAAAATAAAAATCTGAAAACAATGTATTATTTTTTCCACCTGTAGCCTACGCTTTCGGCCATTCGTTTATTATGTTCCTGATAGCACGTTTACTCCATGGAATTGCCGCTACAGCCATTGAGATTGCCGGTAAGCATATCCACTTCGGTATGTGTGTTGAGGTTTCATATATATATATATATATATATATATAATTTGAAAGAAATGGGGGAAGAGAATAATAGTTGACGTAGCTCAAATCAAAGTTCCCCAGAGCTATCCTCCCTTTTTGGATAATTTTTTTGTTGAGGATCGGAAAAAATGTCTCTGCCGGAATCGAAACCGCAAGGCCTCCAAGCTTTGAACGCCGGGTGGCGCTTCACACTAGACGCAATGAGACGGTTAGTGGCTAGGGCGGACCGCGATCCGACTGACTGATCAGATAACAAGATTCTCGACGATCACGGCAATTGTTTCGCTTTGTCGGGTGGGTAAGATGAGTTTTTTTGAATACAATGACAAGCGTCATTGCCTGCAGCTGGATCTAAGCGGTTGCTAAGATACAGTACATGTATATGAACAATTTATAGCAAGGTAAGGAATAATTACATGTAGCAACGGCCAATGGGGCAAACTCTTTTTATTTTAATGAAAGAATAGGGGAAAGAGAATAATAAGTTGAACGGTAGCCTGTTCAAAATAATCATAAGGCTTTCCCAGAGCTCATCACTCCTTTTTGATAATTTTTTGTTGAATGAAAAAATGTCTTTCTTTGGGGCCGAGAAATCGAACCCGGCCTCACGCTTTGAACGCCGTGAGTGCCTTGATTTGAGCTACGTCAACTATTATCCTTCTCCCATTCCTTTCAAAATTTAAAAATAAAAAAGAGTTCCCATATGGCTGTGACATTATTATCCTACACTTACTAATATATTTATATAATATATAGGTATATAATATAATATTATAATACGTCCATTATGCAATTCATAGGACAAGGCTAAAGGAAGCTATTTTTAACTGAATTTAATACTAAGATAATCAATTGAGATATGAAGGGCTGAAATCGTTGTAGACCATTTGGAATAAATAAAATTGGGCAATTTAAATCCCCAAGATATACCAATATTACCAAATACATTCTGAGGCCTGCAGAGGATAGGCCTTTTTTATAATACAAGAAAGACACTTTTTATAATACATAACTATGTAATGAAAGATATTTTTTTAATACGAATACATGATCTTCTTGACCTGCATAGTTGAAATTGAAGATCTAAACATAGATGTCCATATGTTACATCAAATCAGTTAATGAGATAACAGAGAGTTAAAATGTAAGATAGTCCACAACAAATCATTTCATAAAATATAGATGTCAAACTTTCAGATTGAATGCATTGGTGTCATGTATAGGAAAGTTTGAATGAGACAAGTAATCCAGGAATATACATACTCTATTGATTTTCATAATCAATAATCAAAAACTGCACATAAACTTCAGTAACGAAAAAAGTCAACACTTATAATTGATAAACACAACATTATAGTTAGAATTTATGGTTAAATGGTAAGTGTATTATAACTTCACAAAATGGATATTAACAGAACAAAATATCCATCAGTGGAACTGGCCAGTATCATCACTCACTTCTTTGATCATGATGCATTTTGTCATAGTGTCCCTTATAGGTCATAGTAACTATATGATTTTGGTGATGATTTTCCAGATTTACATAGGTCTACAGTTAAGTTTTAAACAATCGATACATGACACATATTCTTCAGTTTTAGTTTTTTATTTTTCATGGTGGGCTGTAACTTTTGTCAAATTTCAAAAAGAATTATTGCGGCTCAACCATATCGTTCTGCACCGCTCCATTGTTGTCAAAAAGGGCAATCTAATTTCTTGCATTCTCTATTTAGCACTACAACAAGCTGCGTAGGTTAACCATCCGTCAACTCGTGAAATCTTAAACAGATTCATGGAGACTGCTATGCTGTATTGATTGGCTGTCTGTCATAATAGCTGTCTAGTTCAGATGCCTGCCACATAGGGGGAACAATCTGAGTACTAAAAGTTCTTTGTTTGAAAAACAGTGCGGTCGTGGAGCACAATATGATAACCCTTTTAATTTAAATAATATTGTATTTTTAAAATACTTTACAAAGTTAATAGTACACATACAACATTGTTGAAATACAGTCAATAAACCTCTCAAATTTGCCAAAATTGTAACTCACGAACATCTAGTACTAGCATCCTTCAATCCGTACTATCAAAAGTTTTATGCATCCTAAGCACCTGTCGCCCCATTGGTAGAATCAAATTATGTTGTTGAATGAATTGAAATTTAGAACTTGATATTGCTAAATAATTGGCGGCATAAAAATATCACTTAAAGGAACATTAGAATTTTCCTTTGCGAGTAGCGATTTGTATGTCTTAAAATCATAAAATGATCATACTTTGGCCATATCGTTATAATACAAGGTAAGCGGAATTTTCTTCGGTGAATACCTATATGACAATTACCTCGTTCATTGTCCAAAATCGAACTTATATCTACGTATCATCATTACGCTAATTTTTTTTTTAGTTACGAATATTAAGTTAAGGAATACAATCTGCTGCGATACTGTCACTGAATGTTTCAAGGCAGCTTCTGAGCCCCATTCATACTAGTAAATCGTCGTTGCGAAAACCTGTTTTTTAATTAAATAACTATCATCAACGCGCACATTGTTGTTGGTTCGTTTTGGGTAATGAGATATATCTGAGTGTACTGTCCCCAACTTTTGTTTGATGTTAATGACACGCCCATTGCAGGACCTGAGTTGTACAAAAGATTAGTCATCCCAGTGTTTATATTTTTAACTTCAATTCTGTTAAATGCCTAACATGAACTCCCTAAAGAAAAAATTCCTTGAATGGACTTGCATATATAATGAGTCTCACTCTGTTATCTGTTATGTGCTTTATCTTATATATTTAACTTTCCCCTGAAAAACTTTTTTTCGCAGTCCAATTCACCATGTTGCCGGTAACAGAGCCATTTCCTTATAATTCAAAATATCAATAAACGGAGGGGAAACTAAAATAAGTCCAATCAACCATTAACAAGTTAATCCGACTCTAAACGCTTGATTTGAACAACATTCTTGGCAGCTGTGCCTTGCAAGATTTATATGGCTCATTTTAAGAAAAGTAACGGGTGCATTAATATCTCATGAATTGCCTATTTCGGTCTTCTGAGGGCATCTATTGACATAACAATTTACTATAATATCATCACCACATCTTGCGTTCTTCCACACCGCGTGTGCAGCGGGAAGCTGTACGGTGGAGGTTTAAGAGTATGCGATAAAAATTAGGAATATCGTCGCTTTGCAAATTTACATTAAAGATGTGACTAATAGCATGGGACCATTCATTAGTTGGAAACTGTTGGCATTTATGACACTGGAATTCACCCATCTTGAACACATAAGTCGATGTGTGTGTGTTTTTGAGCGGCAGATAACGGCCTTTTGGATTGTAATTGAATGTCAGGCATTTGTATAAAAAAGAAAAAAAAAAAAAAAAGAACATCAAAGGCATCTGTATGTCGGGGGAAAATTGTTGATTTGGCCACATCTTGACTGTAGAAAACGTGGATGTCATTAGTGTTCTTGTTGTTTATGACACGTGAACAATGTATGCTTAACATAAAAAATAGCATAGCTACCAGACAGGGAATATTAATAACCAATTGATAACTGTCATGTTGTATATGCTGATCAT
>CALNVZ010003434.1:22584268-22626557 GCA_940671915.1 Paracentrotus lividus | reverse complement strand
GTACACATACTAACATGTTGAAAAATACAAATAACTCAATTTGGCCAAAATGTAACATACGAACATCTAGTACTAGCATCTTCAATTGTACTATAAATGTTTATGCTCCTAACCCAAGCTTCCCCCATTGTAAACAAATGTTTGTTTGAATTGAATTGAAAATTGAAATTGATATTGCTAATAAGACGGCAAAAATACTCACTTAAGGAAATTAAGAATTTTCCTTTCGGCGTTTGTATGTCTGTAAAATCCATAAAATGATCAAACTTTGGCCATATCGTTAATCAATAGCGGATTTTTCGTGAATACAATGACAATTACCTTCGATTTCAAAATCGAATATATCTAGTTATCATCATTACGCAATTTTTTTTTTTAGTTTATCGAATATAAGTTAAGGAATAAATCTCTGCGTATACTGTCCTGAATGTTTCAAGCAGCTTTGAGCCCATTCATATAGTAAATCGTGAAAACTGTGTGTTTTAATGTAATAATATATCAAGCGCCATTATGTTGTTTGGTTGTTTTGGGGTGAGATAATTGTGTATATCCCAATTTTTGTTGATGTTAATGACCACGCAATGAGGGAGGTGTTGTCGTGTTTATATTTTAACTTCAATCTGTAAAATGCCTTAAATGTAACTTATAAAAAAATATTCATTGATGATGTGTATATATGTCTCACTCTGTTTACGTTATGTGCTTTATTTATATATTTAACTTTCCCCTGAAACTTTTTTTCGTCAATTCACGCCATGTCCGTAAAGAGCCATTTTTATAATTCAAAATATCAATAAACGGAGGGGAAAACTAAAATAAGGTCAATCACCAATTAACAAGTATACGCGTCAACTTGATTTGAACAACATTTCTTGCGCTGTGTGCCTTGAGATTTATATTGCCATTAAAAACGGGGGCATTTATCTCATGAATTGCCTATTTCGGTCTTCTGAGCATCTATGAAATACAATTACTATCAATCTCATCCACCATGCTGCCGTTCTTCACACTGCGTTGAGCGGGAAGCTGTATCGTGGGAGGTTTTAAGAGTAGTCGTAAAATTAGAATCGTTCGCTTTGCAAATTTACATTAAGATGTGACAATAGCATGGGAGCCATGTCATTAGTGGAAAACGTTGGCATTTATGACACTGATTTCACACATCTTGATGTGATGTGATGTGTGTTTTTTGACGCGAGATAACGCCTTGGGATTGGTAATTGAATGTCAGGCATTATAAAAAAGAAAGAAAAAAAAAAAGAAATGGCATCTGTATGTCGGGGAAAATTGTTGATTTTGCCATCTTGACTGTAGAAAACTGTGGATTGCATAGGTTGTGTGATTGTGTTATGATCGTGAACATGTATGCTAACATAATACATACTACCAGACAGGGAATATAATACCAATGGATAACTGTCATGTTGTAATCTGATCAGTGTATCAATCCACTAGTTATATGCCATAAAGATGTGTATCCTATTCAATTATTATATTTGTAAACTAAAAAAAAAAAAAAAAAAAAAAAAAAAAAAAAAATGGGGAGATTATTGTCGATTTGCATGGATAAAAAGTGCTTATTTAACAAGACACCATTATTTTGTCTTGTTATAAACATTCTTTTGTTTAATGAATATGACATGAAAATTTATTTTGTAATAATATCATTTGTTCAGATGTTGTTATAAAAATTAATAATCCCACAATGCTTGTATTTTCTTGATTTATATTTTGCTGGCAATGAAATAAAAGTCAGGGAGTCAACCCTTACAAAAATATCGTGTGGTACCACACAACGGTACCATACAAAATACCACAGGATTTTCCTACGGTTTTTGGCACAAATACCACACAAAATACCATACAGCAGTATCATACAGCCAAAATACCATAGGATTTCCTATGGTTTTTTGGCACAAATACCACACAAAATACCATACAGCCAAAATACCATAGGATTTCCTATGGTTTTTTGGCACAAATACCACACAAAATACCATACAGAAGTACCATACAGCCAAAATACCAATGGATTTCCTATGGTTTTTTGGCACAAATACCACAGGATTTCCTATGGTTTTTTGGCACAAATACCACAGGATTTCCTATGGTATTTTAGCACAAGTACCACAAAAAATACCATACAGGTGTACCATACAGCAAAAATACTTAATAGCATTATCCCAAACTAGTACCACACATCAATACCGCACACACTTACCAGGATACTGACATACCGTTGCGACCGGAACACCACACGCCGTTAATTCAGAGATGCCACACGCCGTTACCACAGGACTGCCGCTAGACACCCAAGGATACCATACACTGGTATATATACCACTATTTATAAAAAATATTTTGGGTCACAGTTAGTTATTTTCTATATTTCTTGATAAAAATGCAAATGTCAAAACTATCGCTCTTGATCTTACTTTGTGTTTAGGAAATATATTTCCCTAAAAGAAAAAATATTAATATGCAGGCAATTACTATTTAATGAGGTAAGCTTCACAAAATACTGATTTGTGCATACAAAAACATTGTATGCAAATGAGCTAATTACCATAGTACCACACGAAGTACCACAGGAATACCATACGACTACCAAACTTCAGCAGTAAACTGCCATAAATCCACTTTGACTAATGCCCGTTGGTTTCATCCCTGTTGGATCTTTGTCTTCAATCAGTTCGTCAAATTACCATTTGGTCTAATTAATTCGAATTTCGCCTAATCAAGTCGACTAGGTCAAACACCACTTAGTCAATTCCTGTAAGAAACTATCCCTTAGAAAAAGAAATATCCTGTGACAATACTACACAACGGTAGGTATTGGCGGCGTCCCGGGTGGACGGGGGACGATCGAGTTCCCCCCCCCCCCATCGATTTTTGTTTTCTGGGGGATCGTCCACCCTCGATTTTTAAAGCTTAAGAAAAATATATATACATATAATAGACGAAGAGGCACAGTGTGCGTAAAATGTACAGGTCAGGTCATTAAAAAGCAAAATTTTCGGCTCGCGCTTCGCTTGCAAACAAAAACACCAGACTATTAAACTAATAATCTTTCTTCAGGTCCCTATATTCATTTATTCTTTTATTTGTTACAACGCTTTATTTGTAACTTTGGCATAATGTGTGGGGTAGGTCAATCTATTGTGAATTTTGGATATTAGCCTATATTATATGTCTCTTTGGGGTGCTTTATTTATTCCGATCTAGTGTATAATTAATTCCTCTCCAAATTTGGCGGCAATCAGGGGGACATGTCCCCTTGATTTTCAAAGCTTCACATTTTGTTTTTATTTTCTAAATAATTTGGATAAATTTTGTATTTGCCCACTTCTCCAAATGTGATGGAAATAAACTGTTAAATTTCTTTAAATTCTTTGTTTTCAGGTCCGTATCGTAATAAAAAGTGACCATATTCAGAAAGGGATTACAAACATATATATATATACATTGTAAAACGTTGATTTATGAGATTTTCACTCGCTCTTCGTAATTGTATTTTCTTTAAGAGTAGTGATTATCAGCTAGTGAGTACAATGATTAAAGTTATTATAGGGCAAAATTTTTAGCTCGCGCTTCGCGCTCACAAACAAATAACAATACAATGATTTAACGATTTAACTATGTCTTCAGGTCGTAGAATTTGTGGAATATGTTTTTGTTCCAACCTTATATTCTTAAATTGTCATTAGTTTCTGCATAATATGTGAAAAAAGATCATTCTATTTCGAATTTGGGTATACAAATATTTAGGAAGCCTTATTCCGTTCGAGTCTATAATAACCATTCCGGGGTCTCCGTTCTCCCCCCACCGCTGACCGTCATCACATGAAATCGCCGCCCTGATGGTCGGGGGAGCCGGGACAATAATTTAACACGGGGCATTGTAACAGAGGCTCCCATCCTAGCAGAAACATGCTTCAAACTTAACCTATGTATAAAAAAAAAGTAATAATAATAATAAAAATAATTAAAAAACAAAAGTGCATTTCGTCGCTCCACATGACGTTTGAGTGAAGCAAATTTAACGGTCATGGAAACTTTCAACATTGTGTATTTGTGCCATACACGTGTATTTTGCCCCAAAAAAACAATGCAATACCATACATATGGTATATGTGTAAAAAAAAAAAACATACAGCAATACCATACATATGTATTTTGTGCCAAAAAAAAAAACAACAGCAATACCATACATTATGGTATTTGTTCCAAAAAAAAAACATACACAATTACCATACATATGTATATGTGTAAAAAAAAACAAACTAACAAAAACAAAAAAATACAGCAATACCATACATATGGTATTGTTGCCAAAAAAAAACATACAGCAATACCTACATTATGGTATTTGTGCAAAAAAACATACAGCAATACCATACATATTGGTATTTGTGCCAAAAAAAATACAGCAATACCATTACATATGGTATGTGTGCCAGAAACCATAGAGAAATACCATACAGTATGCGATAGTTTGTGCCAAAAAAAAACAACAGCAATACCATACAATGGTATTTGTGCCAAAAACATACAGAATACCATACATATGGTATTTGTGCCAAAAAAAAAACCATACAGAAATACCATACATTGTATTTGTGCAAAAACCATACAGCAATACCATACATATGGTATTTGTGCCAAAAAAAAATACAGAAATACCATACATATGGTATTTTGTGCCAAAAACCATACAGAAAATCCATACATATGGTATTTGTGCCAGAAAACCATACAGCAATACCATACATATGGTATTTGTGCCAAAAAACCATACAGCAAACCATACATATGGTATTTGTGGCCAAAAAACCATACAGAAATACCATACATATGGTATTTGTGCCAAAAAACATACAGAAATACATACATATGGTATTTTGTGCCAAAAACATACAGCAATACCATACATATGGTATTTTGTGCCAAAAAAACATACAGCAATAACCATACATGTGGTATGTGTGCAGGAAACCATAGAGAAATACCATACATATGGTATTTGTGCCAAAAAAAAAACATACAGCAATACCATACATATGGTATTTGTGCCAAAAAACCATACAGCAATACCATACATATGGTATTTGTGCCAAAAAAAAAAACCATACAGGAAAACCATACATGTGGTATTTGTGCCAGAAAACCATAACAGCAATACCATACATATGGTATTTGTGCCAAAAAAAAACATACAGAAATACCATACATATGGTATTTGTGCCAAAAACCATACAGAAATACCATACATATGGTATTTGTGCCAGAAACCATACAGCAATACCATACATATGGTATTTGTGCCAAAAAACCATACAGCAAAACCATACATATGGTATTTGTGCCAAAAAACCATACAGAAATACCATACAATATGGTATTTGTGCCAAAAAAACATACAGAAATACCAATACATATGGTATTTTGTGCAAAAACCAATACAGCAATACCATACAATATGGTATTTGCTGCCAAATACCACAGCACTGCTGTATGGTATTCTTATGGTACCCTTTTCCTGTGTGGTATTTCCCTATGGTACTTCTATGGTATTTGTTTGTACCATAGAAATACCATAGGAATACCACAGGACATTCAGAAATACCATAGGAATACCACAGGACATTTTTGTAAGGGAAAGTAATACTTCAAATCAAAGAAATTTGTAGAATAGTAGAATTTCGTAGTAGTAAATATAATGGGAAATGTGTAAATAGGAGACTCTACTATAAATTCCATTAGAGCTCAACTAAATTCCTGTTGTGGCAGAGAAAATGTTGTTTTATTGAAATTTGCTGCACTTGCCCTGGTGTTGTTTAAATGACATTTCAATATATGGGCAAAATATATGATCATATTCGATGCATGTCTTTCAATGATATGTCACAGTAAGTCTTTTAGTGAGTTGTGTGGCAAATCATTTTGTACTTGGAATTAATAAAGGTATTCCATCATATCATTCTGCTACCGAAGTAAACAAACAAACAAACAAAACTGTCCTCCCAAAACTTCAGATGAGTTTTATAAATACAGTACACTACTAGCTATCTACAATAGATATGAACACATAATGATTGTAGGAATTTTTAGAATCCTATTTCTCTCGTCCTATCATATTTTGACGTAACTCAGCCCCTTCCTTCCCCCTTCTCTCTCTCTCTCTCTCTCTCTCTCTCTCTCTCTCTTATCCTCTTTACCCTCCCCCTCTATTTCTGTCTTTCTTCCTTTCTGTCTCTTTCTGTCTGACCCAGATATATGATTCCCCCCTCCCCCCAAAAAAAAAATAATAATAATAATAATAATAATAATTAAACAAAATAAATAAATAAATAAATAAATAATAATAATAATAATAATAATAATAATAATAATATTAATAATAGTAATAATAATAATAATAATAATAATAATAATAATAATAAACTTTTAAAAAAATAAATGAAAAATAAGTAAATAAATAATAATAATAATAATAATAATAATAATAGTAATAATAGTAATAATAATAATAATAATAATATACTCACGTACGCGATTCTCACTAAAAATGTAGTATGTTTGTCGATCTGTGATCATCATATGTTTCGTTGTAAGACGACATTTTCTCCAGCATAAATTCCTCTCGGCATTAATTGTCTAAGATTGAAATAGCGTTTGCACGTCTGGTGTTGCAATAGGGTTTTATATAAGGTTTAGAGTTAAGTTTTAAGGTAGGATAAAGGCCTAGTGTTCTTTCCATGGTTAAAGTTAGTCATTTGATTAATTTCGGTTTGTAAAGGAAATAGTATATAAACATTATTGCCAGGCAATGGCATCAATATCAGATCCCCAGCACGGTATTTTATCTACACAGCTTCTCCCCACCCAGGTGTAAATGGGTACCCGGAAGGATGACGGCCGTTTTGTGATACTGGTCGGCAAAGCAGTGCGCCAGGCTGGAATGCTCCCTACAAAGTGGAGAGTGTGCACGTTTTGTGCCGGATTGCAATTGAATCCAAACATCGGGGGTAATTACATAATGTAAGCGCTTATAGCAGGATATACGTAACAGGAAAAGCGCTGTATAAAATCCTGAAACCAGTATTAAATTATTACATCAAATCTCCATTCTGCCTGATCAGGTCTGGGTGTGGTAGCCTACAGCTATTCAGACGACGAGGAAAAAAGAGGATTCGCCATTGGCCTAGCTATTAGTGCATTCGCATTCGGCTCATTAGGTAAATCTTTTTTATTATTCAGTACTGTCATCGCTATTCATCTATGAATATTTTAATTTATGAATTTAACAATATAGTTAAAAATATATGAATATATAATAAGTGGTGAGGTAATGGTATATTTGTCATGGAAAATGATGATAAGCATTACTAGAATCACATCATAAGGCCTAGTATATAATTATATATATATATATATAAACACAAAACAAAAAGAAAGTTCCCCCTATTTCAGATATCAATAATTTTCGAACCAGGAGGAATTTAAAAAATCTAATTATATGTCCATGTAGGGAATTTAATTAGCTACCATAGGACCCAATTTTAGGAAAAATCATCAAGTCATGCTTCAGTGATTAATGGTTGAATGCAAAAATGTCATTTTTTGAAGTTCACAAGCCTAAAATCACAACTTTGATTCAATGATATCGAACCCATTTTCAGATTTTAAACAATTTACATGTCAGAATGTATGCAAAACGTGCTTCCCAACATACGGAAACGAAATTTGCGTCAAATTTCACGGTTGAGTGAGCATGCAGCAAAAATTGCCCAAACTGCGATTTTTACTTCTTTGCCATGGTAAAATCGATCAAATGTGAGGGAATTCCTGTTTTGGAAGTGTATGCAACCAATATCCATCCATTCACGGTTAAATCAATCAACCAAAAATAGGCCATTTTAGAATTACGAAGAGTCATTGTAGTAATTTTATGCAGTAGAAAGCATCTCAATAACATTTTTTGGGTTTTATTTATATTCTTTGGGCACGTTTCAATGATCCTATGGCATTTATTCAAAAATTCATGCTTCAGTGAGCACGTAAGGCTAGAAAAGCCCTTTTCTCACGTACGGACTAAAATTCAAATTCTTACTTTGATGGAATATAATAATTCTTTTCGGGGAGTACTTTTGATTTTATTTTCATAGAAATCCCGATGTTTCACGCCTCAGTGGGCACAAGATACAAGAAAACCATGAAACATTAGAGAAGAAAGTTTCAGGCTTCGTCACGGATCAGTGACTTTTCGAATACGTAATTTGAGTAACGATCATGTTAGTTTTATTTATTTATTTATTTCAGTTTTATTTAAACAGGGTAGTCTCAATTCAAGTCCATTTCTGGACCTGCTCTTCCAGAGAGCCCTGCATTCATATAAAATACATTTCAAATTTTTCAAACATTCAGAAACATATATAATACAAAGGCATAAATAAATTAATCAAATAATAAAAACAACAAAGTAAGTAAGGTCAATACAAAGGTCAATAGATATTCATAAGAGATAATTACAGGAGAAACTGAAAGGTATGTACATGCTTTTTGAAACTTTGCAAGAGATTTACAATTTGAATATTACCAGGTAATTTGTTATATAATTTGGCCCCCGACACAGCTAATGTTTTCATTTTAAATTCAGTTTTACATTTAGGGATGAATAAAGGACAATTTAATGAATAACGTGTACAATACAAAACATTTCGTTGGCTAACTAAAGAATTTAGATATGGTGGCGATAATCCATTGATGATTTTAAAAATTAATATGCATTTTTGATATTTCATTCTTTCTTCTACTGATTGCCACTTTAATGTACTCATGAGTAAACTTTGGGGTGTCAAATAATTTGCATGAAGTATTAGACGGGCGTATCTATTTTGTAGTTTCTGCAATTTTCTAAGATTTTGTTTTGACGTGTTCCCCCTATTGTATTACAGTAATTAAAATGCGGTAGGATTAAGGAGTAATATAAAGTAATGAGCTCTTACGAGTAATATAATGGCGTATTCTTCGTATACAAGCAATTGTACCTGATACTTTCTTCACGATTGTTTTAATTGTAGCGACCAGGTTAGACAGCGGTCCATTGTTATTCCTAAATATTTAATGCTCTCAACTGGTTCAAGAATGGTATGTTATGATAAATATGCATATATTATAATTTCTAATTTTTCTTTGGATCCAAAAAATAATTGTTTTGGTTTTACTTGCATTCAAGAATAAGCCATTGTAATGTAACCATTTCACAATACTAGAAAAGTCTTTTTTGAGATTAAGTTCACAAGTTTTATAGTCTTTACCATGGTGAAACATTGCTGTATCATCAGCATATAATGATATCTTTGTCTTAGAATGGAGTTGAAGATTACAAATATCATTCACATATAGACAAAAAATAAGTGGCCCCAGTATTGACCCCCTGTGGAATTCTGATTTAACAGTTAAAAAATTACTTTTAGTTCCTTGCAAAAATACACATTGTTGTCTATTAGATAGATATGACTCAAACCACTTAAGTTCAACACCATCAATACCATACTTTGACATTTTCTGAAGAATTAACTGATGGGGTATAACATCAAAGGCCTTTTTCAAATTAAAAAAAAATCGCACCAGTGACCAGACCGTTGTCCATGTTATTAAGTATACTTTCAACGATTTCGGTCAAGCATGTCAAAGTTGAGTGTCCGGCCTAAACCCTGACTGACGCTCACTTAACAAAGAATTCTCATTTAAGTAAGTATAAACCTGAGTGTGAACTGCCTTCTCAAATATTTTCGAAAGAGGGGAGAACAGAAATAGGTCGATAGTTGCCTAAATCCGTTTTGTTTCCTCCTTTATGAATAGGGCTTATTTTGGCAACTCTTGAATTCCTGGGGAACGCACCCTTTTTCTAGTGAACAATTAAACAATAGTGTTAACACTCCTGCTATATATGGGGCAGCGATTCTAAGTAACTTAGGAGGAAGATCGTCAATACCAACTGCTTTGAAACATCAAGCTTCAGTAGTTCTTTTAATACAAAGCATTGTTCAATCTCAGTAAATTTGAATGTATTGTTCTGTTTGATATAATGTTTGAAGTGCATTGATATCAAAATGATTATTATTCGTACCTGCCAAATTGCTTTGAACATTATTAAAAGTTCATTCAAACAATTCTGCCTATCTTTTCTTTGTCTACTACAATTTGGTCATTTACCATAATTTTATATTCAGAATTAGAATCTTTCTTTGGGAGTAATTTTTTGATAACTTTCCAAGATTGCTTCATGTTATCACCAGTTCTTGTGCAAAGATTCTTATAATATCTTTTTTTAAGCTTCTTGTTTAATGCATTTGCTTTATTTCTTTTCCCAGTAGCTTTCGGATTTATGCTTATCAAATTTGCGTTTGAAATAATCTCTATCTCTTGCAATGCAAAATATATTTTTTAGTGATCCAAGGTGACCCCCTGGAGCGTAATCGTACAGTAACATATGGTACATGTTGATCACAAATATCTTTGAATTTACATTTAAAAATACTCCACATGTTCTCAACATTTTGATTGTTTAAGCATAAATTTTGCCAATTCACGTCTTTAACATCATTCTTGAATGAATTTTCATCAAAATTTCTAAATGAACGATACGTCGTTACAGAACACACTGTTGGCGGTGGCTTTTCTTTTAATACAAGGTAAATTAATAGATGGTCATTCAGACCAATAGACTGTGTACCACACACCAGTGATTTTAAATTATTTGATACAAGGATTAAATCAATGAGGGTCGTACTATTAAGAGTTATACGTGTTGGGGTGTTTATCAGCTGGGACAATTGCATATCGTCACATAAATCATTTATCTGCTTTGATAATCTATTCTGAGTGAGCATGTTGCAGTTCATGTCACCTAATATAACAATATCATTAGATAACGTGCATATATTTTCCAGCTTATTTTCTAGGTGATTGAAAAATGCACTTCCACTATTAGGTGGGCGATATATAATTCCAAGATACTTAGAGTTGTGATTGTGTAGTTTTATTTCTAGCCACATCATTTCTATTTCATCGTCTTCAAGATCACATCGTCGGATATATTTCTATTAGTGAATTACATATGTTTTCACTCAGCCATGTTTCTGATAAAGTCAAAATTTCATATGGATTTTTGTTCAAGAATAATTGTAAATCATCGACTTTATTTCTGACACTTCGAATATTCAAATGTGCAATCTTCAAACCTTTTCCCATAGGGAAGTCATTTATAAGAGTATAATTATGCTTTTTTAAGTCAAATTCACTATGAATAGTGTTTGTATCATTAACATTTAAATAAAGATTCACGTCACTGTCTACAACGTTATCCTGTATATTCCAAAACGGCATTTCGTGTAGAATACATTTGGGGCATTTCCAGTCTTGAAATTGTTCAGATGAATCATCATATTGTTTTGAAGATACATCTCCACATGAAATATGAATCCATTGATTACAATTTATACAAAGTAGCGCTTTTTGATTGCGCTTTACAGGTTTCTCACATATATAACAAGGGAATGTAATGACCATGGGGATAGTGTAATAAGACAAAATATACTATACAACAAAAATACAAAATGATAAAATAAGTTCAGAATTTCTCTCTAGAATAACATTTATATCATCAATAAAAATAGAAAGTTGTGATGTTTGACATTCTCGAAATGCTGGCATTAATAACCTGAGATTCTCTTTTTCTTTTTCTTCTTCTTCTTTTTCTTTTTTTTTTTAAAGTAGTTATACATGTTTGTCAATTTTGTAAGTAAGGTAAGAATACTATGCTATAACATAAAAATATAAAACAAGTATAATTACTGAGTCCATAACAACAATTTTTTTCTCGGACAGACAGATTCAGATTATTCAGGTTGCGTCTGATCCTCTCTGATCACTGGTACTGTGTTCCATTTCATGCTCAGTTTTTCAAGGTCTCTTTCTCTTGTGACATTAACTTTACCTTTTCCCCCTTTCAGCTTGATGCATATTCGTCCATCTTGGGTCCATGTCTTATCAACGTATTTCTTGTATCTGTGTCTTACCTTATATAGCAATTCCTTAGAGACCAGTTGAAGCTTTGTGCAAAGTTTCATACAATAATTCACAGTCAAATGGACAAAAACTGACAATTAAAATATGCCAAATTTCACTTTTGTTAAACTTTTGTTAAACCTCTGTACATAAAGTCAATGGAGGAGGAAATCAATACCTGACAAACGTGAAATTCAGCCAATTTCATTGATGATTATTGTTAATTTGACCGTGAGTTATTTCACGAAACTTGGCACACAGCTTCAACTGATCTCCAACTAACATGATCCTGATTTAAATTACGTATTGGAAAAGTCACTGAACCATGTCGAAGCCCCAAACTTTCTTCTCATTTTCATGATTTTCTTGTATCTTGTGCCCACTGAGGCGTGAAACATCGGGATTTTTGTGAAAATAAAATCAAACGTACTCCCCAACAAGAATTGTTATATTCAATCAAAGTAAAAATTTGAATTTTAGTCCGTACGTGAGAAAAGGGCTTTTCCACTCTCACGTGTTCACTGAAGCATGAATTTTTAAATAAATGCCATAGGATCATTGACACGTGCCCAAAGAATATAAACAAAACCCAAAAAAATGTTATTGACATGCTTTCTAGTGCATAAAATTACTACAATGACTCTTTGTAATTCTAAAATGGCCTATTTTTTGGTTGATTGATGGGTTCATTCAACCGTGAATGGATGGATATTGGTTGCATACACTTCCAAAACAGGAATTCCGTCACATTTGATCGATTATACCATGGCAAAGAAGTAAAAATCGCAGTTTGGGCAATTTTTGCTGCATGCTCACTCAACCGTGAATTTTGACGCAAATTTTGTTTCCGTGTGTTGGGAAGCACGTTTTGCATACACTCTGACGTGTAAATTGTTTAAAATATGAAAATGGGTCCGATTCCATTGAATCAAAGTTGTGATTTTAGGTTTGTGAACTTCAAAAAATGACATTTTTGCATTCAACCATTAATCACTGAAGCATGACTTAATGATTTTCCCTAAAATTGGGTCCTATGGTAGCTAATTAAATTCCCTACATGGGCATATAATTAGATTTTTAAAATTCCTCCTGGTTAAAAAATAATGGATATCTGAAATAGGGGGAACTTTCTTTTTGTGTTGTGTTTATATATATATATAATTATATAATTATTATTATAGTAATAGTGGTACGAGGAGAGGTAGTAGTTGTATTATTATTATTAGTAGTAGTAGTAGTAGTAGTAGTAGTAGTAGTAGTAGTAGTAGTGATAGTAGCAGCAGCAGCAGCAGTAGAAGTAGTAGTAGTAGTAGTAATTATCAATAGTGGCGGTAGTAGTTTTATAACGACAAACATTTGTATAACCTTTAAACATTTCCTTACGGCGTATTCCATTAAAAATGTAACAATTACGAATGTCCTTTTTTTTTTGTCCAGCTGGACCCCCTTTTGGGTCTGTTCTCTACTCTTTCTTCGGGCAAGCGATGCCATTCCTTATCCTGGCGACCGTAGCATGTATACTAGCAAGTAAGTAATGTTAATTTACCAGACGCCACAACTTTGATGGGAAGTCAACTCTGTTATTCATTCTTATTTTTTGAGGCAGAAAATTATATAACAGTGAAAATTTGAAAAAATTATTAATATTAATGGTAACGAGATTATGAGTACCTGTGTATCGTCGCTCAGGAGCTGCTCCCCCGCATGTTATAGCATACAAATTCCAGAATTGCAAATTTATTTACAAATGTAAAATTCATTTTACAGTTGCTGAAGTCCTCTGCATCTCACCTCAAGCTCGTAATGAAAACCCCGATCCGGCTCCTGTCTATGTACTTGTAAAGGACCCTCTTATCTTAGCTTCTGCAGGTATGTTTTTCAAGATTATTCACTTGATTATTACTAATCACGATGCTTAAAATTCTTCACTAATCATTCACAAAACGATCTTATCATGTATGTAACTTCAACACTGTCTTATTAAACGAACTGTACAGCAACTTAATACTTAGGGTGAATTCAATTTTTCCTATTTTTATATTTTATAAATCAACTCAATTGTAATACTTGTTTTAGGGGCACGTACTGGATACAAGGTAGTATCACAATGCATAAAGAGGCCATTGCAATATACAACATGGTAAAGGAAGCAAAGTTATTACAATAATTCAGTTTACATCGTGAAATAATACGCAAAGCCATTGTGAGTATAGAAGATGGGTAATTGCTCCTGAATCATTACACATAAAATAATAGAGATCAATAAAATTGATGCAATTTTATCGAGTCTTGTCGCTATATCACACAAATTATTTGCATCTTTGAATAATTGTGAGGATGACAGTTTTGTCATACCTCCGAGGTACGAGAACAGCCAAATAGGATATTACCACGAATGGCAGGTTTTCATTTAGAGATGATATCTCCTAAACAGCAATGGTTGTAGACAGTATTGCAGGCATTACATATAAGCATATTATGAGGTTTAAAGCTAAAGGAAAACGCTTTGCATATGCCCCACAAATTCAAATACGATCCCGTTTTTCACTGCGAAAATGCAGCGAAGTCGGCAATTTTTGGAGTATCTAAGTCATGTACGTCATGCACGTTCACTATTAGGAGAAAATAAACCCCGCAATTTATTTTCTTTGTATACTCCAAGATCATGTTTAAGCCTAAATAGATTTAAGGGAAGCAATCATAGCCACGCTCTTTTCTCAGGTCATTTGTATTTGGTTCGACCAATACGATTTCATTACAAAGACTTTATAAAAGGTGTGAACAAGATTTAGGGCTAAAACTCTATACATCGATGACAACGAGATCGATAAAGACGATGACTGCCATGATGATGAGAGATAAAGCAAAGCCTTGCAAAGAAGAAGCTGATCCACCTATCGAAAAAATGAAAATGATGAAACATAAAAGTCTTCGATTTCGATTATATTTTGAATCAAGGCATAATTATGTATTTTTCAGGGAGTGATCAATTGGCTTACAGGGACACTAGGAAAATTAGGAACATTAGGAAGTTATTATAAAATGGATACATGAATGCTAATCAAATGATTGGTTGAGAACGGATCACATGACATGCATCATTTCTACTGTTACGTCAACCGTTTATTTTTATTTTCCTAAAAATCGTTCAATTAGTAAAGTCTACATGTATATAAGTGCACGCGTGTGCTTCAATGTGACGCTAATACTAAATTGAGCAGCACGTAGCTCGATCCAGGTCTACGTCGAGTTGTTTTACGGGTGACTTGCAATCTTATTCGGATTATTCGGACATTCATTTATTTATCAAACGACAAGGATCCAAATATCTCATTTTATAAAACAAATAACGTGCGGCTTTCGTTCGTTCGTTAGTCAAAATAACAAGCGCATTTGATAACTTCAAAATTGTCCAAAGCCACTCCGCTGCGCGATCGTGGCTTCAAACAATTACTAAAGTTATCTCATGCGCTTGTTATTTTGACTAATGAACTCAGACCAGTGCGTATTTTGTTAACTATGATAAAGCTTGAGACATGAAAAAAAAAGGAATTGCGCACATTAGATTCGTCAAACGTTACAAAATATTGTAGGTCTATAAATTAGAAAATAAAAAAGAAATAAATCAAGAGATATGTCTCTGGTTGACAGTTTTTCGTATGCAGTAAATGCATGAGGACGTGTACGTGGATCTTACTCTCTGACGAAATAAGATTGAAAAAAAAAATTAAAAAGCGCTTTATCTAACCTGGGTTAGGAACACATTTTACACCCAGCGTAAGACATCCGTCCATGAAATAATGTCCCCAAGCTGTGTGAGGACATCCATATAGTTTGGTACAATCATCATCATACCCGGTGAACAGATCAAACCATAACCTAGACGTATTCTTTACATCCTCATACAAATTTTCTGCATCACTTGTGTCCTCATAGCCCAGTTCTGAGCACACTTTCTACAAGTATTTGGGAAATACAAAATAAAGTTATGCTATCAAAACTGCATTGTAACGTTAAGAGAAACAATCATTCTTACGATCGATTGAACCTATCTATCTGTTGCCTATAAGCAATCCATCTATCTCTCTCTCTGAGCGTCGATTTGCTTACCATTCACGAATTTCTGTCTTCGGTCATTACTAATCTCTTGATAACCATCAAAATGGTTATCGATAAGTCTGTAATTCTTATTGTTCAGTGTAAGTTTTAGTAAGATATTCAAAACCGATACGAGCCGGTAAAGCCCTATACATGAAGATTTTAATTCCAAAAGGGAATAAATCCACTTTTAACAAAAATTGAGTTACTGATATCAGGCCATTGTTCATGTACGTACCCGTCTTTGAACAAAAGGGTTTTCTTAATTATAGATTGCAACTGTAAGAAAAATGCATTTTGTAATTTCTATGTTCCATAAATGCGTGTACAAAATCGGGTAAACAAATGCCATTTTCTCAGACAGTATAAAAGTGGAATTATTCCCTTTTGGAATGAAACTCTTCATATATAGCAAACCTCAATTCCCCCAATTACGTCTCAACCCATATTGTCGATTATGTATACACAATAATTATGCTGGCAAGAAGGGTTCATGTACTTTCCCCTCAAAACATGTATGTTTCTCTGTAAAATCTCACTATAAAATTTAAAGAAAGCATACCTCGGCAGAATACCAGTATACGTACTGGCAGATGTTACCCCATTCACCGTTGTTGTAGATCTCTACAGCACCTGCTTCATGGTTTATCTCACCAGTCTCAAGATCCACCAGTCTTATCGGATGGTTGGCCACAATTTCTTCGGAAAATATAAGAAATAGCATTCATTTATTTTTAATAACGGTTTAATATAGGGTACATACAGGTAATATGGGCCAGCAGGTAATATGGGCCACCTGAAGCAAATCATGTCGTGACCGTCGACCGGTGACCGGTGTGAGCGTCATAATGATGTTCATATGAACTGTATACGAAAATCTATCATCGTGAGAGCATCTAAGGCTGGGTTCACATAGAAGTATACGATATACGGTATTTGCTTTTCGCAATTCGGTATTCGGCATTCGCTATACGAGTATAGCGACCTATTTCGTACTTTTCGCCGATGTCATGGAATTTTCAAACGAAGAAAATTCGGCTTTCCTCTTCCCATCCGACGCTGAGGAGGCTAATGTGAGGAGAAAAATAGTTAATAAATCAAAATAGGGGAAATTCAAATCATTTGAACACACGAATTGTAAATGAAGGGCGGTATACGCAGAAAAAAATCGAACATGCGCGATTCCCGTATACTATACGAAATGCAGCTATACGCACTTTTCGAGCAGTGCCGCCCGATGTGAACCGGTATTTTGAAATCGTATTGCTTGACACGGGAATGTGGCATGTTCGATTTCAGCTATTCGCGTGCCCTCGCAAAAACGAGCCGTATAGGCGAGCCGTATAGCTCTATGTGAACCCAGCCTAATGCCGACATTTCTCTGAGAAAATTGCTGAAAACCAACAAGGTAGGTAAAACTTACGGAAATTTTTTATCCTGATGTAAAATTTGATGTTTCATAGAATGTGATGGTGAAAGAGTGTTTGAGGGGATAACCTCAATTGTTTGTATATTTAGTAAGCTTATAGTTTCATTTTGATCATACTAGCGTGTACAGGTCAATTTGTTGTAGTGAAGGGGTGCTATGTGGCATTGAATGCTTGCCTGACATAGCAACATCTGTGCAGGTAATATGGGCCGTCCAAAATGGCGGAATTGATTCGGGTACTTAATATTGGGATGAGGCATCAGTCTCTTTGCTACCATTTTTGGGGGTATATTCACAGTATATAATCAATATAAATAACTTAGTGTAGGCCTATATTGATTTGTATAATGAAAATAATATTTAAATAAAATTTAAAAAAAAGAAATAATATACAAAATACAAAACAATGAAATATATAGTCAAAGTATATACTGAAGGGTCTTATAACTTCAAATAATATCTGAAAGTTAATGATTTCAACATTTTAAGCAAATTCCAGAGAGAAGAGTCATTGTAGTTTTTTTTCTTCAAATACATTAAATACATGTGCCCATATTACCTGCACATGCAGGTAATATAGGCACTTGGGTGATGACGTCAACATTTGAATATTGCAGACAGGGGGGGGGGGTTGGTGATAATTTTTTTTCTTCACAGTGAAAGTTAGGGCAGTAGTTATTGATTCATATAAACAAAGATTAGACTGTGTGTCCTTTTGTAATTTTATGCAAATTGGGCAAATGAGCTTAGGGGGCATTACCTGCATGTACCCTATTTATGTTTATTTGTTTTACTATATATATATATATATATATATATATATATATATATATATATATATATCATTTAGCACTCGACAAACCTTACAGTTTTAGTAGCCCTATTACCCAACTCCGAAGTATGTAAATGGGAAAACTAAGGAAACGTTAATGGCTCTACATGTTCAATCAAAATAAAAATTAAAGATAAGTGAAAAAACCTTTTCCTATTGACATGTTCAAATCTCTGCGACTGGTCTGATTTTTTTTCCACAAAATTTTGAGAGATTCGAGCAAGGTAGCAGTACTTTGAGTTCAGCCATAGAAAAACGAAAAAATTCGCAGGAGCTATAAGCCATACAAGGCGGGTACGACCGTGTAATCATAATGTGCAATTGCTTGTTTCTGAATATACAATCCAGGAATCAATGAGTGTCGATTGGCTATTAAGTGTCCGGAAAAATATGTCTCATATGAAATTGACCTACACTATAAAATTCCTCTTTTATGTCATAAGCACACATTTTATTGTCGCATCTAAAACATACAATCGATGCCATGTTGTAAAAAAGATCCTACAACATAGAATTGACATTTCAATTGCTCTCATGTGTTACTAATTTTACCGCAGCGGCGTCCAAGATTAAAGTAAACCCAACTTTATTAAAATATTAAAATTGTATTACTCATGTGTCATTAATTTTTTGTATCATGACATACCTGTATTGTCTTGGATGACTGAGCACTTGAGTTCTAAAAAAGGTTGGTTAAAACAAATTGTACCAAGTTTTATCAGAAGCAACCCTGGCTTTCTGATCATTTACTCTTTGTGTGAGGTCAGCCTTCCGAAGTCCATTCATAAAGGTGGCGTCACACTGTCCCGAAGTTGAGCAAAGAAGGACACACGAATGGTGAAATGTTAGGGTTCGCGCGAAGTCAGCCCTAACTTTGGTAAACAGCTAAATAATAGCCAAAATGAAAATGATATCTGCAAAAGGTTACACGATGGCACTCGAACAACACAGGAAGGGTACACAAATGGCTCGACGCTTTTGTGATCACGGGAGAATTTTAAATTTTCCATGATCGTGTGTCCATACTTGCTCAACTTCTGGACATTGTGACGCGGGTTTAATCATCGGGCCAATCATGTGCCCTTCGTGTGTTGTTCGAGTCCCGTTGTGTAACCTTCTGTAGACATTGACATTCGCTATTGACCAAATTCGGGGCTGGCTTCGTGCGAACCTTAACATTTCACATTTCGTGTGTCCATCTTTGCTCAACTCTTGGACAGTGTGACGTCACCTTAAGGGACAATAGATTACTTGGGACATTGAAATTCAAGGGCTGCTTTTACCCAAACTTGGTACAGGCTAATTTTTTACGCTTGTTTTTTAAAGCCGAAGTGCTCAGTTAATCCTCACAACACATGTATAAGTTTGGTATAATTGCATAGAAAAGGAGTGACTCTTTATTATGAAATAAATATCAAGATCATATAAGCTATAAAATTTTAATATGAGGCTCTCAAAGTTGGGTTTACTTTTTTCTGGAACGCACTATTAATCTTAAGCTATAGACACACACTTCTTGTGCCCGCATCTAGATCTACCACTGTACAGTGGGGCAAAAAGGAGACTATACTTTGCGATGACAGTAACCATTTGCCAATGAGAAATTTAAAATGGCTAGAAAGTTCATATTTGGACAGGTACTCAATCCAAGTGCAATTGTATCAAAATTGCGTTTGGGTGTTATACATACCGAACGGTTTACAGACGAGTCCAAGCGGCATGTAGTTGGACACAGAATCACTGGGAAGCGTGTAACATTGCTCATCGCAAATTCGTCTCGCACCTTCAGTGTCTTGCTCAAATGGCATCTGCCCGTTGTCGTTGTAATAATGGTATAGCTGTTTTTCATACCCCATAGTTTTACAGAACTCATCCCAGATGTCGGTGGAAGCAGTTTCCCAGGTTCTATTCACCCAGACTGAAACCCACTCGTCACCGGTATAGTACTCTAATCGTCCTTGTTCTGGCTCGTCACTACCAACCAATCGCATGGTTTCCGGCACTTTAAATAATCACAGAAAACAGAATCTATCATTCTTGGACAAGAATGTTCTGGAATTATTTGAACAGACTAAAAAAACAAAAATTAGAGAAATTATGTTCGTTTTGTTTTATCTTGTGCTTTCATTTATTTATTTTCATGGTTAAACATTTAGATATAAAAGTGTTCATCATTCCCACGCATATATCATCCAATCTTTTCATAACATCATTATCTTTTTCATGATATTTATTGTCAATAATAAGAGCTTTGGTGCTTAAAACCAGAATTTTACAAAATCGAAAAGAGAAATTACATTCAATGAAGTCATTGCTTCCAAAAGAAATATGTTTACCTGTGTCTGGTCTGCATGAGACCTGAACTATATTTTCTGGGGCACATGTAGTCGGGTTTTCCGTCTTCGTCACACTGCAGTCTTCTATTCTCCCTTCGTCACCATTGCACTGGATATCCCACTGGAAGACATCAGTGAAATTCTCTGGTCCTAGCTCAACCACTTGGGTAGCTGTACCGTTCTCATACCCCATCATTCTACAAGCTACAGCAGCTTCCGTGTTTGTCCATGTGGCATCACACATGAAAGCCCATCGATCCTGTACTCGATATTTTACCACGCCCTCAGCGGTTCCACCACCACTCAAGAGGCGGATCAAGGTGTCATCGTTTGCTGAAGGCGAGAATGGGAGAAGGCATGCGATAAATATTACAACATTCCTAAAAACATAAATAAATCGGCTTATAATCATTCGCCTGAATTATTCCTTACGACAGTTGGTTCCATCTAAACTTGACTGTTCTGAGCAAAAAAAGATTCCGTTTCACTTGTTATTGACGGAGCACAATCAAAACACCAAAAAAAAGTTTACAACATTTTACTATCTGACTTTTCTCCCTCTCACGTCCCTGGTTTAATACGCAAAAAGAGGAGAATGTTGTAATTAAAAAGGCAGTTTTACGAAGTGTTCGTATTCATTCGGTCAACCTACACAAGTCAATTTTATTTCATAACAGTCAACAGCTATATCATTTATATAGGCACATGTAGTCTTCGCATTAAGAAATTGTGATTTACTCAAACTAGATTCTGCACCATGCCTCCAGGTTTTATCCTTAGTAAAACCTTGAACAAGATGAGCAGTGTTTGCATACTACGGTTCGTACACAAAAGAACACCACTCGCGTTTTACAAAATGAACTGCCTATGCGTTTCATTGGGGTCACTAAGATCAAACTCGTCAAGTCTTCATCATTTGAACTTGACCTGTCACTAATTGCTGTAACACAGTACAGTAGAACAGAAATGAAGATTTATTGTACAATGAGGCAACATTTCTTATAGACACATTGTGTGAAACAATTCCTGGATATTTTCTCAGCCCTTATAAATTTGCCATCTCTTTAACAATCGCGTTTTGCTTACCGAAACATTCAACACCTACATCGTGACTGTGATCGCATTCAGGGCTTATTTCAACTATCTCACTCCGACAGTCATCAAAGCTTTCTTCACTCCCATTGCAGTGGATGTTGTCGAATACACTGTCTCTGAATCCTCCTCCGATGGTGACGGATCTTTTCGCACCCCGCTCGAATCCCAGCTCTCGACACACTACATCTGCAGCTTCTTGAGTCCAGGTCCGATTGCAGATTGACCGTGAGGTTCCGCCATTAACAAATACACCTATTCGACCGTATTCGCGATAATTTTCCCACTCTAAGTAGACATCTGTAGTTTGGAGTAAAGAAATATTTTAGATCTTTTGCAGTCAATCGTTAATCGATTAGCGATCTCTAAATCGAGATAAAACTAGAAAATATATTGTCTCCCTCTTGGAAGTAATGTGTTTTTAATGGCAATATTTTATCCAACAAAACATCTTTAAGACTAAGATTTAACTGTAATTCAGAGAGCGTAATGTGGTGGTGAGCCTCCCCTTTAAGGCCAAATGTCATTAGTTGGGTAGAAAATGCGTTACATGTTAAAAAATTTGGAGAAATGTACATTGTCACAATCAAACATCTGGAGTTTCTTAATAGTAAGTCAGACATGTTTAAAAGTATACTGAAAGCAGAGATTGAAAGGAAGATGATTAACCTATTTTTGTGCCTGTATAGGGTGTGTCATAAATGCTATACAGGGTGTTACAGGAAAAAATGGTTTTTAAAAACTTCACAATTTTACTGGCGCATAATTTCTTAATATTTGCTTCAAATGAAATGAATCATCTTGGATTGTGTCAATAAGACCCTGTGCTTCTAAAAAGATATAAATTTGTAATACAAAATTATTTTATCTAATCGCGCTACAAGGTGTCAAATTAGGAGTAAAAAGAGTGCAAAAAGGGCAGAAATCCTGTCTTTTACACTTGGATTACAACTCAAACAAAGTTTATTGCTAGGAATATGTTTTCACTTTGTGTATCTACATGCATGCCAAGAAAATGGCGAAAAATCACAATTGTTATTAAATTGCATGTGGCAATTTTTTATGCCTGCGATGCAGTGTCTATGAGGATGTGTGCATTAAGTACATTTTAATGAATTAATTAATAGATCAAATGAATTTTGAAAAATCGGCTTTTTATCTATCTATCTAAAACCAGGTAAATTCCAAAGAGAATAATATATCACACAACACATAAGACCAATTGGCTCCAAAGATATAACGCACGCAACAAAGAATAAGAAAGTAACACAAATGGGAATTCCCTATGCTTTAACCGTGCCTCCACCGTAGGATCCTCCAACTCTTACCCTTGTCCACTCAAATTATATTTGCATTAAAACTATGAGTATAACAAAGCTGAAACGTCACAGACATGTAGCCTGATAAATTATCTACAATATGAGTGATTGCACAGCTCATGACTGTACATCATTTTCATGCTATGTAAAAAAAATGTGATAATTTTTCCTCCAAAATGTAACGCCTCCACCCTTTTACTATACCCCAACATGTGACACATGACCTTAAACATGAACTAGGTTATGTTACAAATAACTCTTTAGGTGCCTTACCAAAAAAAAAAGCCGCGGCCTTCTGCGTTAACGCCGCACAGCGGCGCTTTATACCGGATGTACTAATCCCCTCCAATTAAGTCAATGGAAGAATAATAGGGGAACGGTATATCCTGCCTATAATCCCGCTGTGCGGCGTTCACGCAGAGGGCAGCGGCTTTATCTTTTGGTATGATACCTTATTAACCATGCAAGAAAATACCCAGTCGACTTATTGTTAGAAAAAATAAGTTAAAGAAAATTATAAAATAAAGACAAATAATGACCGGGGAGGTTTATTGTGGTTCTGATAAGGAGAGAAAAAAAATCCTTAATCCCAAATAATGCGGCGGTCACAACTCGCCGTACCATCGACGTGCAACTCCCTACGACGGATTCCGTAGAAAATTCGTGCAGCGTTTGCACGATTTTTCAGACACGCACGTCGATGGTACAACTCTTAGAAGATTATTCGACATGTCCAATAAATTGCGATTGGATTCTACGATCGACTGCATTGCACGATGCAGGCACATCGCACGCACCTCCAACGTGCCTGCATGGCAAGTGCTTGAATGTCAATCGTGCGATTCTGGTGGGGGTTTGATGTTAAAATTAACGCACGTTTGATGCACAATCATTGCACAGGCAATGTGCAGTGGACGTACGAAGTGGGCAAGACAGACGCAAGACCTACAGTCGTCTTGCCTTCAACACGCGTCACAAGTGCCTTCATCTTGCGTCGCAGGCAAGTTTCAGACTTCATTGAATTATGGTTGCCACTATGATTATGTAACTTGCAACAAAATAACAAATAGTCCTGTGTCGAATTTGAAGGAAAGAGAATGAGAACAAAAATATTAGGCCAATTTTGCATGGGGGGGGGGAAAAATTGAAATTAATATTATACCTCAGGCCTCAAATATAGTGTTGTAATAATGTGAATTTTCTGCATGCATGTAATAGTGGGGTTCGTTATGTCATTCCGTAGGACTAAACTGCCCAAAGTGATATTTGGATGGATTTGGCTTCTAGAGGGTCCCGCTCAACCAAAAATGATGGGGTTCAAATTTTCAGATCCCTCCATCATTTCTTATTGGGCCCTTTTGGGGCGCCATTTTGGCCTAATATATGAATTTTGTGTCTTCCTCCCTAATTCAAAATTATTCCGCCAATTTCACTGTTAAGTTGTCCAGAATTTCAAAAAAAATTCATACGGAATAATATTGCATCATCAAAATTTACTTTCTTCACAGTTTAGGGGTCCCAAATGACAAAAGAACTGTGAAAAATGAAGGGCAGTTAAGTATAAAATTGAGAAAAATGTGGCGTTTTTATTTTTATTTCAAGTTAGGATGTCAAAAAAATTAGTTGAAATGGTATTAAACATTGGAATAAAATGAAGAACAATTGTCACATACCATTTAGATGGCTATTCCAACCTTTTAAAGTAAAAATATACCCCAATTTAGTCCTTTTTATCAGATGTAACGTTACTTTCACAAAAGATGGCGACAAAAATATATTTGATAACGTTTTTAAAAAAATATTCTTTAATATCAACGTCTGTCACTCTAAATGCATGGATAATTCAAAAATAAATAAAAAGTTTTGAACTGGAGTACTTTTACAAATAATGTTTACTAAAATCGCAGGTTTTGTTTTGTACAAATGGTATTTGCCGCCCTACACTCATCGCCTGCTTTGAAATTTCACATAAAATAACAGGGACGTGGACACTATTTCTTTCATTAAGATGCTAGCCGCCAGTGGCAGTCAGGCGGGCCAGGGGACGCGACCCCTATAATTTTTAAAACACTCATTGACTGTACAATGTTAAATTTGAAATTTTTCGGCTGCGTCCCCTAATTTTCCAAATTTTGGGATGAGCCCAGTATTTTCTTTATCCTTGAATCCGCCCGTTCTTGCATGTAACTCGAAAAGAAAGACAAGAACTTGGTTTATAAATAATTGTATCATCTTGTGCGCATGCCCGCTCCTCAAAATGAGCAAGGAGGTGGGATTCCATTGGATTCCTAGGCTGAACACCAACATTAGGATTGCCATAGCATCAGTTCGGTAGAGTACCAGTCTAACAATCAGGAAGGTCTTCGATTCGAATCCCCATGATACCTACTTTCTTGTGATGGGGTATGAATAGAAAAGAAAAAAATTCACTGAGCCCCCTTGATCCGCACCGGGACTATTGCTAACGCCAAAATACGAGATAGTTTGGGACTGCTTAGACATTAAAATCGTGCGAGCTCGTAGAGCCGAGCAAATAATTTTATAAAATATATTCCTTTTATAACTTGATAACAAATTTGGGAGCAAGAAGGCTCAAGGATATAGAAGATTCCTCTGCCCGAAATATAGCTGAGCCCCAACAAAGATAAAGTAAGGAACCCTCTGGTTCCCTATTAATAAAAAATAATTAACTTAAACATGTTAAGCATTCGAGCACACAGGGCGAGCCTGAAAATTAAAAAGTCGTGATCTGAGGATGAACTGAAAAAGATTATTTATAGCACAATCAGGTAGCAGGAGGAAAGGGTCTTATAATATCGCAGCCTCTACAAGGATGAGGGAGTAACATGGCTGAGTCCAAACCGATAGTCCGGAGGATGCCCTTGTAAGGCTCCAATGTAATGAAGACCCCACCCCACAAACAACGGGATGTCAAAGGCTGATACCCAAATCCAGTTAGTAAGTGACCCTTTATTCCTAAAAACTAACTGAACTTTAAAAATTGGCAAAGCGCCCAAGAGTGGCTAAAATATATAAAAGGATTGTTATTTGAAGATTTGAAATGTATCCGGAATGTTCTCAAAACGAATTCTGGAGGACAAAGGAGAAGGGCTACAATATACCACATGCCCCCTCAAACATTGGAGTTCACAGTATCAGCCAACCAACAAGACAGTCAAGGGGAGAACTCAGGACCCCTGCAGTATGTGGTATCTTTTTTAAAATGCAATTTAATCTTCCATGAGAGTGACCTACATGACCCCGAGTATACATTCATAAATATTCATATTAAAAAACAAAAGAAAAGTTTTCTCCTGCCACGTACAATCATCTTGCAATCGTTGTACGAGCACGCACCTTGCACGCACGACGATTGCACAGTGCCTGCACCTTCTCCGTACGTTTTTTCCTGCAAGTGACGTCATCACATTTGCAGAGAAATTGCAAGACGAACGTACGTGCAGGTACAAACGACGTACTTAGCAGGCACGACGAAGGTACCTGTCCTGCAACCAATTTTAAACCCGTAGGAGTCGCAGAAATTGGCCTGCATGCAACGCAGGCTACGTTGATGGCACGTGCCCCGTAGCCTACGACGAGTTGTGACCGCCGCATAAGGCCTGAAAACACTGAAAAGGCGACCCCAGATTTGCATGAAAAAAAGACACTCCGGTATTTCTATGAACATCATGGGTACAACATTAACATCGAGCACCCCCCCCCTTCTTCCCCACTGCTACTCCATCGTCACGTATATTTACCTTTATCGGTCCACTGACATTGGACCATGGGGTAAATATTAAGATCACAGTCTCCTGCGTAAGCCCATTCAACTTCAGGACAATCTGAGATCTGCTCTTCATCTCCTATGCAATTGATTGTGTTTACAATCACGTTCGGTGGGTCCTCGGGTGCTGATTCGCTGAAGCCTATACGTAAGACACCTTTGTAATCTCCTACATAATACCATCCTTGCATAAGTTTGCAGAACAAATGAGCAGCGGCCATATTCCAGTTGTCCGGGCAAAAGGTACCCCTTGCCCGCCCATAGTAGACAATGGGTATTCCATAAGTTAAGTCCGTACTACCTGGGAGATATTCAATGTCGAAAGCTGTGGGGTACGTATTAAGAAAGTGAAGTACAAAACAAAACACAAAAAATCAAGGGATTATAAGGACCAAACATGTTTGTTCTTTCCGTGAAAAAAAAACAAAAAAAAACAAAAAACGACGAGACACCAAAAATTACATTACACAGGAAGATCTTTTATGTTTTGTCAGTTTTTGGCAATGTTTGAGTTTGAGTTTTTGATTTTATTAAGCAATCACCTGTCTGTTCACATTATGAATTATAAGAGGACAATGTCCGTTGTCTGCACCACTTGAAAGAAAAGGATATATAATCACTACTGACTAAAAATAATACGTCATTTTCAAACTAAAGTGGACAGTTAGCTGAAATCTTAATGTGGCGCTGTGCCTTTGAAAATGCAAATTAGGATCTGAAATCAACGCAAAGGCTTATTTACAATCAATTATTTAAGTCAATGAGCACAGTCAAAAGGCAAAAATGTCACTTTCGAAAGTCACAAGTTTAGTATCATAACGTTGATTCGATAATATTGCAACAAATATTCAAACTTTTCAATAAGAAATATGTTCAGAAGGGTTGTTGTACTTAATTTCTAACACATCAAACGACTTTTGAATTAAATTTCACGGTTGGATGAACATGAGGTAAAATCTGCAAAAACTGCATTTTTACACATTTTTACTTTTAAAAATGATTGATTATGACGGAATATGCTAACTGGAAGAGTCTTTTTAAGCAATATCTATCAAATTATGGTTGAAGGAACACTTAATTACAACAACAAAAAATTATATTTTTAAAATTCTTAGGTAATTATTGTTCCATTTTGTGCAATTAAATCATTTTATCAATATATTTTTGTTAATTTTGTGTCAAATTGTTTTTTCTCCAAATGATGCTATGGCATTTTATTAAAAATTCACGCTTCAGTGAACATGTGATATGTGAAAACCCGTTTTTGTTTCGTTTGTGGACTAAAATTCAATTGCTTACTTTGGATGATTGTCACAGACTTTTTTTTGGATAGTTCATTTGATTTGAGTTTCATGAAAATTCCAGTTTTTTATTCTTTTATTAGAAAAATATGCAAATAAGAAGAAATTTCAGAGCCTTGGCCCCACTCCGTGCCTTATCAGATTATCAATTTAGCGTTTGTTCCTGTTAGTTAGTACCACCCTGAAGGTGTGTGCCAAGTTTTGTGGAAAAAAAAAACCTCTCAGTTGAATTAACAAAATTCATCAATGACATTAAGCCGAATTTCAATTTTGTTAAAATTTTGATTTCCTCTCCATTGACATTGTGTACAATCTCGAGGCAAATGAACCCCAAATCAACATGCTGGAACATTTTAGCAACAAGATGTTGGGTAATATCGTTTTGCGGTTATATTTTTACACTCATCGACCTAAAAAAACCATTCCGTAATGAATTAATAAACACGCGTTAAAGGAGAAACCGATGTCTTGGCTCAGTGGATAGAGCGTCCGCCTCATAATCTGGAGGTGAGGGTTCGATCCTCGACCGCGTCATACCAAAAGACGTTAAAAAATGGTAGTTGCTGCTTCCCTGTTTAGCGTTCAACAAGAGGGGGATAGAGCAACATCCTTCTGGCGCTGCTCAGCGGCTGCCGGGCCCACGAGAAAAGGGGCAAAACAAATATCCGGCCATCTTTGTTTCGGACAATAAAATTTGGAGCATTTAGAGCAAAATTGTCATTATAAAGGTCACAAAATTCACCTTTAAAGTGTGCTCACTCGTCCATGACACGACGAATAGTGCTAATGTTCTCACAAAATGTGTCGATAATATTTATGATAATATCTGGTGTCAATTCCTTAAATAGAATTGTTGGATTTTACCATTGTTGGAGGCCTAAACATAATTCTAAAATTGTTGATATTTATCGATGAAAAAATAGTAACATGTATCGGGATCGGTGTTGTTATTTCACAGAAGGTATTCAATAAGTGTATAAAACAACCTTCCTCCAAATTATTGTGTTCAAAACAAGCCCATTGAGATTTGTTTTGCCTAATACTACTCATGGACTGCTCTAAGATGGCATAGCCTATACACACATGTAATTTGGATCAGGTTATTTACTTGAATTGTTGCATTTTTGCACTGGTCGTGTCACTTACGTTTTGGATGCCGTGTCACTCACGAAACATAGAGGTGGACTATTTTCCACAGAGACGGGATAATTGATAAGGACAACAAATATCAGAGAGGTACACTATTCATGCACATATACCAGTACCTATGGTACCCTACTTGGGCACAAATCCAACCATAACCAATAATGGTCAGAAACCCATGTCCTTTGAAAAGCCGAATAAATAATGATAATGTTAATAATAATAATAATAATAATAATAATAATAATAATAATAATGATAATAATATGGTAACATGATCCATTCATAGCCTACAAGTGCGAAGATATGCGCCCTTCTATCAGTCCAAATTTCGTGTCACTAACGTTTGAAAATAACCAAAACTATTGTCTTTTTCTTTCTCGACTTTTTCATTTTTCTCCCGTTTCCCTGTTTTTGTTTTTGTTTTTGTTTTTTTGTTTTTAAACAAAGAGATTGTGACTAATCTTCATTCCGTAAAATTAATCCTGAACGAACTTCTTCACGGTTCAATAATCGTCTGATGTGGTCATGGTCATAACATTGTTTGCGATATGTTCGCTTATGCTGTCAATGAAATGGCAAGCAAGCGAGCTACGCTGATCTAAACACAACATTAAAAGTAAGTTTCCCCCTAAGGGGGCCGTCACACTGAGGTCGTTCTATAACGTTCTTGCCCGTTTTTGCCCGTTTTAAAAAAAAATGCTGAACGGGCTTTGGTCGGGTTGGAACTTATAACTTTGAAAAATAATTTCTTGAATACGATGCTAGGCAGTTCATAAATAGTTCTCGTTACGTCAATTCCGTCTTTATCGCGTCCGCAATACGTTGTTACCCAGTTCAGAACGAGTAAACTGCTCGTTCACTCTATACCGTTCGTAGCACGTCCAAACGGTCACTAAAAGTGCCTATGCGCAGCATGATAAAAGTTAGGTACCACGTTCGTAGTACGTCCTTCTCGTTCAGAGTAAGTCCTACCCGTTTAAGGAACGTTGTCACTACGTTTAATTTTAGAACTTGAATAATTAATATACAATGCTCGTTTGTATGACGTCCTAGCACATCTTTAGAACGATTTAAGTACGGCAATTTCGTTTGTAGTACGTCCATCTCGTTTCAGGTACGTTGCCACCCCGTTAAATTTTAGGACGAGATGGGCGCCCGATTTTTTTGAACACTTTTTTGGAAATCCGACCGAGCTAGTCCATGAAGTTCGTAAACAGATCGTAAGAAGTATTTACTACGTCCACTCAGTTTACACACAGACTATGCCCGTTCGGCAAAATTTGCAAGGACGTAGTAGGAACGAGCTCAGTGTGACGGGGGTATAAAGAACCCAGTGTAACAAATTATTCAAGTTGAAACCGAGCATAGAATATAGCTAGGGTAGTAAGGGGGCCGTCACACTGAGGTCGTTCTATAACGTTCTATAACGTTCTTGCCCGTTATTTAAAAAAAATGCTGAACGGGCTTTGGTCGGGTTGGAACTTATAACTTTGAGAAATAATTTCTTGAATACGATACTAGGCAGTTCATAAATAGTTCTCGTTACGTCAATTCCGTCTTTATTGCGCCCACAATACGTTGTTATCCAGTTCAGACCGGGAAAAAAAAACGTCATTTTTTGTTAATGTTGTGCTCATTCAGCCGTTAAGACACGGATGTCGCTAATTTTCGAGAAACCGCTTCCTAATTACATAGCTATATACTATGTGTGGTTTCAACTTGAATGATTTGTTACATTGAAAGATTTGATGGGGTTCTTTAGGGGGGAACTTACTTTCGATGTTGTGTTTATGATTATTCCAGATTGTTCCCAATAACTCGAGGCGTTACACAAGGGATCATTTCCAGCGTATTGTTTTATTTAAGTTCTAACCAAAAAATATTAAGGGGAAAATTCAGCAAATAGATGTCAATTATGATATTTCTGAAGGCCGAAAAAACATTACAAGTAATCATAGTAATGAGATATCAAGCCTAATTTTATGGTCAGTACGGATTATCCACACGTGCCGTCTCCGAATCGCATACAAACATGACAAACCAACAATTCATTGAATCATGCCTCCACAAAGTTATTCATACTTTGTGGAGTATATCATGAAAGTATGTTCTCTGCTTCCCTTTAAAACAAGGCATACTCACAAGGAACGCATTGTATCCCAACATCCTGGGCATGCGTACATCTGTCAGGGGTCCACTCTGAATCTGTGTTACACTCGTCTAATCTTTCTTCATGACCATTGCATTTGAGTCCGCCAAGCACTATTGGTCTGGTCCCCGTTGAGACGGAAAAGGGACCACCATAATTTTCAAATCCGAGCTGGTCACATGCAACCCTTTTATCGGGTGTATCCCAACCCTCGTCGCATACAGTACCCCACCGCAGGGTGTCATTTAGAAATTCAAGTCTTCCATTGTAATATAACGTACCATCCTCGAGTCGTAAAGAACCTGTTGATCGGATAGACACAATGAGGTGTTAATACAAAACTATATATATATCGATTCACGAATTCTGACAGTAAAAGCCCCGTATTCTATAGTAGATTACAAAATCAAACTCTAGTACTGGTACAAAATTCGTATTTCGGTTCTAGTTAAGAATACTTGCAGTACAAAATTTGCACCTCAACTCCGTTTTTTTAAATGGCGCTCCATTGGCTCTGTGTCCAGCGAAGCTTGCAAAGCCTTCGATCCTAAAACGGAAGTACAAAGGGGGAGGGTCTACGAGGCAGAGGATTTTCCCAAGAGGCCTAGGGTCCACGAGACCGAATATCCACGAGGACGAGGGCCCACGAGGCCGAAGGTCCACGAGGCCGATTTTTCTCGTATTGTATTATCCAATTATTACTGGTCAAATGCCCTTTTCCAAAGAGAAATAAAAACATTACCGATAAAAAAATAAAAATATTAAAGGACAATGTTTAAAAGTAAAGTTTAAAGGAATTCAACGACCGCTACACATTTGTAAGAAGGGTTTACTAGCAAGATGATACTCATTGTCCCGATTTACGAAACATTCAGCGAAATAAAGCCCGTTGATGTATCCCCAAATTATAAGATAGCACTTTGGTCTTCATTGGAGAATATGCTAAGCGGATAATTTTCAATTGACGCAAACAAACATCCCAATGAAAGAAAATACGATATGACAACAAATCGGCCTCGTGAACCCTCGACCTCGTGGAACCTCGGCCTCGTGAACCCTCAGCCTCGTAGGCCCTCGGCCTCGTGGGAAAAATCCTTGGCCTTGTGGATCCTTGGTCTCGTGGGCCCTCGGCCTAGTGGACGCTCTGCCTAGTGGACCCTTGGCCTCGTGGGAAGACCCCGTACAAAGTGTGTACCACAACAGGAGATTAATGTTGTACTTGACTACTTTATACGGGCCACATAATACGGGGCATTGTTGTGGGATTCTTTTTTTTCTCGCTCTCTCTCTCTCTCTCTCTCTCTCTCTCTCTCTTAAATAGCCTGAACACAAAAGATATGTTTAGGTACACAAACTCCTTCCTACCGATACTAAATATGAGTAACTTTTCACCTTAACTTTTGGTTCTGTGTATTCAAGCATATCATGGCACTTAGAAATCCCTATGACTGAAAATCAAGGATGATAATAAAACACACCAAAAGCTAGAGGTGTAGAGTCGTGTTGCGGATTTCTTTTAATATAAATTAGTATGGTAAAGACATTCATTGCTGTTAACAACCGCAATACAAAGACCTGTACAGTGGTGAGAATTAGATAAAAAGTAGCCGTTGGTCATGTAGAGAGAAAGATCAATTAATTATAAATAGAAATTGTGGTGGCACTTTCTAATATGCTTCTGGGGTAGGGTGAAGACATGCGGATTGTTCAATAAATGGTATCGTAAAGTTCACGATACTGGCAGTATTACAGTGCTGAGAGCCAAATGTGGAGACGAACCTGCTGAGGAACAGACCACTCCTACATCTTCACTATGAGTACATGAGGTGTGTCCAATGCCACTATGCTTGCAGTCAAATAGATTGGCCTCATCGCCGGTTTCACATTGTACCATATCAAGGAAGATATCCCCAGTTCCTTCTCCAAAGTGACCGGCAATTACGACCTCATCTGCTCCAGTATATCCCAGTTGTTTACAGAGCACGTTTGCTTCCTGGATGGTCCATAGGTTGTCACACACAGTCCCCCATTCTCCGTTGTAGAATACCTCAACTCTGCCTTCTGACACACCAGACCCGTCAAGCAAACGTGCACCAACAACTTCAGGAGCTATTACGATAAGGAAGGATGAAACCTTTATATGCATGTGAATGAAAATAGCTCAGAATGATATACAATAGTAATTATACGAATATTATGAAGTTAATTATTATTCTACGAGTAAATAATGAAGTATAAGTCGAAGAGGTTAGCATTTCCAGGTGATAGGCAGTGACATCACACAATGGAATTCAAGCAATTAAATTCCACACAGTCCGGTATCCCTATATAAGACCCAGACCAATGTATAGAAACCATTTTCAAAGACGGCTCACAACAAACCAAAAGGTCAAAAGCAAAAGCGAAAGCATAATGACCAATCAGGTAAATACAAACAATCAATCATGATCAATCACAAAAGGAACCATAAAAACGTCAGACATAGTAAACCAGACAGAACAATCAACCTATGCATCGCATCAACGGAGATTGACTTCTGTACGCACCCATAAAAAGGGGAGGGTCTCAAATTAGAGGGAGGGAACCTCTTCGATTATACTTCATTATTACTCGTAGAATTATAATTTATACTTCATAATATTCGTATAATTTACTAATTCTACTACGTAACATTCGTATAAGTTCTTTTTCCGGTGCATGTTCAAAAGGGAAAGGGTTTAGAATGTTTCAAGTATGAAACACAATACAGAAGTCGATCTTTATAGAATTTGAGATGAACAATAACTTACTACACAAACGCGGTATATTCATGTCATGTATTACAGTGATCACCTTTATTCAGACTTTTAAAAGGCTTACATTCTTTTGAGAAACGAATGAACAAATCAAAATTTAATATGCTCAAAGAAAATCGTATACCGAAATTTCCTTCTGATATCAGGATAATTTTTTTTTTTTTTTTTAATATTCTTAAGCAAATCTTGCCTAAATCTCCTTTAAATAGAGTATACAATGATGACCATTCTATCCGTCATCAATCAATTATTTAAGTCACTGAGCACAGTCAAAAGGCAAAAAATGTTCACTTTCGAAGTCACAGTTTTAGTATCATAACGTTGATCGATAATATTGGCAACAAATATTCCAACTTTTCAATTAAGAAATATGTCTCAGAAAGGTTGTTGTACTTAATTTTCTAACACATCAAACGACTTTTGATTAATTTCACGGTTGGATGAACATGAAGGTAAAAATCTTTGCAAAAACTGCATTTTTACACATTTTTACTTTTAAAATGATTGAATTATGACGGAATATGCTAACTGGAAGAGTCTTTTTAAGCAATTATCTATCAAATTATGGTGAAGGAACACTTAATTACAAACAACAAAAAAATTATATTTTTTAAAATTCCTTAGGTAATTATTGTTCCATTTGTGCATTAAATCATTTTATCAATTATATTTTTGTTAATTGTGTCAAATTGTTTTTTCTCCAAATGATGGCTATTGGCATTATTTAAAAATTCACGCTTCAGTGACATGTGATATGTGAAAAACCGTTTTTGTTTCGTTTGTGGACTAAATTCAATTGCTTACTTTGGATGATTGTTCACAGGACTTTTTGGTAGTTTCAATTTTTGATTTGAGTTTCATGAAAAAATCCAGTTTTTTATCTTTTATTATGAAAAATATGCAGAATAGAAGAACTTCAGAGCCTTGCCCACCTCCGTGCCTTATCAGATTATCAATTTAGGCGTTTGTTTCTGTTAGTTAGTGACACCTGAAGGTGTGTGCCAGTTTTGGGAAAAAAAAAACCTCTCAGTTTGAATAACAAAAATTCTCAATGACATTAAGGCCGATTACCATTTTGTTAAAATTTTGATTTTTCCTCTCCATTGACATTGTGTACAATCTTCGAGGCAAATGAAACCCAAAATTCAACTGCTGGAACATTTTAGCAACAAGATGTTGGGTTAATATTCCGTTTTGCCGGTTTATACCACTCATCGACCTAAAAAAACCATTCCGTAATGAATTTAATAATACACGCGTAAAGAGGAAACGATGTCTTGGCTCAGTGGATCAGAGCGTCCGCCTCATAAATCCTGGGGTGAGGTTCGCATCTCGAACCGGCGTTCATACCAAAAGACGTTAAAAAATGGTAGTTGTGCTTTCCCTGTTTGCGTTCAACAAAGAGGGGGATAAGAAGGCACATCCTTCTGGCGCTGCTCAGCGGCTGCCGGGCCCACGAGGAAAAGGGGCAAAAACCCAAATATCCGGCCATCTTTGTTATCGGACAAATAAAAAAATTTGGAGCATTAGAGCAAAATTGTCATTATAAAGGTACACAAAATTCACTTTTAAAAGTGTGCTCACTCGTCCTTGACACGACGATAGTGCTAATGTTCTCACAAAATGTGTCGATAATATTTATGATTATAATGCTTGTGTCAATTCCTTAAATAGAATGTTTGGATTTTACCATTGTTGGAGGGCCTAAACTAATTCTAAAATATAGATTTTGATATTTATCGATTGAAAAAATTAGTAACATGTTATCGGGATTCGGTGTTGTTATTTCACAGAAGGGTATTCAATAAGTTGTATAAAACAACCTTCCTCAATTTATTGTGTTTCCAAAACAAAGCCATTTGAGATTTGTTTTGCCTTAATTTACTACTCTGGCACTGCTCTAAGATGGCATAGCCCTATACACACATGTAATTTGGGATCAGGCTTATTTACATTGAATTGTTGCATATTTGCACTGTCGTGTCCACTTACGTTTTGGATGCCGTGTCACTACGAACATGAGGGGACTATTTTCCACAGAGACGGGATAATTGAATAGGACAACAAATATCAGAGAGGTACCACTATTCATGCACATATACCAGATACTATGGTACCCTTACTTGGGCACCAAATTCCAACCTAACCAAATAAATGGTCCAGAAACCATGTCCTGAAAGCCGATAATAATTGATAATGTTAATAATAATAATAATTAATAATAATAATAATAATTAATAATAATGATAATAATATGGTAAACATGATCCATTCATAGCCTACAAGTGCGAAGATTGCGAGGCCCCTTTCTATCCAGTCAATTTTTCGTGCACTAACGTTTGAAAATAACCCCAAAACTATTGTCTTCTTTTCTATCGGGACTTTTTCATTTTTTCTCCCGTTTCCTTTTTGTTTGTTTTTTGTTTTTTTTGTTTTTAAACAAAGAGATTTTGGACTATCTTCATCCGTTAAAATTTAATCTGAACGACTTCTTCACGTTTCAATAAATCGTCTGATTTGTGGTCCATGGTTTCATAACATTGTTTGCGATATGTTCGCTTGTCGTCAATAGATAATGGCAAAGCAAGCGAGGCTTACGGCTGATCTAAACACAACATTAAAAGTAAGTTTCCCCCTAAGGGGGCCGTCACACTGAGGGCGTTCCTATAACGTTCTTTGCCGTTTTCCCGTTTTTAAAAAAAAAAATGCTGAACGGGCTTTGTCGGGTGGACTTATAACTTTTGAAATAATTTCTTGATACGATGCTAGGCAGTTTCATTAAATAGTTCTCGTTTACGTCAATTCCGTCTTTTATCGCGTCCGCAATACGTTGTTACCACCAGTTACAGAACGAGTAACTGCTCGTTCACTCTATACCGTTTCCGTAGCACGGTCCCAACGGTCACTAAAAGTGCCATATGCGCGGCATGATAAAGTAGGTTTACCACGTTCGTAGTACGTCCTTTCGTTCGGTAAGGTTCCTACCCGTTTAAGGACACGTTGTCACTACGTTTTAAATTTTAGAACTTTGAAGCCACTACGATTTTTTGAACATGTTAAAAATCGGAATTGCCTTTCGTTTCTCCCGTTCGGCCCGTTCGCCAGTTCGTAAAACAGATTGTAAACGGTACTAGATTCTAAAAAGGTCTGCACTACGTTCGTCCGTGTGTAAAACAGATTGAGCCCGTTCACAAGAACTACCAGAACGCAGTTAGGAACTAGGCTCGTTGTAACGGAATTTATTACATTGCCGTTCTGTTTAAAAATTGAAACGTATGTTCGTAGTACGTCCTTCTCGTTTCAGAGTAAGTCCTATCCGTTTAAGGAACGTTTGTCACTACGTTTAATTTTAGACTGATATTAATATAACAATGCTCGTTTTGTATGGACGTCCTAGCACATCTTTTAGAACGATTAAGTACGGCAATTTCGTTTGGTACGTCCATCTCGTTTCAGGTACCGTTTGCCACCCGTTAAATTTTAGGGACGAGATGGTGGCCCGATTTTGAACACTTTTTGAAATCCGACCGAGTAGGTCCTTGAGTTCGTAAAAACAGATCGTAAGAAGTATTTACTACGTGTCCACCAGTTTACACACAGACTATGCCCTTTCGGCAAAAATTTGCAAGGACGTAGTAGGAACGGAGCTTCAGTTGTGACGGGGGTATAAAGAACCCCAGTGTAACAATTATTCAGTTTGAAAACCGGAGCATAGAATATAGCTAGGGTGTTAAGGGGGCCGTCACACTTTGAGGTCTTCTATAACGTCTATAAGTCTTGCCCGTTATTTTAAAAAAATGCTGAACGGGCTTGATCGGGTTGAACTTATAACTTTGAGGAAATAATTTTTGGAATACGATACTAGGCAGTTTCATTAAATAGTTTCTCGTTACGTCAAATTTCGGTCTTTATTCCGCCCACATACGGTTGTTATCCAGTTTCAGACCGGAAAAAAAACGTCATTTTTTTTGTTAATGTTGTGCTTCATTCAGCCGTTAAGACACGATGCGCTTAATTTTCGAGAAACCGCTTCCTTAATTACTACTATATACTATGTGTGGTTTCAACTTGAATGAATTTGTTCATTGAAAGATTTTGATGGGTTCTTTAGGGGGGGAACTTCTTTCGAGTTGTGTTTATGATTATTCCAGATTGTTTCAATAACTCGAGGCGTTTTACACAAGGATCATTCCAGCGTATGTTTTATTTAAGTTCTAACCAAAAAATATTAAGGGGAAATCAGCAAATTAGATGTTCAATTATGATATTCTGAGGCCGGAAAAAACATTACAAGTAATCATAGTAATGAGGATATCAAGCCTTAAATATTTATGGTCAGTACGGGATTATCCACACGTGCGTCTTCCGAATCGCATACAAACATTGACAAACCAACAATTCAAATGAATCAGCTCCACAAAAGTTATTCATACTTTGTGGAGTATATCATGAAAGTATGTTCTCTGCTCCCTTTAAACAAGGCATACTCAACAAGAACGCATCTGTTATCCCAATTGCTGGGCATTGCGTATCTTTCAGGGGTCCACTCTGAATCTGTGTTTACACTCGTTATTCTTTCTTCATGACCATTTGCATTGAGTTCGCCAAAGCACTATTGGTCTAGTCCCCGTTGAAGCACGGAATAGGGACCACCTAATTTTCAAATCCGAGCTGGTACATGAACCCTATTTATCGGGTGTATCCAACCCTTTCGTTCCGCAATCATAATAATTACGTACCCCACCCCGCAGGGTTGTCATTTAAATTCAAGTCTTTCCATGTTAATATAATACCTTCCTCGAGTCTAAAGACTGGATCGGATTAGACACAATGAGGGTGTTATTACAAAAAACTATTATATATCGATTCACGAATTTCTGACAAGTAAGCCCCGTATTCATATAGTTAAGATTTACAAAATCAAACTTAGTATGTACAAAATTTCGTATTTCGGTTTCTAGTTAAGATACTTTGCAGTTACAAAATTTGACCTCAAAACTCCGTTTTTAAATGGCGCTACCATTGGCTCTGGTCCAGCCGAAGCTTGCAAGCCTTCGATCCTAACGGTGAAGTTACAAAGGGGGAGGGTTACGAGGCAGAGGATTTTCCCAGAGGCCTAGGGTCCACGAGACGATATCCACCGACGGAACGAGGGGCCCACCGAGGCCGAATGTCCACCGAGGCCGATTTTTCTCGTATTGTATATCCAATTTACTGTCAATGCCCTTTTCCAAAGAGGAATAAAAAACATTACCGATAAAAATAAAATTATTAAAAGGACAATGTTTAAGTAAAAGTTTTAAAGAATTCAACGACCGCTACAATTTGTAAGAGGGTTAACTAGCAAGAATTGATACTCATTGTCCCGATTACGAACATTTCAGCGAAATTAAAGCCCGTTGATGTATCCCCAAATTATAACGATCTGCACTTTGGTCTTATTGGAGAATATGCTAGCGGATAATTTTCAAATTGACGCAAACAAACATCCCAATGAAAAGAAAATACGATATGACAACAAAATCGGCCTCGTGAACCCTCGAACCTCGTGGACCTCGGCCTCGTGAACCCTCAGGCTTCGTAGGCCCTCGGGCCTCGTGGGAAAAATCTTGGCCTTGTGGATCCTGTTCTCAGTGGGGCCCTCGGCTAGTGGACGCTCTTGCTAGTGGACCTGGCCTCGTGGAAGAACCCGTACCCAAAGTGAAAATCAAACACAAAGAACAAAAAAAAATAAAACATGTCCACAAACAGGAGATTATGTTTGTACTTGATACTTATAACGGGCCACCATTAATACGGGCATTGTTGTGGGATTCTTTTTTTTCTCGCTCTCTCCTCTCTCTCTCTCTCTCTCCTCTCTCTCTTAATAGCCTGAACACAAAAGATATTTGTTTAGGTACACAAACTCCTTCCTACCGATACTAAAATACTGAGTACTTTTCCCTTAACTTTTGGTTTCTGTGTAATTCAAGCCATATCATGGCACTTAGAAATCCCTATGACTGAAATCAAGGATGACGATAATTTAAAAACACACAAAGCTTAGGAGGTGTTAGAGTCGTGTTGGGCGGATCTTTTAATATAAATAGTTATGGTAAAGGACATCATTGCTGTTAACAACGCAAACAAGACCTGTACAGTGGTGAGAATTTTAGATAAAAAGTAGCCGTTGGCATGTAGAGAGAAAGATCAATTAATTATTAATAGAAATTGTGTAGGCACTTTCTAATATGCTTCTGGGGTAGGGTGAAGACATGCGGGATTGTTCAATAAATGGTATCGTTAAAGTTCACGATACTGGCCAGTATATTACCAGTGGCTGAGAGCCCAATGTGGAGACGAAACCTGCTTGAGGAACAAGACCACTCCTACATCTTCCACTATGAGTACATTGAGGTGTGTCCAATGCCACTTTGCTTGCAGTCAAATTAGATTGGCCTCATCGCGTTTCACATCTGTACCTATCAAGGAAGATATCCCCCAGTTCCTTTCTCCAAAGTGACCGGCAATTACGGACCCTCATCTCGCTCCAGATATTTCCCAGTTGGTTTACAGAGCACGTTTGCTTCACTGGGCATGGTCCATAGGTTGTCACACACCAGTCCCCCATCTCGTTCTGTTTAGAATAACCTTCAAACTCTTGCCTTCTGGGGACACACCAGACCCGTCAAGCAAACGATTGCACCAACAACCTTTCAGGAGTATTACGATAAGGAAGGATTGAACCTTTTTTACTGGATGATGAATTGAAATAGCTCCAGAAATGATATACAATAGTAATTATACGGAATATATTGAAGTTAATTATTATTTACGAGTAAATAAATGAGTATAAGTCGAAGGAGGTTTAGCATTCCAGGTGTTGCATAGGCAGTGACATCACACAATGGAATTCAAAAGCAATTAAATTCCACACAATCCGGTTATCCCTATATAAGACCCAAGACCAATGTATAGGAAAGCATTTTCAAAGGAGACGGGCTCACAACAAACCAAAAAGTCAAAAGCAAAAGCGAAAGCATAATGTACAATCAGGTAATACAACAATCAATCATGATCAATCACAAAAGGAACCATAAAAACGTCAGGACATAGTAAACCAGACAGAACAATCAACCATTAATGCATCGCATCAACGGAGATGACTTCTGTACCGCACCCATAAAAAGGGGAGGGTCTCAAATTAGAGGGAGGGAACCTTCTCGATTATACTTCATTATTCTCGTAGAATTATAATTTATACTTCATTAATATTTCGTATAATTTACTATTCTACTACGTAACATTCGTATAAGTTTTCTTTTTTTCCCTTTTTCAAAAGGGAAAGGGTTTAGAATGTTTCAAGTATGAAACACAATACAAAGTCGATTCTTTATAAATTTGAGATGAACAAAACTTAACCTACACAAACGCGGTATTATTCATGTCATGTATTACAGTGATCACCTTTATTCAGAATTTAAGGGCTACATTCTTTAGAACGAATGAACAAATCAAAATTTAATATGCTCAAAGAAAATCGATATACCGAAATTTTCCTTCTGATAATCAGAGATATTTTTCTTTTTTTTTATATCTTAAGCAAATCTTGCCTAAATCTCTTTAAATGAGTATACAATTGTGACATTCTATCCGTCATCAGGTCAGTGAAGGAAAATAATTCTTTCTTTCTTTTCTTTTTTAACAAATAGCCATCTTTTCAGGCAAAACATACAATGTATCATTCATAACTTTTCAGGCAGAAGCAAAAAATGGTCTTGCCTAATCTCTCCTTATAAATAGATTACAATGCATGACCATCTATTCCGTCATCAGTTTTGAAGGAAAATAATTTCTTTCTTTCTCTTTTTAACAATAGCCTCTTTTCAGCAAACATACAATGTCTCCATTCAAACTTTTTCAGCAGAGCAAGAATGGTCCTGCTTAAAAG
>CALNVZ010003434.1:22551370-22577993 GCA_940671915.1 Paracentrotus lividus | reverse complement strand
CATTTTTGCAATAAGCAGCACCTTCTTCTGGGGCACTGTGCACCCAAATAGGATGCAACTTTGCACATTTTTACACCAGAATGTTATGGATAATTTTAGTTTATTCTGAAAGGGAAGACTTTTAATTATCAAAATAACAGAATATGGTCGGACCCGGTCAAAAGGGAAGACAAAATACCAAAAGTAGCAAGGTTGATTTTCTGATTCATGGGGTCAAGTAGATCAAAAGGAACTACGGCTATCAAAATGATTAAGCTATAAGGCCAACAGGACTATGGTCAAAACAGAAAACCGTGGCCCTTACGTATTCCTTGAACTTTCTATCTGTGTCTTGACCTTTGCCCCATTGGGCAATATTACAGCTTATTGATTTTGAAAACCACAATTATTTTTGTTCTGCTTGACCCAATGAATCAGATAATCAACCTTGCCTCTTTTTCATTGACACGTATGTCCTCAAGATAAGGTCAAAGTTCAAATAACATGACGCTGAAATACCTGGAAATACCAGAATCTACGTATTTCTGGACTTTTCACCACAATTTGAGGTAATAGGTCAATGAAAACGAACATTTCCTGGTTCATGGGATCAAGTAGAACACGTTAACAGCGTTAAATGAAATATTCCAAGTAATGCAACCCAATAAGACTAAGGTCAAAACCAAACTCTTTGGCCGAAACCTCTTTCTTTAACTTTGACCTTTAACCTATTCGTTGTATAAGCTTCACTATTTTGATAACTAACATGAATATGTTCAACTTGATGCCATCAACCAAAAAATATATGTCATCATATTTTTAGTTGACACAATCGACCTAGAAATAAGGTCAAAGTTCACAGAAAATGAGGTTTTTGCTAAAATGATGCCATTTCAAGGTTGTTAATCATCATATAAATTGACCTTTGCCCTAATTTTAAGGTCATAAGGGTTACCAGAATGTGGCACCAATATCAGGCCAGTATGAGCTATGTTGTATTCTTGATTAGTTGCTATTGATATTATCTATGGATATGTTATGTCTGATTGTCGTAAAGCTTGACTCAATTATGCATTGAATTATGCATACATAGACTAATTTACATATTGATCAAAACTGGCTGGTCGGGTGAAAAAAAATGTTAATAGGCTTAATTGCTAGTTATAAAATTACCTACAATTTGATACTAAATTTGACATAATTTGAAGAAAATTATGTTTATGTTAACGAAGCCTGACCTTTGACCTCCATTTCGGGTCACAAAAGGTAAATTAAAAAATTGGAGACATATATTTTCTGATTCCTGTGATCAAGTAGAACATATTTATGGATGTTGCCAAACATTAACATGACTTGCAAACGAAACTACAAACGTGGCCCAACTATTACGGCATTCCTACAATCGTCTTACGAAGGGAGATCTCGTGCGATATTGAAACTTTTGCCTTATAATACCATTTAGCATTGTATTTGGCATACATTTTGTTTCTTCATTAGCTTCACTAGATGATCACTAAATTTAAAGATGTTAAGCTTTAAAAATCTAGGGGGACGATCCCCCAGTAAAAATCGAAGGGGTTACGTTCCTACCCGCCCCCTCCCCCCGCGATCGCCGCCAATGGACAAGACCATCGACTAATCTTCGAACTTACGAAGGTAGTAAGGGTCCTGCAGCCTAAACGAAGTTCTTCACAAAATTGTCTGAAAATCTTTCGCCCGGCGTAAAAATGATCAGCATAATCAGTTATAAAGTTATCAACGAAATGGCAACTGGCTTTGTATAATACTCACATTCAGTTGACATCCCTTGAACACCGCACAATAAAGTATGGATGCAAATGCAAACAGGCATCACCAAAAGCCATATTTTCATCTTCATCATTCTTTATTATTACTTTGTAAATGTAGCAGGTTTACTTAAATACAGAGGAGTGGAAATGAAGCAACGAGAATTGTCACCTGATATTGCAAACCGCTAATAATTATACGCATGAATTTTACAACGAATAAACACATAATAATGAGTAATTTATTAAATATCATTGCGACGTCATTGCTGATAAGCATTACCATGTATCTATATACTACATTTTTGTTTACATTATGTATATGCCTTTTTACTAATACCTACCTTGTACGTATCATAGTACTAATCTGAAGAATGAAAAAAGACCATAAACGAAGACCATACAGAAAATTGTCACCTTGCAGAACTTAAAGGCAGCGCGGATCAGAGGGGGGGCCGACGGGCCCGGCCCCCCCCCCCCAAAAAAAAAAAAAAAAAAAAAAAAAGGAGGAAAAAAGGAGGAGAAAAGGGAGAAAGAAGGGAAAGGAAAAGAAAAGAAGAAAATGAAAGAAAAGAAGGGAATAAGCCCGATGCTTGTACAATTTTCTCCCAACTTTTTCAATAATAAGCGCAAAATAGGCTTTATTATGTTCTAAACGACCACACTAAGGCCTTTAATGTGGGAAGGCCCACGAGGCCGATTTTTCTCATATTGTATTTGCAATATAGGGCTACTGCTCAAACGCCTTTTTTTAGAAAAAGAGTACATGAGTGACGAAAAGTAAAAATAAGGAAAATATTTAAAACTAAAGTTCAAATTTTCAAAATAGGCTCGTGGACCCTTGGCTCCTGGGAAAAATAGTCGGCTCATGGGAATACTAGAAAGTGCCCTTTATTTTTCAATATATTTTTGAAACCCAAATTTTTCGGCTCGCGCTTCGCGCTCGTTGATAGTAGATCAAATGCACAATAATCCAATTTTTACCTTAAAAATTTTCAGCTCGCGCTTCGCGCTCGCGGATACTAAATAGGGTCTAAAATACACAATTTATCTACGATTTTCTAGTACTAGAAAATGCCCTTTTATTTATTCATATAACTTAAACCCCAAAAGTTTCGGCTCGGCGGATACTAAATAAGGTTTATAATACCCATTTATCTACAATTTTTTATACTGGAAAGTGCGCCTTTACTTATTTTCTATATCTTTTGATACCCAAAATTTTCGGCTCGCGCTTCGCGCTCACTGGTACTAAACCATCATGCACAAATAACTTCAATTTTTAGCTCAAAATTTCTGGCTCGCAGATACCAATTCAATAGGGTATGTAATGCGCAATAACTCAAAATTTTACCTCAAAATTTTCAGCTCGCTCTTCGCGCTCGCGGATACTAAACAGTACTAGAAAATGCCCTTTTATTTATTCCAGATAACTTTTAAAACCCCAAAATTTTCGGCTCGCGCTTCGCGCTCGCGGATAATAAATAAGGTTTATAATACCCATTTATCTACCATTTTTTTATACTAGAAAGTGCGCCTTTACTTATTCTCTATATCTTTTAAAACTCCAAGTTTTTGGCTCGCGCTTCGCGCTCTCCGGATACCAAACCATAATGCACAAATAACTTCAATTTTTAGCTCAAAATTTTCGGCACGCAGATACCAATTCAGTAGGGTATATAATGCGCAATTCACTCAAATTTCAGCTCGCGCCTCGCACTCGTGGATGCTAAATAGGGTCTATGATACACAATTATCTACAATTTTTAATGCTAGAAATGCCCCTTTATTTATTCCATATTATCTTTTAAAACCCCAAATTTTCTACTCGCACTTCGCGCTCGCGGATACTAAATAGGGTCTATAATACACAATTATCTACAAATGTTTATACTAGAGAGTGCGCCTTTATTATCTTTTAAAGCCCCAAATTTTCGGCTTGCGCTTCGCGCTCGCGGATACTAAACCATAATGCACAACAACTTCAATTTTTAGCTCATACCAATTCTGTAGGGTATATAATGCACAATAACTCAAAATTTTCAGCTCGCGCTTCGCGCTCGCGGATACTTAATAGGGTCTATAATACACAATTATCTACAAATTTTTATGCTAGAAAGTGCGCCTTTATTTATTCTATATATCTTTTAAAACCCCAAATTTTCGGCTCGCGCTTCGCGCTCGCGAATACTAAACCATAATGCACACATAACTCCAATTTTAGCTCAAAATTTTCGGCTCGCGCTTCGCGCTCGCAGATACCAATTCAGTAGGGTGCAACAACCCCAAATTTTCGGCTCGCGCTTCGCGCTCGCGGATACTAAACTATAATCCACACATAACTCCAATTGTTAGCTCAAAATTTTCGGCTCGCGCTTCGCGCTCGCAGATACCAATTCAGTAGGGTGCTACAACTTGGGCATAACATGCCGTTCTTCCAGGTAATTAAATGGCATAGTTTGCGCTCGCAGCGTCTGATGTAATTATAATGGGGGTAATAATCGTATTCATGGTGGCAATTTAAGATATTTAAAGATAATTTTGTTTCAAATAGTCCGATTTTTTTTAATTATTTTTTTTTTGCTAGTGTATATAATTTTTTTTTTTTACATAGGAGTAAAAATGAAATTGTTTAAACTCATCGTTTTAGGTCAGTATAGGCCTATACAAAAAATGTTTTAAACTCGCGCTTCGCGCTCGTTTGCTCGCTCCGCTCGCATGATTTTTTTTTTCAAAGTTGGGCCCCCCCCTTTGGAAAATCCTGGATCCGCGCCTGTAAAGGTCACTATACTTATCCACCACGCTCAGATCCACAGTTTCCTCATGGATGTGTGGATTCAAGATTTTGGTAGATTTCGAGGATTAATATTATTTTATTCATTTTCGTATTTATTCATCCATTTGTTGTTGTTTTTTTAATGATTTTTATCATTTACTTGTCAAAAATTCGACAGGCTGAAAGGATTTGGTGTACGTGCGGCGGACCTATGCACCAATCATACCAATGTAATCATAGCTAAATACGAGCTATTATACATGTATTTCTGTCAGAGTTAAAATGATAACCAAAATATTTGTTCTGGCATATGAAGAGTCAAAAGGATCAAGCTACATTGCATGAGATTCAAATTAGGCTTATGATTTATTTAATTTAACTCATTTTGCCAACATGATAATAAACATATAGGTCAGTCTGGAATCTTTTGAAATTTACAAGACAATTGCTTGCTTTACTTTCAAGATATCTATTATTTCATATTCAAATTTGGAAAACCGTTACTGCAACGCTTTACAAAGAGCATGCTTTCCACCACATGGCCGTATGCCTAGCCTCATTTCGTTTTTACTGTTTTAAGATAGTAACTGACTTCTGATTACACGTTCAGGGCAATAGAATTCTATTCATTTCGCTCTCGTTCCCACTGTTATGAATGGGATTTGAAGAATGCTCGTGACCTCTGTACCCATTAATTAATTTTTGAACATGACGCAGGAGGATAAGGCATACATTTATTTGCATAATATGAAAACAAATAGTATAATCTGCTGATCAATGTCCATCTTTAAGCCTGTTGTTGGCTCTCAAAGCGGCGGGGTTATGTTTTGGAGTGGGTCTATAAGATTGTGAACAAACTATCTAGAAATTCAGAAATACCTGTATTCGATTGTCGATAGACATTTCCTACAATAAGTCTGCAATCATTCACATTAATATAAAATCAAAAGCATTCTGCGTGCAGTAAATCATACTTGAAATTCGAAAATTTGTTCACATTGCCGACAATTTACCTATAATATTTAGTTTCGTAGGCATTTTATATTAATTTGCTTGTCATTAAACAGATGACGGATATTAAATCACCTTCAGTACGCCCATCTCTACGAAATGAGTAAGAAATACATGTCCCATCATTTTGAAATTGTCTTGTTTGGAATACGAACATTTGATAATGGGATTCTTGATATGTCTTGGTATAGTAATTTTCCAACATTAATTTGTTGGTCCCCTTTTCATTTGGATCTGTGCACGCACGACTGAATAACAAACAATCTTCAAAAGATTACAAAATCTCAATTTGGGCAAGTGGATGCATGAAAGAGAGAGCAAATGTTAAAAGAATACGTGCACACATACAATACCACACACCCATCCTTCCTCTCACACGCACCCACATCATCGCACACGCACCGTAAATTAGAATTTTTCTGATGGGAATTAGATTTACCCGTATACACAATATAAACTATGTATGTCTTAACGCCGCGCTAGTTGTCTAAGCTTTTCGCTGAGTTTTACGGGTGTAATTGTACCACTCGGGCAAAAAAAAAACTATTAAAACGAGGAAGATAATTGTATTCAATGCATGGAAATCAACATGAGACAATTTGCAGCAATATTCCTGATATTATAAGCAATTTGTTTTTTTTTAAAAATTTCCTTTTTTTTTTGGGGGGGGGGTGGGGGTCGTTCCCATTTCTTAACTATCCATTTCATCTTGTAAATTAATTAAAGATACTATATATGTATATATATATATATATATATATATATATATATATATATATATATATATATATATATATATTAATTATTTCATGTTAACAGGTGCCATTGCTGTAGCCGGTGCAGTGATTGCACTCCTACAGTCATCTCTACCGTTATGGCTACTCCAGAATACAGACGCAAAGGACTGGCAGCTAGGTAAGGGCAGTTCACATTAATAATAAAATTCAGATTTCATTTGACCTTGAACATCATTATGGTTGAGCAATTGGTCGTTTTCTTCTCCTTATTCTTTCCCTCCCCTCTCTCGATCTCTCTCTCTCTCTCTCTCTCTCTCATACACTCTCTTTATTTTTCTCTAGACAGAACAAAGAGAATATGATGCAACAAGAGCAGGAAAGCACGAGGGGGTTGACAAAACCGATACAGGGAACAATAGAGGAGAGTGGATGATGATGATATGGAGAGCTGAAGAAAAGAGAGAGGGGATAGGTGGAGGGAAAATAGAGACAAAGATGTATTGAAACATAGGGGCAAAGAAAAAAAGTTTGGTTGAGGAGGAGGTGAAATGAAAGGAGTTGAGGGATGACTGGAAAGTGAATCCATCTTTCTCTTCACTCATTTTCTTCAACAACAAAAACGTAATCAAAGTAAATAGTAGTTATAGTATATAAAGCACAAAATTCTCTCTTATTTTTTTTCACAGGGGTGATTTTCTTACCATCAAGTATAATGCAGATCATATCTAGTGTAGTGTTGGGATTCTATGGCATGCGAATAGGAAGGTGAGTGTAACAGTGTTTAGTTTCATTATTTTCTATTCTCCTTCTGAGCTTCATTAATACATCATTTTACACCCCTTGAATGAAATAATATAATTCAATTTTTTTAATAGTAAAAAATACTAAAATTATTTTTAAAAAACATGAATGAAGAAGTTATTATACTTCTAAAATTTTGTTCTTAGTAGGATAACATCCAACACCATGACAACGTTTTTCTTTTTAAAAAAAAGTGTTAAGTTCCTGTCGTAATTCAAATTTAAAGCAGTCACAAGTATTCTTCATTGACCGTACGCTCTTTCGATTCTTCCCAATTATAGATGGTTATGTGCGATGTTATCTCTGCTTCTCTTAGCAACCAGCATAGCAACGGTGAGATGAAATTTGGTTTATAAACGCATCCAATTCATGTGAGGATTCGTGTACTTTAGGAAGAACAGCAAATACAAACCTCCGTATTTAATATTTTACACCGGCGTGCTTTCTGATTGTAATCAGGAAAAATAGATTAACCAGTCAGAAATCAGAAAAGGGTAGATGTATAATAATCAAATATTACGATGAATAGATTAGAAGAAGATGAATAAGAACCAAAAGATAATGAAAGATGTAGAAAAGGGGAGAAGGCTGCCAATAAATACCAGAGGTGAAAGTAAACTTGAAAATAGCAAAAGGTTTTGACCAGATGATACTTATGTAGAATAAAGTCTTTGCTCTATGTTGCTATTGGAAGGGGGAAGTGTAAATGCTAATCATCGACAATAAAACATCGAATACTAAATACTTAGTATATAAACACAAAACAAAAAGAAAGTTCCCCCTATTTCAGATATCAATAATTTATTAACCTGGAAGAATAAAAAAATCTAATTATATGTCCATGTAGGAAATTTAATTAGCCACAATGGGAGCAAATTTTAGGAAAAATCATCAAGTCATGCTTCAGTGAGCAATGGTTGAATGCAAAAATGTCATTTTTTGAAGTTCACAAGCCTAAAATGGCAATTTTGATTCAATGATAACGGACCCATTTTCAGATTTTAAACATTTTACACGTCAGAATGTATGCAAAACGTGCTTCCCAATATACGGAAATGAAATTTGCGTCAAATTTCACGGTTGAGTGAGCATGCAGCAAAAATTGCCCAAACTGCGATTTTTATTTTCTTTGCCATGGTATAATCGATCACTTGTGAGGGAATTCTTGTTTTGGAAGTGTATGCAACCAATATCCATTCGTTCACGGTTGAATGAACCCATCAATCAACCAAAAAATAGGCCATTTTAGAATTACGAAGAGTCATTGTAGTAATTTTATGCACCAGAAAGCATCTCAATGTTTTGCATACATTCTGACGTGTAAAATGTTTAAAATCTGAAAATGGGTCCGTTATCATTGAATCAAAGTTGCCATTTAGGCTTGTGAACTTCAAAAAATGACATTTTTGCATTCAACCATTGCTCACTGAAGCATGACTTGATGATTTTTCCTAAAATTTGCTCCCATTGTGGCTAATTAAATTCCCTACAGGAACATATAATTAGAATTTTTTAATTCTTCCTGGTTTAAAAATTATTGATATCGGAAATAGGGGGAACTTTCTTTTTGTGTTGTGTTTATATACAGTATTGTAAATAGTAGGCCTATTTCAATTATAAGGTGCCTATAAAACAAATCCAACTTCAGTCAAATCGTTTGTAAATACCGTATAGTAAATTGAGCTTGCTCTCTAAAGCACACAATAAGTAAAATAAAGGAGGAACTAAAGTTCATTTTTCCTGATCAAGTTAAAATTTTGTTTTCTTCATCTGTCAGGTTCCATTGGTAACTGAAGTGGTTCATCTCATTCCGGCAATGCTAGCTATCGGATTCTCATTCGGTAAATAAATATCTCGTCAAAATTGTGATAAGTTGCCAAGGAGGTACTATTATTCCGAATGTTACATTTTGACAAAGCGCCATCATAATGCCGAATATTTTCCCTTATTCTTATTCCTGTAATATAAGACTATCTCTTGAATATAATTTCATAATTAAAATGTTGTGCTTATTCGCTATTTATAATTCAGCGTGACAAAGTATCCTGTCAATAATTATTTTATCCGGAGTGAATACGAGCGTTTTCAGTTTCAAACGAGCTCCACCATGTGTTGAATTGGTAATTGAAAATAAATTTTAGGTCAAGAGTCAGGTACTCTCAATCAAACTTTAAATAATTTGCTTTGCCTCTTTTTATCTCCTTACATGTTGTTATTTTTCGTGCTAAGGGGAATAAAGGAAATATTAATAAAGACTTGTTATGCATCATTACATTAGTTATTATTGAGATTACATTTTGTTGTATTTATTACCAAAATATTGCTATTATAACATACATTTGGTAAATGTAGCCATAGCAAACATGGCAAAGGTTAGCTTAGATTTATTTCAAGGAATGATATACTGTAGTATAGATCGTATCAGGACATCTCCCCGGAGGACAACTCCCCCGGGGACAACTCCCGGAGGAAACTCACCCTGAGGACAACTCCCCGCAGGACACTCACCCGGAGGACAGGTCCCCGAAAGGACAACTCCCCCGGATGACATCTCCCCGCAGGACATCTCCCCCGGAGGACAGGTCCCCCCAAGGACACTCCCCGGAGGACATCTACCCCGATGAAAACTCCCCAGGAGGACAAGTCCCACAGAGGATTTATCCCCCTAGTACAACTTCCCTGGAGGACAACTCCCCCGGAGGACGACTTTCCCGGATGACAATTACCCCGCAGCACAACCACCCCGCAGGACAAGTCCCCGAACTATGTCATGGTATAACCGGGAGAAGTGAATATGACGGTCATGGTTCATAACATGACTGCATTTTTAACCAATCAGAAGACAGGATTATTAAAGATTCTTGAAATGGGGTATATAAAAATAATAATATTCATTCATTGTTCTAACAATAGGTGTTGTTGACAGTACTATGACCGCCTCTTTGAACCTAGTAGCTGATATTAAATACAACGGGGCATACGGAGCTGCAGCCGCTATATCTACATTTGCTTTCTGTGTTGGGTTCGCAATAGGTAAGTGCAGCAGCGAAAAATGATTTTGTTCGGGGCATCTGACCTGCCAATTTTCATAATACACCTGGCTTATTTGGCATATTTGGTGTCAAAAGCCGGTCTTTCAAATATAATTTTAATGGTGTTGCTTGAAGAAGTTAAAACTTAACTTCTCTTCCTAAATTCCGTGATTATGATTGGTCAGCGGTAGGCGACACCCTTAAAAATATTGATAATAGATAAATTCCCTTTTAAGCCTTTTTCTTCTGGGGAGTCAATTTCAGATAAAAGTCGATTACTAATGCCAATACCAATTAGACCAAGTGGTTTGTGAGCCCCTGACGTTCCTTTAAAAAAAAATTAAACGTGCCAAAATAATATGAGAAGTTATGTATATGTTGCTTTAGTTAAAAACGGGATCTTAATATGGTAAAATGCAAAAAACTAACATCTCTTTCAAGATTAGAGTATTATAAGAATTTTACAATGGATACCAGTCCTGCGGGTTTGTCAGTACCTATTTCGTTACAATTCTGTTGCCGTGGCCTCACTGTCAAACACAAAACGAAACACAAAACTTGTAATTCCACAATTACAAGATACACAAATACTTTGTGAATTCGCTTGGAAATCGTTTTTATTATCCATCTCCCTCTTCTTCTTTTTTTTTCTCTCGTGCAGGGCCGACTATCAGTGGACTTTTAGTAAACTCTATTGGCTTCCCTTGGTAAGTTTTTTTTTTTTAATGTATGTTTCACATCACTCTCACAAAACGAAAGGTTTTTGTATTATTTAATGTGTGCCTACAAATCGTTGCTGCTGTAATTCATTTCAGCACTTTTCATTTTGGGACTTGTCATAAAAAAATATCTTAAGTTCAAATTAACGAAATAGGAAAACAGTTGAAATACATTCGTTTTCAAAAGTTAACTTTTCCCCGATCATTTATTTTGTTTTGTAGGACAATGCGAACCATGGCCATCCTAGCAGCTGTGTATGCTCCGTTTTGTATTCCTCTGAAATACGCCCCTACCAAGGATCGACTGCTTGGCACCGAGAGAGCCGTCTTGTTACCAGATCATCAACCAGAGACTACAGCGGTCAAGCTCCAAGATGGATGGCCGACACCATCATCGTTATCGTCATCGCCGTCACCGTGATTACAAATTTGGTTAATTGTCACTGGGTCATTATTGCGTTTATACCAGGCTCGCACGGACCTGCTATTGGTCTGACCAAGCTGACCGTCCTCATATAACTCATGCTTACAACCGTTCTTGCCGTATGGTTACCCCTTCCTAATACCAGCGTTACTGCGTCTTCACCAGACAAGAAAGAGTTGTCTTCCCACGTCGCTATACGTACAAAAACCGGCCCACAATGTGTCATTCTTGGAGGCGATAACGTCCGGCTAGACTAATCCGTCCGCCATGCGTAAATAACGTGCATAAATAAACGTGGAGAGCTCGAAAGCGTAAACTGTTCAAAACCGACATGCCAACCAAGCACCATTTAACCCCATTCCTTTTCTGGCTCCCTATCCGATTACTTGAGACAATTTTTTATGATGCATTGACTTCTTTCTTCGACTGAAGTATTCCACCCATCCCATTCCCATGATTCCGAGCATGGAGCTATCTACCTTTATCTCTACACGTTGAGCATGTTGAGTACGCATGGCGGACGAATTCGCCTCGTCGGACGTTTCCGCCTCCGACATTCGCACCGTACGCCACCGTGTTGCCCTTACCAGATATAACCTCGTGTACAAGCTTGTCCTTACCATGGCGCCCACATTACTTATTTGATGGCTGCTTTAGAGGCTAAAGATTGGGACAGTGTATAAAGAAAAGCACCCACATACTTATTTCCTTTCCTGACCCCCCCCCCCCCATGATAAAAAAGAGGAAAATGAGATGTAAAAGAAGAGAGAAAGGAAAGGTCAAGAGAGACATAAGGACAAGAAATAAATCACTAAAGGTGCTTCTTGTTATGCTGCACATAATTATATCGTATGATAAATGATATTATTTGTCTTTGTAGGACAGTATATACATTGAGCAATTGATTAAATGTTGTTTTAATATGTACATAGTCTAATTAGAATACTTTATAATTTATTTATTGCATATAAATGCCCAAATGTTTTAAAACAAATACCAACATCATGATGTATATTCTCTAAGCTATCAAGGCTTGAATAAGTATTGAGCAAGATACTGTCGATCGAGATATACAAACATTAAATGCTCCCCATAAATTAGTAATTTAGTAAATCAATTTTATCTATCAATCCACATCAATTAGATTGTACATTGATAAATAAAGTTTCATGTAATTTATTTTGACATCAAAAAATACGACCCCCAAAAAATGAATGAGCAAGGACGACTGCGTGAAGAAGTTTTTCCTATATCGACATATTTTTATTAGAGTAAAATATACATCAAATTGAAAGGCTATCCATTTTATATATTATATATAATATAAATACAATTTTTGTAAAGAAGTCATCATTTTAATAACAAGATATAGGCTGAGAAGGCTAACAATACGCAGCAACTTGTGTACTAGATTTTAAAATGATAAATATCAAAATTATAATGCGGGATACACTTATGATTATAAATTGGTGAAATTAGGATTATCGATTTTCTCCTGATTTATTTAAACAGTCATATTGTTTCCAAAAGCTTGATTGATTAATCTTTGATGATATTGTCATTTTAAAAAGTATCACTGTGATACTTTTTAAAATGACAATCATCAAAGATTAATCAATCAAGCCTTTGGAAACAATATGACTGTTACACCAAATGGTTATTTGAAGAGAAATACGGTTAGGCCTATGAATACGATTACTGAACATGATTTTGTATCTCTACATTTTCTTGGCACGCTCTACCGATAAATGAAATTGTCCACACTTAGTTACAAGTCCACATTGGTGAATTTTGTGAACAGGTCAGTTTCGCGCTGTCTAGGTAAAAGTACTAGACCTTACAATATTTGAGTTTATTCGTTTTACACAATTTTAGCTTTGAATAGTGTGCTATTGCTATAAAGTCAATTGAAATGTAAATCTATTATGCGCAACCCAGACAAAAAAAGGAATACAAATGGTTAGTCTATTTTGTTGTTAAAAACCAAAAGACAAGCAATTAATGAAAACTTACTAGGTGCATCGTATTGTAAAGTCCTTTTTTCCTTCTTTCTTTTAACATATAAAACAACACGACAGAGCCACGCATGAATAAGCAAGGCAAGTTTAAAATTTAATTGTCAAAATCATATTTTGCATTTGGCGAAAGAAAACTAGCTAAGAACATGAAAAAAATTCTACGAACTTTCCTTTTGTTCGGCAAAGTAGATTTCATCTTTTGCAACCCCGCCCACTCATTTGGCGTGATTTCTACAATCAATTTTCAAACAATTCTTGTTCATGAATGCGTTGCTCTTTCGGATTTTAATAGGTGTCATCAGAGAGAAGAAAAAAAAATAAAATGTGCATTTTACATTTCATTATTTGCTTACAGTCACAGTGAAAAACGGCTGACCATTCGGGTCCGCCTTATTCTGTGACGCCCGGTATGCCCCTGCTACCATTTTAGTTGTCAATAAAGTAGTATATATGAGATTGATTCAATAAGTAAGCTTGCATAGAATGCAATATTTCATTATTGACAAAGAAACGAGGTATATTTCAGATCAACTTCATAGAATGCATTATTCAAAGAAATACCTAATCGGTAAGCACCCGTTATTCCGAAGGTTCGTAATTCCGAAGGTTCTTTATTCCGAAGTTTCGTTATTCCGAAGGTTCGTCATTCAGGAAACGAAATAGGGTTCGTCATTCCGAAGGTTCGTCATTCCGAAAACGAAATAGAGGTTCGTCATTCGAAGGTTCTTCATTCCGAAAACGAAATAGGGTTCGTCATTCCGAAGGTTCGTCATTCCGAAACGAAATAAGGTTCGTTACTCCGAAGGTTCGTCATATCCGAAAACGAAAAAGGGTTCGCTATTCTTAGGTTTGTCATTCCGAAAACGAATAAACTTATTTTAGTAATAAAAACGGTGTTGTAAAATAATAGGATATATGCAATAATAGTCTCAGCGGAGATGATACACGTGTATTTGGTGTACTAATGTTTCATTAGTTGGAAACAGCTAGTTACCTGATGATCGCTTTGCGTGAAACTCGTGAGTAGCGACGAATAGACATGATACAACCGTCAATTTCTTTTTGATTTCTTGACTATTTCAGTTGAATTCAAAGCATGACGTTTATTACATTATTTTAATATGTCTTTTAATAATATATTCCAAAAAGATGGCTATGCTAGCTGAGGACGGCAGTTTTGCCCCGCTCCCTAGCCAAAAAAGAGGAATCGTCCCCCTTTTGAGGTTTTAATTCCTCATATTCTGGTCAAAACAGCCCCATCCCACCACCCCCCCCCCCCCCGCAGAAGCGATATTTAATCAAAAATGAGTCTTTTAGTAGAAATTTTGAATTTGTACAAAACAATTTCAAAATGCATCAATCCTCCCCTAGCAAAATTTACAGGTCAGGCAAAGATTCTTGCATGAACTAGTCCCATAAGCCTATGATCAACCCTTTTTGAAAAAATTCTTAAACGCCCCTGGTAACTATAGATCAACCCCTTTGCACCCTCATAACAATTGAACAGTAAAGGTGATACCCTTCCCCCTCCAAGACGCCTGCCCTCAAGTTTTCCCGGCTTCGCCACAGATTATTTCAGTTTTGGACTAATTACAAAACTTATTTTATTTTCGAATTAACGAACCTTCGGAATGACGAACCCTATTTCGTTTTCGGAATGACGACCCTTCGGAATGACGAATCCTATTTCGTTTTCGGAATTACGAACCTTCGGAATGACGAACCCTTTTTCGTTTTCGGAATGACGAACCTTCGAAATAACGAACCCTATTTCGTTTTCGGAATGACGAACCTTCGGAATAACAAACCTTCGGAATAACGCCACAAATGTTCGGATTAACGAACCCTTTTTTATTTTCGGATAAACGAACATCGAGGTATAGGCATTTTACGTGTTTCGGAATGACGAACCTTCGGAATAATGGACCTTCGGAATAACGAACCTTCGGAATTACGAAGTGTAACCATATAATCATGTAGATCATTAATCAAATCAAATAAAGACTAAATTTTGATTGTACAGGTACATGTATATGATTAAATTGGTGTTGTATCTAAATAACATGAGTCTACATCATATTGTTTTGCTTGATTCCTTTTTAATCAAATGATTATGGTCGACCTATAAGACCAAGAAAATAACAGGATTATACACAATTTTGGGTGATCTACGTATATTCTACCCGGACTACTCCAAGGTCCGGACTTGGAACAACAACATCCCTAGAACAACAACCCCACAACCTGAACTAGTTCCAGCAAGTGTTCACAGTCGTTCTTCTATAGATTCATGTGGGGTTCGTCCCATGCATCCTTTGTGAAACATTCAGGCTGACTCAGGTTGCATGGTCCTTGAGCCACCATGTAATTCTTCAACATCCTAGACATATTTACTAGTGGGATTCTTTTTAGGTCTTCAAATTTTCCACTCCAGATCGTTCATTATCATCGTCCTTGGTCCTCTTCTTAACTAAATTGGCCATATGCTTTTGAAAAATCGTCCTTTTAGTTTGTCCAATGCAGTCGAAGGTGAGGGTGACAAACCTCCGAGTTACCAGAACAACCAAATAGGAAATCACAACGATCGGCAAGATTTCATTTTGAGATGGTATCTTCTAAATGACAAAGGTTGTAGACAGCATTACAAGCATTACAAATATCATATTATGCGTTTTAAAGTTAAAGGATCGTAGAGTTTGCGACATCGTGCACCTCATTCATTTGCCCCAAAAATTCACATCCGATCCTTTTATCTCTGCGAAAAGGCAGTGGAGTCGGCGATTTTTTTTTTTTTTTTTTTTTTTTTTTTGAGCATGTAGGTCATGAACGTTCACTATTTGGAGAAAATAAACCCCACAAATTATTCTCTTCTTTGCAAACTCCATGATCACATATAGGCCTCAATCAATTCAAAGCATACAACCATAGCCCTGTTCTTTTTCTTATTTCATTTATTATTGGTTTAACTAATCTGATTTCATTGCACAAGTCTTTCGAAAAGGGGTGACCAAGATTTGAGGCTAAAATTCTAGACATCGATGACAACGAAATCGATAAAGACGATCACTACCATGATGATGAGAGATAAAGCAAATCTTTCCAAAGACGAAGCTGATCCACCTATCAAAAAATGAAAATTACGATAAATAAAAATCTTAAATCAAGGCATAACATTTTTTTTTTTAGGGCGTGATCAGTGCATGGACATTAAGAAATAATTATTAACGAGGAATTCAATCAAAAGTTACTATGATGAAGATTATGACGTGAAAAAAAAAAGATTGACGCAATTTTGATTCATCGAAATTACCATAATGGTTAACTATTCTATAAATCAGAAATAAAGTAAATCAACAGATATGACTCTGGTTGAAGTAGTTTTATGCGGCGGTCACAACTCGTCGCGTCGTAGGCTACGGGGCACGTGCCATCAACGTAGCCTGCGTTGCATGTACAATGCACGCACAGGTCCTGGGTCAACTTCTGCGACTCCTGCGTTTCTGTAGTAAGGTTATTGTAAAAACTTCCTGCACTACGTACATACATTGTACCTGCAAGGTACCTCCGCTGCACGAATTTTCTACGAAATCCATCGTAGGGAGTTGCACGCCGAAGGTATGGCGAGCTGTGACCGCCGCATTAGTACTATAAAATGAAAATGCAGTGAATGCATGAAAACGTATTCGTAGATCTTACCGTCTTACGAAATAGATTGGAAAAAAAAGAAAGAATAACTGCTTGATCTCACCATCGTCGGGCGGCTCATGATCTGGCACACATGTTACAGCAAGCGGAATACATCCATCCATGTAGTGTCCCCAAGCTGTGTGATTACATTCATATAGTTTGGTGCAATCATCATGAAAGTAGGTGCTGAAGAGATCAAACCATATCCTGGACGTTACGTTCCCACCCCGATATAGATTCCTTGCATACGTTATGTTCTCATAACCCAGTTCTGAGCACACTTTCTACAAGTATGTGGGAAATGCAAAATAAAGTAATGCTATTAGAACTGTATTGTGATGTAAAGAGAAACAACCACTCTTACGATTGATTGTAACTTGAAGCCTGTCATGAATCCACCAATCTCTCTTCCTCTCTCTCTCTCTCTCTCATACACATACACACACACACACACACACACACACACATACACAGTACACCCTTATACACAAAGAAGAAGAATGAAAGCAAAGTGGAAAAGGTATGTGTGAGAAAGATAGACAAAAAACAGAGATTGGCGAAGTGTGCGGGGGTGAATGTCAGGGTGTGTGTATGTGTGTGTGTGTGTGTGTGTGTGTGTGTGTGTGTGAGTGGTGTTAATGTGAGTGTTGGTGATAGTATGTGTATGTGTATGTGCGTGTGTGTGCTTGTGCCCGCAAATAGCTCATTCAATTTGGTTTAATATTCACCTAGCCCTGCTGATTATGCCGCAGACTTTTTTTATCATACTGAAAGAGTATGCGGCAAGTCTGCGACAAGGAAGTGGTAAATCAATATTCGTGATGAGTCTGCGGCAAGTCTACCGCAGATTGTTTATCGAAAAAGTATGCGGCAGGCCTGCGACAAAAACTGATTTGCCTGCGAAAACCTGCAGCAGGTCTGCGGCAAGAGTACTAGTATACGAGAAGCACAAAACGTTCCTATGTGACAGGATGTCAGCGTCGGTTTACTTATCCTTCTTCACTCATTACTCAGCTTTAAATCATCATTAATAGTAGATCTGATTGTTTAGTTTCAGTTTGAAATTCTTAGGATCCTTCGTATTTCTTTCTTATAATATTGATGTCATTCGTCTTCTAACTTTGCCAACGTATTGTATTGATATGACGTTAATTTTTGTTGTTAATATTGTTTGATTGGAAATATGGAATAAACTAAACTGAAACTGAAACTGAAAACCAACACGAGCCAGTACAGCCCTGTATAGAACCACCTCTATAGTGTTGTCTTATAATATTGATAAATGGTTATTATGTATACCGCAGTAATCATGCTACAAAGAAGTGTTCTAGTATTTTATCCTCAAAACATTTAAATTTCCTTATGAAATAAAACAGATAATATAGGCTTATCAATAATCAAATATACCAAGGACTACCCTTTATAAGAATAGCCTTTACAACACTGGTCTAACGAAAGCCCACACATAAAACAAAGCATACCCCGGCAGGATAGTAGTATACGTTCTGGCAGATGTTGCCCCATTCACCGTTATTGTAAATCTCGACAGCCCCTGTTCCATTGTCGATCTCTCCAGTCTCAATATCCACCAGTCTTATCGGATGGTTAGCGACAATATCTTCAGAAAATATAAGAAATAGCATTCATATAATGTTATATATATATATATATATAACTATATAGCCTGCTTGGCTTTCAGATAATACAATAATCACATTTCGTAAAGTAGAATGCCTTATTACACGACGTAAACCTACCCCTATATATGGAACCCTTATTGACGTCTTTGGATATCTGACCTTATGGTTGGTCGAAGGCCGAAAAATTGTGAACACCTACAGTACCTGCAATATACGACACTGCGTCAAAGAAAATCGGTCAAAAGACCGTGCAATGTGCGATCAGTTGATTCTGAATATGCAATCCGAGAATCGGTGATTCTGAAATGAAGTGTCCGTCCGGGGAAAAATAATTTTCTCATTAGTAGTTGACCTACACTCTTTATAAGCACACTCTTTATGATTGGATCCGAAACATGTAATCGATATCATTTTGTAAAAAGTCCTACAAAATAGAATAATTATATCATTGGATCTCATGTTTTAGTAATTTAACTGGTCAAGGATTTGAATATGAGCAGCACTGCATTGTTCTGAGATATATGACTGCCCAAACATAGGGGATACACATCTCTAAATGTGGTATCTCACTTCGCGGAGATATCTCTGCGACTCAGACAGTCGGAGACGTATCTGATAAGTTTTTTCCGTCGGCTGACGTCTCTAAAACGTCACCGCAAAGACACAGGAGACGTCTCTGAGACGACTAGTCTCAAAACCATCCGTCTCAAAGCCGTCCAAAACTAGTCTCAAAACCGAGAGATACCACCATTACTAATGGTCATCGCCCCCGTCTGGATCCGCTAGGCACTGAACAATAAGGAGACTCTACTTTGCCATAACATTAGCCATTCGCCATCGAGATATTCAGAGTAGCTAACAACTTTGAATTGAATTGAATTGAATTGAATTTATTAGACTTCACCAGTAAACTGTACATGGTATTTTGTCAACATTACAAAAAAGAAAGAGAGAGAGAGAAAAAAAAAAAAACATAATTGTATAAATAACTTTTAAGTATTAATTGGTAATTAACTTTTGTATTGTGACAGGTACTCAATCCGAGTGTGATGGTGTCAATAATCCAGGAACTTAAATATTGGTGGAAATAAGGTTTGAGTGTTACGTACCGAACGGTTTACAGACGAGTCCAAGCGGCATGTAGTTGGACACAGTTCCATTGGGAAGCGTGTTGCATTGGGAATAGCATATTCGCCTTGCGCCTTGAGAGTCTTGCTCAAATGGCATCTGTCCATCGTCATTGTAATAATGGTATAGCTGTTTTTCATACCCCATGGTTTCACAGAACTCATCCCAGATGTTGAAAGAAGCAGTTTCCATGATTTTATCAACCCAGACAGAAACCCACTCGTCACCGGTATAGTACTCTAACCGTCCTTGTTCTGGCTGGTCACTACCAACCAAGCGCATGGTTTCCGACACTTTAATTGATCACAGCAGGAAAAAAAAATCTATCATTCTTGCACCAGAGTAATTATTCTTAAATTATTTAAACAAACAATAATTATGGTACGAATCATTTTTATTTGAAAATTAGATAAATGAATAGATGTGTTCTGGCCCCTTTTTTTAGGTTAAAAAAAAATAGTAATATAAAAGGGTCCATAATTTTGTATATGTTTTCATTATAACATCATAATCTTTATCATTTTCAATTCAATTTAATTCACTTAAAAAATGGCCTTTATTGATAAACATGAAATAAATTATTGTACATGAAAAACAGCCGCAGCTGGAACTTTCATGTGTACATGTTTACAGGGCACATAATGAATACAATTTAAAAAGTTAAAATAAGAAAAATACTATTTACAATGATTATAACACACATAGCATAAATTTCGGTAATATATCATTATTATTAAAGTGTGTACATTTATAAGATCATCGTATTTATGATCAATAAAGAGACCATTGATGTTTCTGTATGAGCTTCGGGTTGCTCTTTAGTACCTTAAATCATTTATTTTACAAAATCTAAAGGTGAAATTATTTTCAACGAAGTCATTGGAATATGTTTACCTGTGTCTGGACTGCATGAAACCTGAGCTATGTTTTCTGGGGCACATGAAACCGGGTTGTCCGTTTGGATTACAATGCAGTCTTTTAGCCTCTCTTCATCACCATCACACTCGATGTCCCATTGGAAGACATCAGTGAAGTCATCTGGTCCTAGATCAGCTACTTGGGTAGCTGTGCCGCCCTCATACCCCAACATTCTACAAGCAACAGCAGCTTCCGTGTTTGTCCATGTGGCATCACACATGAAAGCCCATCGATCCTGTACTCGATATTTTACCACGCCCTCAGCGGTGCCACCACCACTCAAGAAACGGATCAAGGTGTCATCGTTTGCTGAAGGGGAGAATGGGGGAAGACATGCAGTGAATATTAAAACCTTCCCGAAACTTATATGTCTCATATCCATACAATGCAATTGGGAAAACAAGTGTTTGCATAACATGTATTTTAGTTTCTTTCGAAATTCCTCAGTCCTTCCATATGTCATTTAAGGTAATAAAGGATGATCTCGCCCTGGCTAGCCTCTTGATTCCCTCAGAACTTCCTCCTTCGTTGCTAATATATGAGCCAAGAAAGTTAAAAGAATCAACTTTTCCACATTTTTGCTATCCACCGTCACCACCTTGTTTGCATCTCCTCCGCAGATCATGACCTTTGTTTTCTTTACATTGAGACGAAGTCCCAATTGCTCACTGTATAACTTCACTCTGCCAATGATTTCCTGGAGTTCTTCTGCCGATCTCACAATGAGGGTTGTCTCATTAGCATATTTGAGATTGGTTATCTTTCGCCCAACAATAGATACACTACCTACAGCTCAATTAAGTGCTCTTCTCATGATATATTCGGCGTATCCCTGCTGGAAAGAACACACTCATTCACATTGTGAACATAGTGTGAAAACATAGTTCACACTGTGTACACAGTGTGAAAACACTATCCACACTGTAAAAACGTGATTTCACAGTGTGGGACACCACCACAATGTGGAAAACTACACATTGTTCACAATGTGAATTGATTTCACAGTGTGAATATACCAGCTCACAGTGTGAAAATGATTTCACAGTGTGGCCACAATGTGAAAACGCCCCAATTTAACATTGTGGAGCAGACTTCACAATGTGAAACACAGTGTGATCACACTGTGTTTCACATTGTGAATGAGTGTGTTCTTTCCAGCAGGGATATGTTGAAAAGGAACGGAGAAATAATACATCCTTGACGAACGCCTTGTCAAATTTGAAACCATTTACTATCACCACTTTCATTTCACATGGTGGATACTTGGTTGTCATGCAGTGAACGAATTAATTAAGTTAGGTTTAGAGAAACCCATTTGAACTTGACCTACCATTTAATGCTACAACATACTACTGTAGAACAGAAATGAAGATTTCCAGTACAATGAGGCAAAAATTCTTATCGACACATTGTTTGGAACACTCCCTGGATACTTTCTCAACCCCTTAGAAATTTGTCAGGATTCGCTATTGCTTACCGAAACATTCAACACCTACATCGTGACTGTGATTGCAATCAGGGCTTGTTCCGACTATCTCGCTCCGACATTCGTCAAAGCTTTCTTCACTCCCAGTGCAGTGGATGTTGTCAAAAACACTGTCTCCCGAACCGCCTCCGATGGTGAAGGATCTTTTCGCTCCCCGCTCGAATCCAAGTTCTCGACACACTACATCTGCAGCTTCCTGACTCCAGGTCCGATTGCAGATCGACCGTGGGGTCCAGTTAACAATCACATCTACTCGACCATATTCAGGAAAATGTTCAGATTCGAAGACGACCTCTGTAATGTAGAGAAAATAAAGAAATTCGTCAGATAAGCTTTAAAGTCAATCCTAGATCGAGTAGCCATCAAAATAAACTATACACGCATTGACTCCCTCTCAGAAGAAATGTGTTTTCACATCAACATTTTTGTCCAACAAAATATTCTTGAATACCAAATTTTGGCCGGCATTCATACGTTATGTGGTTAGGTTACGCCTTTTTAACACGGTCTGGGTCATGTGACAAATAAATCTATATAAACCATGTAAGAAATAACAATTGTTAGAAAAATCAGTAAAAAAGGGGGACAAATAATGACTGGGGAGGTTTATTGTGGTTCTGATAATCAACAACAACATTAACAACAAAATCTGCAGCCCGAATTTTGGATTGAAAAGACTATAAGGGCAGATGCAAGCATTTCATGAAAAAGCACTTCGGTATTTCTATGAACATAGGTACTACATTTACATCGAACACCCCCCCCCCCCCCCCCCATCACCACCTGCCACGCCATAGGCACATAATATAGATGTATTGACTGCTTTGAGGCGCATGGATGTTTCTAGTGCGCAAGGGAAACTCCGCATCTGCTGTGACCCAAGACCGTAAGTCGCGGGTCATGGCAGATTCGGAGGTCCCTGACCGTATCCCGAAAATAAAAGAAGTCAATATATAGTTTATATGCCGAAAAACAAGGAGATCTAAAAATAACATATATGGTCAAATTTAGATATAACTTTACATCTACGTTATGAAGTTAAGCCGGCCCTACAGGCCCCCGCGAAAATAACTCGATGCGTGCCACATAACTGTCAGAATATCGGGATTCTACTTACAGTTAGCTGCAGATTTGATTTTCTTCCTGTCCCAATCGAAGAAGATTTGGATTAAGTGAAATGCTCTTTCCTGAGGTGGCTATATGTATTCACAGAATATTGTTCTATTTGTTCCGACGCTTTATTCCTTAAATTGCCATTAGTTTCTGCATAATGTGCGAAGTAGGTCATTCATTAAAGGACTCATCCGGGCTGGAGTTTGCATTATAAGAAAAATGAAGTAAAATCGAAAAAGCACAACACTGAAAATTTCATCAAAATCGGATAAGAAATAGCAAAGTTATGGATTTTCTTAGGTTTTGAATCTTTTAGGAAACAGTTCTTCAAATTGGCAAACTGATGATGTCTCAGTCCCCCTACTTTCTTTGTATTTTATTGTATGAAATACCAATTATCAAGACTTTCTGCCCCAAGGACATAAAAACACGGATTAATCCTTGTGGAATGTTCAAGGTCACAAGTGCTTTTACTTATTTCAGTAAGAGGGACAGATTTTCTGTATACGCAATATATGAAAAAATGAGATAAATAGGATTTCATATAATAAAATACACAAGAAGTAGGGGGACTGTGACATCATCAGTTTGCTCATTTGAATATTCAAGTATTCAAATGAGACAATGAGACAATTGCCAAGAACTGTTTTTAAAAAAAAAATCAAGACCTAAAAAAATGCATAACTTTGTTATTTTTCATCCGATTTTGATGAAATTTTCTGTGTTGTGCTTGATGAATTTTACTTAATTTTACAAAACTTTTTCATTTCAGCCCGGACTCCTCCTTTAACGAATTTTGGATATACAAATATACATGTATGTATCTTTATGACGCGTTATTCCTCTTGAGCAGGGGGCACTGTGCTATCCACTTTTTCATACACTCTAAAAAAGGTAATTTTTATATTAAAAAGAAGCCTTTCAAAGTTTTAAAAAGTCCATTGGACAATTCCTGATTTTAAAAGAAGCATTTTAATACACAAAAAAAGTGTCCCTTGTTATTCCTTATGTCTTTTAAAACCCTAAATTTTTCGCTCGCGCTTTGCCCTCGCGAATAATGCATAATTAACTCGGGGTCCGATAGTCCGCGGGTCCGTTAGTCTGCGGGTCCGATAGTCCGCGGGGGGAGGGGGGGGTGATGTTCGTTATTCCGAAGGTTCGTTATTCCGAAAATAGAATGAGGTTCGTTATTCCGAAGGTCCGTTATTACGAATATGAAATAAGGTTATGTCTAAAAAGTATTGGCGGCGAGCTCTTCCGATAAAGAATTAGTTTCGCTGATAATGTTTTTAAATAATTTCTGTCATAAATAAATGCGGAACGGATACAGTTGCGAAATTAATTATTTAGTTATAACGTGAGAACGGCCCGATTTTTGGAGTGAAACTTTTTTCTCTTTTTTTTTTCGGAAGAAGTCGCCGTCGATAACGTTGGGAAATAAATTCTTCATTAAATAAAGACGGAACGCAAACAATTGCGGAATGAATTATTAAGTGATGGACTGTTTAACGGCCCGATTTTAGAAGCGAAAATAATTCTTTATCAGTCGAAGTCGCCGTTGATAATTTTTTTTTTTAATTAATTCTCCGAAAATCAAAATTAAACAGCATAAGCTGTTAAATAATGATAACCCTCCCCCCCCCCTAAAAAAAATAAATAAATAAATAAATAAATAAATAAATAAATAAATCCCCCTATCTGGAGGTTATTCACGGGTGACCAACACACAGTCCCCAACATTCTTGATCCATTCGCTAGGGCAGTTACAATAGCTCGGATAAAATCAAAATCAAGATGCTTGATCCACGCCACTTCTTGATGCAACACATGCTTTGCCCCGAAAATACACAATGTATCAATCCTCTGCTGAGTCTCTTATTGCATAATATCCTATCATTTTTTAATTACAACACCATTTTTGTTACTAAAATAAGTATATTTCATTTTCGGATTAACGAACCTTTGGAATAACGAACCTTACTCTATTTTTGGAATAAAGAACCTTTTTCTACTTTCGGAATAACGAACCTTATTCTATTGCCGGAATAATGAACCTTTTCTTTTTTTAGGAATAACGAACCTTTTCTATTTTCGGAAAAACGAACCTAATTTTTTTTTCGGAATAACGAAATAAAACCTTTTTCTATTTCCCGGAATACGAACTTATTCTATTTTCGGATTAGACGAACACCTCCTACCCCCCCCCGCGCCGGCGGAGATCGCGACAATCGCAGACTATCGGGCTGGTAGCCATTAACGATATCAATATTAAAGCTAAAAATATGAAATAATGAGGCTTGTTCGACATACTTAAATCGAGGGTAAATAAATAATGGCATTATCAATGTTTAGCGTACGCGAAAAGTCTATAAATGGACAGTATCCTCAAAAGTTTTTTCGGCTCGGCATCAAGTGTATTATCGGGCGCTTCTGTGCTCAATTGTCATTGCCTTTTATGTTACTATAAAATCACAAATGGCATATAATGATTCTTAAAATTTACATTTAAAGGCAAATCTTCTGCGAGCATTTGGTATAGTTTCCCTAATCTGTCAGGTCGAATAATTTTCTTTCTTATTATCTTTTTGGACTCCAAGTTGCCGTCACCCTTTTCCAGAAAAAGTGTCCCCTGTTTTCATTGTGACATCCTCATTGTCAATCACTTCATAAAGATCCCTTCACCCGTGCTTTCCGCCCCCCCCAATGTCGTTTCATTAAATCGCCCAGCCTTCTCACTGACTCAATTAGTCGCATCGAGGCACAAAGCACTATTTAGCAACACTGTAAACTAATATACGGGGATCGTGTATAGCCTCAGAGGAAAAGTACTTGGATGTAATCAAACTATTGCATGGTAAAACCAAGGAAAATGGAACTTAAGGGTGGTATAGTTCACATAAATATCTAAAATGATACTTATTCAAGAGAAACAAGGTTAAAACTTTAGTTGGGCCACTCAACCAATCAGGACCAGGATTAAATTAAAAGGTTTTAAAATAAGGGTATAATGTACGCAGTTTATTGGGTCACCTAAATGGCCATGGGATAATAAATTAAGATCAATCCCGGCGTACCCACTCATACCTAGGACAATAGTCTGCGATCGTGCTGCTATTCGAGCTCATGCAGAGATTGCGTCTACAATAGACACGTCGGGTATGATACCACAAGATAATGGTTGTTGACCCATAAAGCTAAGACTTTTTATCTAGATAGATGAAAGCAATAGAATATAGAATCTTGGGTAGGGTATTATTATTATGGAACGTGAAGTCTGCTACAACACGTGTGGTGATGGATAACTGGGAACAAATAACGTGGATATGATCTCATCCAGCTTAGAATGTAATAGAGATTTTATTCATCT
>CALNVZ010003434.1:22522285-22551345 GCA_940671915.1 Paracentrotus lividus | reverse complement strand
ATACTAAATGGGGTATATAATGCAATAACTCAAATTTTCAGCGAACGCGAAGTCTATAATGGACCAAGTATCTCAAATTTTCGGCTCGCGCTTCGTGCTCGCATTGCCTTTTATCATTACTAAAATACAAAGCCATTAAGATTCTTAAAATCTTACATTTAAAGGCAAATTTTCTGCGCATCCCCTATTTATCCGAATAATTTTCTCTTTATGCTTTTGATCCAAGTGCCCCCTTTTCCAGAAAAAAAGTGTCCCTTTTTCATTGTGACCCCCAATTTCAAAATCACTCGGATGTAATAATTCCCCTTCCGGTTTTTCCGCCCCCCCCCCCCAGTCGTTTCATGAAATCGCCGCCCTTGTCCTCAATTATCGCATCGCACAAAGCAACTTTTTGCACGTAAACAAACGGGGATCGTGATAGCCATGGAAAAAGTACTGTATGTAATAAACTATGCCATGGTAAAACCAGGGAAAATGGAACTATGGTGGTCATAGTTCAGAACATCACTGCACTTTCAACCAATCAGAAGACAGGATTATTAAAGTTTTTAAAATGAGGTATATAATTACCTTTATTGGTCACCTGACATTGGACCATGGGATGAATATTAAGATCACAATCCCCGGCGTAAGCCCACTCAACTTCAGGACAATCTGCGATCTGCTCTTCGTCTCCAGTGCAGTTGATTGTGTTTACAATCACGTTCGGTGGAACCACAAGATATGCTTCGTTGAAGCCTATACGTAAGACTTTTGTATGTCTGGTGTTGCAGAACAAACGAGCAGCGTTCATATCCCAGTTGTCCGAGCAAAAGGTACCCCTTGCCCGCCCGTAGAAGACAATGGGTATTCCATAAGTAGAGTCCGTACTACCTGGGGGATATTCCATGTATACATCTGTGGGGTAAGTATTAAAATATCAATTTACAGCAATTAAATTATTATTTAAAAAATGGGGGATCGAACTCGAGTCCTCTGAGTTAGAGTCTGTTCTTTACACCCCTCGGCTATAATTGATGATATCGACAATTTGATTCCTAATTTAAATGAAACAAACTAGGATATGTTAGTCTACGTTCAAGACCTAGTTCGAGCAATTAATTCGTAAAGGGTCCGGAACTCTCCTAGATGAAAAAAAAATGCGTCTGTCTCATACAGAATTTGTCAAAATGACTGATAGTATACGCCGTCCGGGCGAGGAAATTATTTTCCCACGTTCCCCGGAATGGAGATGTGATCGCGGCTGCAGGCGCACTGACCAATCATGTACTTGTACTGTACTTTCCGTGGACAAACCGACGAGACACCCAAAATTCCTTTACATGGCAGGATCTTTCATGATTTGTGAAAGTGCAGTGCTTGTCTTTCTAAAAACAACCACATGAAAGTTAGAGCAAAATAACAACTTATCGTTTTCAACCTCACATTTAGCATTGTGAAGATAAAGTCACGGGGTTGGGACAATTCTGTTTGAAATTTTAGTTTGAGTTTGGGACTTTTATGAAACAAAATTTGTCTGTTCAAATTACGAATGATCAAAGACAATTTCAGTTGTCTGAACCACTTGAAAGAAGAAAACATTACTATTAATACTTACTAACAATGATTTGTACTGTATGTTTTCCTTTCTCGACTTTTCTTCTTTCGTTTTTTCTTCTTTCTTTTCCCTGTTTTCTCAATAAAGAGCTTGTGACTGATCATTATTTCGTAAATTTATCCCAAATCAACTTCTTCACGGGAGCTCGTTAGACGGTTCAATACTCGTCACCATATTGTTTTCAATAATCGCCTACGTTTGCAAACAACCATCAATGAAATGGCAAGCAAGCGAGCTTCACTTGTCTATGATTATTCCAGATTACTTCCAATAATTTGTTGCGTTCCACAAGGGAGCATTTTAGACCCGATTCTATTAACGGGTTACAATACAGATATGTGCATTTGTTTATTTAAAAAAAAGCTATCACCTTATGCTAATGAAGCGTATTACTGAAGTCAAGTTCCAACCAAAATTCTTGAAGAAAAACTCAGCAAATAGATGTCAATATGTGTTGATTGGATGACAGATAGTATGGTCTGTTTACATTTGGGTAAAACTTTTGGTAAAAAGGTAATAAAAGGGGATAAAATAATTTTTAAAAAATCAGGAGTTTATTTGTGCATTGATTTAACTAGTCAGATTTTCATCTTTAGCGGAATCTATAGTAAAAAAAAATGAAGGAGAAGAAGGAAAAAAAAACATCCCATTTGCATTGTTTATAAACGTCAATCATAATTCCATAAATCTACATACAAGTAAGCACAATGGGACCTTTTCATTTTTTATTTTTGTTGAGTCTCTGCCTTCATGTACTCTGTGTGGGTCTCTACATTGTAGTGGACAATCTGCATGCTGTATTCAACTTTGAACAGTCACATGGAAACGTCACTGGAAAACACTTTCTTCGGAGGAGGATTCTGTAAAGCCCTAATGGTACAGCCTCATATCAACTTGAGTTGCTACAAAAACGACGTAATGTATACATCCTCATCCAGAACCTGACAACTGCGATGACACTTCACCTTGTTCTGCCAACCTTCAAGACGATCATCAACGGAAATTTCAGTACCCCACAGCAGAACTCTTACAGTGGAGAAACAAAATGCTTTAACTGCCTTCAGACGTGAAGGATGTCATCCATTCCGATCGGAATTCGACGGAGGAAGACAAGGAGAGGTAGACGCGGGAGCCGCAGAAGAAACTACCTCAGAACCATCATTTGAAACATCATCAAACATTCTTCTTGGATCCATGAACTCCGTGCGCAATAAATCTGCACTGATCCGCGACTCCATCTGCGGTAGCAATGCTGATCTAATCGCAATTACTGAAACCTGGCTAATAGATGATTACTCTACAGTTCTACAATAATTTGTCCCCTCTGGCTTATAAATTTTTTCATCATCCTAGAAGTAACCGCCGTAGCGGAGGAACTGGACTTTCGAGTATGTAGAGTACCAAATTTCACGTAAATCCTTTCATGCATACGAAATTGATATCTACAGACAACCCTACTCTGAGTTACATCCTGTAGCAGTATCAAGTTTTATCCGACCAATTTGCTTTCAGCCAATCAGATGCAAGCATTTCAGTAGCTTGTAACAGTTTGTCGGATAAAGCGTAAGACAAGTCCTTTGATGAAATGTCCCCCAGAATATAACCAGGTTCCCAAAAAAGGGACAGCGGGGACAGACAAATTCAAGAAATTATAGCCGTAAATTTACTAATTGAACTGTCACAAGCTTTTAACCTTTGCCCCCACCCCCCTCTTGAAACAAAAAATAGATAAGGGGTAAGATATCGAAGGACGACTGACCACAGTAAAATGACTCGCCCTACCCATATGACTATTATTTGAATAATTATGACATATTTGAAGGCCGAGAAAACATTGATCATACTTTTTTATGATCAGTGCGGTTTATCCATACACGCGGTGTCCGAATCGCATACAAACTTGAAAAATCAACAATTCTTTGAATCATGCCTCCACAAAGTTACTCATACTTCAAGATATCATGAAAGTATGTTCTCTGCTTTCCTTTAAAACAAGGCATACTTACAAGGAAGGCATTGTATCCCAACATCCTGGGCATGCGTACATCTGTCCGGGGTCCACTCTGGATCTGTGTTACACTCGTCTAATCTATCTTCAAAAGCATTGCATTCGAGTCCTCCAAGCACTATGGGTCCAGTCCCCGGTGAGATGAAGGAGGGACCACCATAATCAAATCCGAGCTGGTAACATGCGACATACACATCGTAACTATCCCAGCCCTCGTCGCATACTGTGCCCCACCCCAGGGTGTCATTAAGAAATTCAAGTCTGCCAGTGTAAAGTGACGTACCATTCTCGAGTCGTAAAGAACCTGTTGATCAGATAGTAATACAGAAGTACATATCGATTCACGAGTTAGAAAAGTAATCGCTGTTTTATAATCTGCCTTTTATGAAAGTCGTCTGCGAGTGTTCTGTTGTCGAATACAAAGTTATACTCTAGTTCTAGTGCAAACTTCGTAGAATCTAGTTCAGGGTTGCGTGTAAATGTAAATACACAGACTCCTGTCAAACATTTTCATACCAAACATACTAAATATAGGCATAACACAGTCATGACACTCCACGACTCCATGACTAAAAAGAGTTCTAAATGATGTTCTGAACAGTAGCCTACGAAAACCAAGGATGATTTTTTTTTTAAACACATCCAACGGCTTTAAGGTGTAGAGTGGTTATGCGGATTTTTTTTTTTTTTTTATTATTATTTAAATTGGACTATTCATTGCCCAAAAAACCGCAAAACAATGACCTGTACGGTTGTGAGAATTAGATAAACTAGATAGAGAGGAAGATCAATTAATTCTAAATAAAAAATTGCCGTGGCACTTTCTAATGTGCTCCTGGGGTAGGGTGAAGATATGCGGGTTGTTAAATAATAAATGGTATCGTAAAGTCGACGTTATGGACCATAAATATTACCGTAAGAACAAAATATGGAGACGAACCTGTCGAGGTACAGACCACTCCTACATCTTCCTTATGACTACATGAGGTGTTTCCAATCCCACTATGCTCGCAGTCAAAGAGATTGGCTTCATCACCGGTTTCACATTGTACCATATCAAGGAATATATCTCCAGCTCCTTCTCCAAAGTGACCGGCAATTACGACCTCATCTGCTCCCGTATATCCCAATTGCTTACAGAGCACGTTTGCTTCCAGAATAGTCCATAGGTTGTCACACACGGTCCCCCATTCCCCGTTGTAGTAGACCTCAACTGTGCCTTCTGGCTCACGAGACCCGTTAAGCAAACGCGCACCAACAACTTCAGGAGCTATTACGATAAGAAAGGATGGAACCTTTATATATGAATGAAAATAGCTCAGAAAGTTTTCAGAATCATAAACAATAAACATTTTAAAAACTCATAGGTACGGTCACAAATGTTTATAGCCTACGTACGAACGACGCGTATGTTCGCACCGCTCACTACGAGGGGGAGCCATGTTGGACCATATTAGCATATGATGAATATTAATAATACATAGTCCCACATATATATCTTTTTGTATATAATTGAAAGATATCAGCCAAATCTAATCCTAGAATTAAAAAAAAATCACTCAATATAATTTTACCAAATTGCACGACATGGTAGATATACTATTAAGCAAGATACAAGAAACAAAATAGTCACTACATTTCGGTAGTGACTACAAATTGTGTTAAAAATAATTAGTGCAAAGAGCAGATTATGACAGTGACCTTGCCTCAAGTGCGTCAATCAGCTAATGAGTCTGTAAGTGGAGAGCCTTGGAGAGAGACAAAGCGAGAAAATATTACCGGCCCTCTTGCGGCTATACCTATATATCTGTCAAAATGTCCGCGCCATCGTAGTGACTATTGGTCTTGTATTTAACGAACATACGTGACGATGCGTCCGTGCGAATCTCTGGAGTTTTGGAGTTGGTAAAGATAATTATGTACATGGAGCTTACCTTCTTACGGCGTTCGTGCGATCGTCCTACAGAAGGTTGATTAAGTGCAAAGTTAAAAATAATTTTGGACAAGTACATCCACCAATCTTCGAACTTACGAACGGTAGTTTCATTCGGCTTTCTTAACAAGTTCTTACAAAATAGTCTGAAAATCGTTCGCACGGTATCCTTACGTAACCCTTCGTAATGTCATTTGTGACCGAGTTTTTGATACATCCTGCAAAGTGACTTCCATTGAGCTGGAACAATGGTTTTTACCAAGGTATTTTTGGTAGGCAGTAATCCAAACCAGTAAGAATATGTTGATCTTCTTCTTCTTTATTTGGGTCACTACATTAAATTACACTATACAGTGTGTTCCTAAAAAATGGTAATCGAAGTTCAAAGGTCAGTCATTTCGAAAGTATATGGTTTATTTTTGTGATTTGTTTACTTAAATACTAAGTAACTCATCAGCTTTAATTTGAGACATTGCTTACGTCCAAACTGTAATGGGTCACAGATTTAGGGTACTTTGAAGGTGATAGGTGCAAAACCCATTTTTCCAAGTTTTTCGTTTTTAGGGTATGAAACCAACTTTTTATAAATTTTTGGTTTCATAGTTTTGGGTTTTTGTCATACAAAGTTTAAATGAACATGAAACTCATTTGTAAAAAGGACCTATCTGAATGACAATGAGAAGGACTCGCAATTATAAGTCTCTTTAAGACGCCAGCAAATAAAAAAATTATTAGCCTGTTCGTTTTCTTTTAATTGTTAGCAATTCCGACAACGTCTCTGCGACGTCGTGGATACTTAAGGGACGTCGCGTCAACCACGCAAAGACGTCACAGAGACTTGCTCACGTATTAAAGTAGTCTACTAAAAGATTGGACATGTTTGAAATTGGTTTGATTTTTCTCGCGACTTCTTGCAGAATCGTCGCGGCGACCTCACCGAGACTCCAGAGACTCATGCATAATCGAGAACCCATGTCCTTGCCAGTGAGATAGGTCCTTTGACAAATGAGATTGCATTTCATTGAAAATTTGTGTGACAAAACCCCCAAAACTATAAAATCAAAATTGTATAAAAAGTAGGTTTCATACCCTAAAAACGAAAAACTTGGAAAAAATGGGGTTTTTTACCTATCACCTTCGAAGGACCCTAACACTGTGACCCATTACAGTTTGGACGTAAGCAGTGTCTCAAAATAAAGCTGATGAGTTACTTAGTATGTTAGTAAACAAATCACAAAAATAAATCATATACTTTTTAAATGACTGACCTTTGAACTTCGATTACCTTTTTTAGGAACTCTGGGGTTAAACCCTTCCAGGTCTTCAAGGGTACATGATTCAACTGGGTGGGGGCATACCAGCAGGTGTTCCATGGTTTGCTCTTCCCCACACTCACACACAGTTTCTCCGTCCACGTTGTATCCCCACTTTTCCATAAGGACCTTGCAGCGTCCTGTGCCTGTCCTGAGACGGTTCAGGCATGACCACATGGGTCATGGCTCATTATAACCTGCTGGGAGGGATTCCTTAGGGCTTATGGATAGCCTGTGGGACATTCCTTGGAGATGGTTGGTCCACATGATCAGCCTTAGATTGTGGGCAGAGCTGTCGAGGGATACCGTGGAATGGAGGAAAGTATTCTTGATTTCAGTCTCTTGTTGGCAGGATTGTGATTGTAGAGGGGATGGAGGGGGTTATACTCCTGTTTTGTCTTTTCCATCTATGATGCAACCTCTCGTCTGATGTGAGGAGGAGCTATACCACATAACATATACAGATCTTGTAGTCTTGTATGGCGCAGACATCCAGTACTAGCTCTACTTGCAGTATTCAAGACTGGGTCTAGGTTTGCAGCATGAGATGACCGATTCCAGACTGGTGCAGCGTATTCTGCCGCAGACAAACACAGAGCAAGGGCTGCGGTCCGAATGGCTCTAGCATCTGTTCCCCATTTGGTGTTAGCCAGCTGCCTGAGAATGTTATTCCTGGCTCCTACTTTTGCCTTTGTCTTGGCAATGTGGTCTTTATAAGTATTAAAGGAAACGATCTAATGTTACGCCTAGGTAGATTGGACATGTTTGACCAGTTTTCCATACCATCTGACCCTCAGTTGTCGCTGGGCATCTCTGTTCTTGAGATGAAAGAAGCTTATTAGAGTCTTTTCAGGATTCGCTCGCAGTTGATTTGCGGCATATGATGGAGTTAAACCTTCCAGGGCATCGCAGAGAGATTTTTTTCAACATCTTCAAAGGAATGTTCCTGTGAGGCAATGCTCGTCAGTATACAAGAAACTCTTTGTATTGGTTGGTCATTGGTATACACGTTGAAGAGCAGAGGGGCGAGGAGACTCCCTTGTGGAGGCAATTTTCCTGCTTGCGCCATCTACTGCGCTTATCATCCACGTCTACATAGAACCGTCTACTTGATAGCAGGTTCTGGAGTAGCTTTGTCAGCTTCACATCCTTTGTCAATAATTTGTTGATTATCTTAAAGATCATAAGATACGTTCTTAATATCCCGGGTGCGCCGGTAAAACAAAATCAACCACAACTTACCTCATTCAGATTGATGCATTCGGATGTTATTTGATATCTCTCAGGGAAAAAAATTCCTGATAGCACTGTCAGAAATTCAAATCTCCTTTTGCTTTTTCCTTCATGTTTATATTTTTTTATCTATTATCTTTTATTATTATTATTTTGGGGTATTTTTCAAGCAAATGGTTCTTGCACTCAAATTTAACACTAGTTTCTTTTCGAAATGACCAGGATAATTAGTGATAAAGTTGCGAACGAAATGGCAACTGACTTTCTATAATACTCACGTTCAGTTGACACCCCTTGTGCACCGCACCATAAAGTATGGATACAAATGAAAACACTTAGCACCAAAAGCCATATTTCCATCTTCATCTTTCCCGGATTTTGTTTTACTCTGTAAATGTAATAGTTATACTTGAAGACACATCAGATGAAATGAATTGAAGTAACGTAACGAAAAACTGTCACCCGATATCACAAGACGTTTATACACGCACAACAACAACACATAAAGACATACATAATGAGTAATCTATTAACCAATTATTGTGACGTCATTTCTGATTAGTATTGCCATGTGTCTGCATATTTCATTTTTGTTTGCAATATGTATATTGTTTTATGATAGTACCTACCTTGTATACATCGTAGTGCTATTCTGAAGAATACAAAAATGACCATGAACGAAGCGAAAATTATCACCTTACGGAGCTATAAAGCCATTCGTGATCCACAACGCTCGGATCCATAATTTCCTCATGAATGTGCGGATTCCAGATTTTTAGTTGTAGATTCCGAATATTTATTTATTTATTTATTTACTTATTTATTTATTTATTTATTTATTCACTTATATACTTGTAGAAAATCGACAAGCTGAAAGGCATACGCCTATTTTCTTTATTTTGGGGTAAGGGTGATAGGCCCGTTGCACCGATGTGATCGTAATTGTATACTTATAGGTTTTTTCTGTCAGAATTAATGGTAACCATGGTATATAAAGACTCAAATATGATGTAACGAGCACGTGACCTCTGCACCTTTTAATGATGTTGAACATGTGACAGCATGATAAGGCGTATTTGCATATGATATGAAAACAAACATTATAATTTGCTGTTCAATGTCCATGTTAAAGCCCGCATCATGGTTCTTGAAGGGGGTGGGGTCTCCAAGAGTGTGATCAAACTGTCTTGAAACTCAGAAATATTTGTATAATTCCTACAATAAGTCTGCAATAATTTACATTTATATAAAATCAAAAGCATTCTGCATGCATACTTGAAAGTCGAAAATTTTGTTGAATGACATCGCCGACATTTGACCTGTAATACACTGAAAACCTAAACGGGTAGACCGACTAGCTCTAAAGCTAGTCGTGATGCCCAGACTGACTAGCTTAAGCTAGTCAGTCACGACGGACTAGTTTTCCTACAACACATCCCGGTTATTACGGATTAGCTTTAAAGTTCGTCTGTCTCTACGGACTAGCTTGAAAACCAGTCCGTCAAGTTAGTCGGTCACGACGGTCTAGTTTTAAAGCTAGTCCGTCGTGACCGACTAGTTTGACGGAGTAGCATAAAAGTTAGTCGTATAGCTTTAAAACTAGTCCGTATTGACTGACTAGCTTTAAAGCTAGTCCGTCCACTGACGGACCAGTTAGGTTTTCAGTGAAAAGACTAACAGACCAACAGGAAAAGTGATCATTAGGTCTCTGCCGAATTTCGTTCAGGCGAGACAAGAAAAGGAGAAAGATGAAAAGAAGGGGAAGAAGCACAAAAAGATTAAAATAAAGATAGAGAGACAAAAAGGAAGGTGTAAAAGAAAAGAAAAAGAAAAAGGTCAAAAGAAGTAATTGACCAAAGTTGCTTCTCTTTATGCTGCACATAATTATATCGTATAAAAAATTATATTATTTGTCTTTTTATGACAGTATAGACCTTTAGTAATTACTTAAATGTAGTTTTAAAGACAGTGTACATAGTCCAATTGAAATACTGAATAATTTGTTTATTGCAAATAAATGCCCATTTTTGGGGGACAATCCCATGGTGTACATTCCTTGAACTACCAAGAAGTATTGAGAAAGGTATGTTGTATTGTGATAAATAAACACTAGGTGTTGCCAATAAATGAGTAAATCAAGCAATTATCTATTAATTACCATCAATAAGATGGCACATTGATAAAAATAAAGTTTCCTGTAATTTATTTCAAAATTTAAAAATACGACCCAAAAAATTTGAACAAGCAAGGACGATTACGTGAAGAAGCTTTTCGTATATGAACATATTTTTATTAATTAAAGTAAAATACACATCAAATGTGAAAGGCTATCTATTTTATTATATATAATATAAATACAATTTTTGTACAAAAAGTCATCATTTTAAAAACAAGCAATGGGCTCAAAAGGCTAAATATACGCAGCAACTAGTGTACTAGATTAAAATGTATAAATATTATAATGTGGAATACACATGTGATTATAAATTGGTGATTTATGATTATCGATTTTTTTTTTCCTGATTTATTTAAACAGTCATATTGTTACCAAAGGCTTGTTTAATTATTCTTTGATGATATTGTGATTTTACAAAGTATCACACTAAATTGTTAATCAAATTAAATTACGGTTTTATATACGAAAACTGAATATAATCTTGAATCTCTACATTTTCTTGGCACGCTCTACAGATAAATGCAATTATCCAAATTATTTACAAGTCCACATTGGTGAATTTTGTGAATAGGTCAGCTTAACGTTGTTGTGATTTCTTTTAAGGTAAAATGGACCTTACGTATAATATTTTAGTCGTTTTACACGAGTGTAGCTTTGAGTAGTGTGCTATTGCAATATAATGGCAATTGAAAATATTAACCAGTCCTGTGGGACCCGGAAGAACAGCGGACCCCAAACGGTTCGTAAATTTTCTTGTTGAAAACAAGCAACTAATGAAATATTAGATGCATCATAATAATATCCACCTTTCCTTCTTTCTGTTGACACCTAATACATTACAAAAGAGCCACGCATAGATGAATTAGGCAAGTTTAAAATTGAATTGTCAAAATAATATTGCGAAAATGAGAGCAATGGGAACTGCAGCGAGTAAACGAATCATGCTTCAGGGATATGGTGAAAGAAAACTAACAAAGAATATAAATGCATTTTTGGCAATCGTGCCCACTCGTTTGGCCCAACGTGATTTTTACAATCAATTTTCAAACACTTCTTTTTCATGAATGCGTTGCTCTTTTTTATTATAAAAGGTGTCATCTGAGAGAAGAAATATTGAACCTTAAAATATGCATTTTATATTTCATTATTTGCTTGCATTCACCGAGAAAATGAATGAATTATTTTTTTATGAATTAGCATAGAATGGCATTATTGACAATGAAACGAAAATATTTCAAATCAACTTCATAAAATGCATTATTCAAATAAATATATAATTATGTAGATCATTATTCAAATCAATTAAAGACTAAATATGATTGTACAGGTATGTGATTAAATTGGGATTGTATTATCTACATCATTTAGTCTTGCTTGATTATCTTTTAATCGAATAATTATGTTCGACCTATACGACCAAGAAAATAACAAGATTAGACTTCGTTTTGGGGTAAATACGTACATCCTATGATACACATTTCAATAAAATAATTTCTACACGGGTCGACAGCCAAGTTCCTTCAATGCATAGTACAATTTACATACAGTAGTATTTATTATCCACCTTCGTATGACATCTAACAGAACATTTGATTGATTTCAAATATATAATTCATACAGTCTTATAGTTATGAAGGATTGTTGAGCTCTTAATGCAAATTGCAATCAAATAATCCACCATTGTACAGTGTGTCCCAGATAGAACTAAACACTTTTAAAAAGGCTACCAAATAAGAAAGATATGGTTCTTGGTGGAAAAGATTTATATGTAGATAAAGCTCATATCCTCATTAATTATTTGACACCAAAAAGTCAAAAAAAATTGTGCATGCTTCAAAGAGCAACACCCACTTTTGTGACGGACACAAAAACTAGGCTGCGCGGAAATTCGCTATTCATTTATCACCTGCGTATGAGCTGCCAAAAGGGACAACAGCAATAGAATAAATCAGCTAATATTAACACATAAATAAATCAAAAGTCAGAAATATATATCAATATTATGCAACAAAAAAATGTGATGGTTAACCTTTTTGTTTTCTTTCTTAGTTTATTTTGGCTTTGTTAGCCGATTTACGCCATTATTAAAATTGGCCTTTTTGGCTGCCCATAAGCAGGTGGTAAATGAATGCATCAATGAAAGTATGCATCAATTTGGGACTGTTTGTGTCATATAAGATTGAGAATATGAGCTTTATCTACATATATCCCCCCCCCCACAAGAACTATGTCTTATTCGGTAGCCATTTCAAAAGTGTATAGTTCTTTTGGGACACACTGTATAACATTTTCGCATACACGGTGTCTCACGTGGATAACAAGGATTGTTTGGTATGGTTTTGTTTCCTAAGCAGCCTTTTGACAAACCTTCCTCTCAGAGTAGAATCATGTTATCATAGTCGACTTGAACCTGATGAACATGGTGTCATCGCGGATGTAATCCAGGGTCTTGATCATGTTGAGAGGAACGAACTTCTGCGTTCCGAAGCTGGCGTTACGTTCCCGCGAGAGGGCGTCCTAGGAATCCTTGTTTCTCTTTGCAGTGGGTTGGTTAAATGTGTTAGAGATGTTCGCCTGGCTGTTGGGTCTTGGCACTGGTCGATGAGGGTGAAGGTGATGCGATGGGAGAAGGCCATGGAAGAGGGCGTCGTATTCGCCTCGGTTGATGCACACGAATATCGACATGAAATGACTCTTTGCTGCAAAAGGGAAAGCGGAGAGAAAATTGATCGATGCGTCACCAGTCGAATTGCCATTCATAATGGTTACATCTCATGATATATATGTGTGTTCAATTTCTTATCATCTTATTAGTGACTAAAAATAATATAACTAAAGATGAGAGAAATAGAGAACAGTGGCGGATCCAGGCGGTGGCGGCGGACGCCCCCCCCTATATTTTGAAAACCGCTCATTGACCATACATGTTAAAATCCGAAATTTTGGCGGCGCCCCCCCCCCCCCCGCGTATCGGGCGGGCGCCCCCCCCCCCTTTCCTGAAATCCTGTATCCGCCACTGGAGAGATGTATATTTGATTTTTTTAAAGAAGGGGGGGGAAAAAAGAGGAATTGAATTAATAGTTATACCTTTCCCGTCGCCATTGAGACAGCAGGAAACTGAGAGCCTGTATCCATGTCGACTTGTAAGGAATGGCGGACTGAAGATGGTCACTTTCTTGCCTTGTTTAGCTTCCTGCATCCTCTCCGCATACTTGTCTATCTTCCAGACAAGTTGAGAACCATACAACTTCTCTAGATCACGAACCTTCTGCATACATACTCCCAGAGAGTCCTGTAAAATCGAACAATGCCATAATCATGTCATTCTGTTGAGAAATCGCACAGTATACAATACGGTCCGTACTCTGTAGTTGAATACAAAGTTTGCACCAGAACCATGGTACAAATTTTGTACTTCGATTAGCACGCATTCTCTTTGGAGAGTCAATGACAACAGCATTACGCTTCACTGACTTTACAAACATTATGCGAGCTAAATTTAAGCAATAGCTCTGATACAAAATGTGTACTTGGCTCCAGAATACGGACCTCCAATATAAGTCTTTAATTTTTTCTACAAATAATTTGAAGACTGCTCGTAGTAGTTGGGTACATTGACCATGCATATTGATACGCAAACATTCATGGAACGCCAGATGCCAGATTAAGGGGTAATAATTCTGCTCCTATGAAATATTTTGAGCTCATAAATTATCATTCAAGGTATATTATGAATAACTGATCTAAGACCTACTACCTTTTTTTTAGTCCTAGTACATTTACCTCAGAACCGCGGCACAAAAAGAAAGAAAACACGACTATGTCCTTTGTACTCAATTGCATACATATAATTATACACATGATTCGTGCATGTGAGTCCATACAGATAAGAGTCTCTACCCTCTCCTTTTTTAATAGGGAAATGTTGAAGGGAGATCGCCTTTTACACCCACAAACACGCTCACACCCTTGATGATTTTATACGATTCTGTCCTGATCAATAATACACGAAAATCCGGGTCCACGGTATACTTCGAATTCATCCGAGTAGCCTGGACACTCTGGACCATACAATGAATATTTAATTGCATGGAAGTATAATATTACATAGGCATATTGATACCCACACGCAATTGTAATATAATGGTCAGTAAGTCTACCTTACAACCAAACCATAAATCAATTTAAATTGCAATTTTCTACAGGATTATGATTATGCTACAGTAAGCAAGATACTATCTTATGGCTGAATTACTATTTTAATCAAATACCGTATTACTATTGTAAATCAACAAAACAAAATTATGGAATTTGGATATTTTAAATGTATTCTTGGAAGTTGATGGAATTTTAAAACAATAATAATGATAAAGAAAAAAAATGAAAATCGGACCAAAACAATAGCTCAATTATTTTTTTCGGAATATCAGTTTCAGACAAAACTATTATTTCCACACGAATTTATGGCGTTTAAGGTCGGGAAACCACCATAAGCATAATTCATAATAAGCATATAATATACAGTGTGTTCCTTAAAAAAAAGGTAACCGAAGTTAAAAGGGCATTCATTTCAGAAGTACATGGTTTATTCTGGTGATTTGTTTACTAAAATATTAAGTAACTCATTAGCTTTAATTTGAGACATTGCTTACGTCCAAATTTTCTTCGGTCACAGAGTTAGGGTCCTTTGAATGTGAAAGGTACAAACCCACTTTTTCCAAGTTTTTCGTTTGTAGGGTAAACAAATCTTTTGAAAGTAGTTGGTGTCATTGGGTCTTTTTCAGCAAGTTTAAATGAAATGTTATCTCCTTTGCTATTTAGATTTCTCATTCATGCGCTCTCGATTATGAGTCTCTGGAGTCGGGGTCAGGTCGCCGCAACATCTGACTATCTAGGAAGTCTCGACAAGATCAAACAAATGCCATACATGCTCAATCTTTTAGTAGACTTCTTTCAGAGGTGAGCAAGTCTCTGTGATGTCTCTGCGGGGTTGCCACGACGTCCAATAAGTATCCACGACGTCGCAGAGACGTTGTCGGAACTTTCTAGCGATTGAAAGAAATCAAACAGGTTTGACAATTTTTTAGACTTATGTTCGATTTTCCTGCAACGTACTGAAGACTCAGGAGACGTAACGATGAGGTCTCCGAGACTCAAGAGACTCATTATTGTGAGCCCATCTTCTTGCCAGTGAGATGTGTACTTCTGCAAATGAGATTGCATTTCATTGAAAGTTGGTGTGAAAAGAAGAAACGACACCAAAAACTTACAAAAAAGTTGGCTTCGTACCCTACAAACCAAAAACTAGGAAAAAGTGGGTTTTGTACCGTTCACCTTCAAAGGACCCTAACTCTGTGACCCGTGACAATTTGGATGTAAGCAATGTCTTAAATTGAAGCTGATGAGGTACTTAATATTTTAGTAAACAAATCACAAGAATAAACCATTGAAATGACTGACCTTTGAACTTCGGTTACATTTTTTTAAGGAACACATTGTATAATAATATGCATAATTAATAAGGGGCATGTATCTACACTCAAAATAATGGTCTCCGGTAATGACGGGCAAGACACAATTATTATACGCATAAATATATATGATATAATGTAGTTTTCAAATCAGAATCAAAAGACTGAAAAGTTTTAATTGATAATTGGGCGAGAGAACGTTTGAATAATAACAATAATATAAGTTTGGGCTCAATATGAAAAAAAAGAGGGAAAAAATCTTATATTCTTACCTTATGTTCCATAAGAATTATTATAGGCATAAATATGATATAATTTACATGTTTAAATCATAGTTAAAAGATAAAAAGTTTTATAAGCTATTAGTAATTGGGCGACAGAAAAACATTTGAATAATAATACCAGTTTGGGGGAAATAAAAAAAAAAAGGAGGGGAAAAGGAGCTAATATTCTTACCTTATGTTCCATAAGAAGTCCATTATGTTTTGTTAATGTTTCGTTGTTTTTCAGCATTGTATTCCCAACGTATGTCAGATGTTCAGTGGGTTCATCTGTAATATGTTTCTGCATTCTCTGTCTCTCACACTGCAATGACAAATGGAAATTCATTTTCATGTTCCCATTTACATCGGTATACTGATATTATTAATCATCAGAAACACGGATGAGATGACAACTATATAAGGACAATAAGACTTGTATGGACAACCCATAGTAATCTATGCACGACATATTACAACCAATACATGCAATTAAGAAATATTGATATTCTCATTATTATTATTATTATTATTATTATTATTATTATTATTATTATTATTATACTTTTGAACAGATATGTCAGAAATTTTATAAAATATTCGTGATTTTACAGAAAAAAGGAGTGTTGTTTGTAATATCAACAATACACAGTCACGTGATTTACATGACACCGCGCAATTATCAGTCATGTTATAATACTGCGACAGAAAGATGTTCTTTATACATGGGTTTGGAAAGCCACATTGTTGACAGAAGCAATATTGTCTAGAATTAAATGTCGAGGTACATTTCGGGGGTAATTATGAGACAACTTTTGCAACCCCAAAATAGGCCCGACATGGTCACATTTAATTGTTTCATTGGTTTCAAGTGAAATTGATTGATATTAATTGATGACGTGATTGACTTACCTTGTATGTGCATCCAAAGTCACTAAATGGACACGGAATCTTCGATTTAGGGCAGTCTTTATCGATGTGATCTTTGACCTAGAAAACAAAGAATTACAATATAGACATTTGTTTGTGATAATTGATATTTATATTTTAATTATTATCTTACAATAAGTAATATGATATACATCAAATTGTTCTGTAAATAAAGGTTAGTGTTTAATGAAGGCCTACACTGAAAAGATAACTTTGTCACAAGGCCAGATTAATTCGTCAATCGGGGTAAAATAATTTGTTTTGCGATATAACTGTGAAATGACAAACTCATGGTAGTATACATAACAAATTGATCAAGCACTATTACAAAGTTTCAACTGGTGTTGACAAAAACAAACTTGCGCATGACTGATTTATTTGCGTGACGACTCTTCGCAACCGTAATTGACAAATCCTCTTCGCAGTCAATGTAGAAATGACGATTTTAAGTCGGCCATAACGAATTATAATACAAATTATTTGCTGAAAAACAAATCAATTTGTTGACGCAAAATGCATGACAAATTTAGCTCCTGAAGACAGTTTGGGAAACCCCGCACATAATCAGCGTCTTCGAATCACTCGCCGGTCGCCGTGATTTAGCTGCGAGGCAAGGCTTGAGTAGATCGAAAAAGGTAAACTTTTATACTAAAAAAATAAATTTGAATTTGTTTCCTCAGGAATTTCGAGGTTCTATTAAAACTGACAAAAATATTAACTATCTGTATTGTTTGTTTATTACAGGTGTGTTTTCTGACTGTTAGGCCCTACATGACAAATTAACGTCAAAATGCATTACAAATTGATGAATGAAAAAAACAAATTGAGAAATGAGAATTAGGAATTAAAATGTTGCAATGACAAACTTTGAAAAAGGTTTGTCAAATTAGACCACTTTTCATGACAAATTAAAATTCGTCATGTTATGGTGCATGACAAATCTATAATGACAAATCTTTGGCATGACAAATTTATTAATTTGTTAAATTAAACCACATTAATGACAAATTTATATTTGTCAATTGACAAAGTTATCTTTTCAGTGTACATGACTTCATAAAAAAACGTTTAATAACTCTTTCGCATTTACTCAGTGACGGATCCAGAATCAACTACATTAAAGAATTGTATCGACCCATGCACAAGCATAATAGAGTCGCTATTGTGTCCAGACCCCAGACAATTAGCATTATTAGGCCGATAGAATACATTGTCAGAGCTGAATATAGAATCCGCGCCTGTTACTCGTTTCATATCCCTAAATTCCATTTTTCTTCGTATAAACATCACTATGCAGATATTGTGTGAACTGTATAAAAAATAAAAACAATTCTAGAATTTCATTTTATTTTTTTTGCAATTTTGAACATGCATGCGCATCTTATTATTAGCCAATAATAATAATCCTTTTATTGTAACCAAAGCATTCAACATGAAATGGGTTTGACCAGGGACGTGAGTTCTCCTCTCACGTCCCTGGTTTGACTTGATACATTAAACCAAACAACAAAACACATTTATACATAAATCATTAAGGAATGACAAATCAAAATACATCAATAATACATGATAAATGATACAATAATCAGGCACAATTCTTGATTATTATAGGTGTACAAATAAAAAGTAAAACATTGTCTCTATCATTATTTTCAAGTTGGGGGTTTGGTTTAAACTAGGGTTGGAAGGGAAAGAATAACTAGGATCTCCATAAAAATACCTCTCCTCGTGCTATTTCAGTCAGCTTGCATCCGTTGGGACATGGCACGGGGAAGTTCTGGCAGGCGTTCATGTGGGCGATTTCGTCTTTGAAGAAGATCTTCTTCTGACAGAACTCGCACTGTACCATACGCTTGGTGCAATCGTCCTCAAGATGGGTATCCAGGAATCGCTTGTCGAAGTGAGCACCGCAGACGTTGGGACACTCCACCTCCACGTACATGCACTTCGAAAAATGGTCCTGAAAAGAGAAGATAATCTTTTACTTGAACTATCTTTAAATGATTGATGTGCCTTGATTCTTAGTGTTAGGCCATTAAACACTCCCATCGTAAGATACTGCTTATATATTCTAGATGATAATCATTTAAAACTTGTGATTTTGACACGTTTTAAATCAGAGAACACTATGAATTCAAAGTATTTTACTACTGATGTTCCTAACTGATACAAGACGAACAATATGACCACAATTTCTTACTCAAAAGTGCACTTCCCTATCGTTGATATATTTGTCCCCCTTTTTTATGAAACGTGCTTATTTCCCTTGATGCTACTCGAACGTGAGAAATCTTGAAGGATTTTTTTTTTGTTTTTTTGTTCTAAATTCAAGTATAGACACAGTCAATGGAGCTACTTTGAATTTCAGATGGAGAGAAGAGAGGTAGAATGAAATAAATAAGGGAAAACTAGGTTGAGAGTCATAGCAAAAGAACAATGAGAGACAGGAAGAAATGTAGTGTAGATAAGTGAACAGATAGGCTCTAATTTTCTTATTGGGCTTAATGTGCAGATGTGACAAAATCCGATGTCGATCTTCTTTAATCAGGAAATCTAAACCTAGGACATAACACCCAGGACAACTACCCCCACTCTCATAATTAGGTTAAGGGTTATGTGTAGAGTTAGAGGATATGTTTTTGGGTACAAGTAGTTGTCTAGGGTTAGTTGTCCGACTAAAATACGGTCTATCAATTTCGAACACTTTGAATCATACAAAAGTTTCTGCATTGGGTTTTTGAACATTGTTATTGCATGCACATAATATACATCAATGGCATGAATGGGGTATTAAGCAAAACAGAGGGGTTTTAATGTCGTTTCAAATAGCTCCTCAAAACAGCCGAGGACAGGGAAGACCCTACAGTCGCCCTACAGGAAAACAGCGGGAGAAGACAGACGAAGCGGAAATGTTGGAAACACATATGAAGATTCTTTTTCTTTTTCTTTCTTTCTCCGCCTCCAGTATAATTGAGGAGAAAGTAAATTACCTAAGTTGTTTATTATGGTGGTATCTCACTTGCCATGAGATGGTTTTGAGACTACTTTTTGGCAGGTTTGAAACGGATTTGAGACAGTTATGAGATAAGTCTCCGTGACGTTTCAGGAGTCTCTGCTTTAATGTTCCGTCTCCGAAAAAATTATTGGATACGTCTCTGACTGTCTGAGTCGCAGAGACGTCTCCGCAAAGTAAGATACAAAAAAAAATAAATTATATATATAAGTGTAAGAGAATACATGTACAGCAGCCAATGGGCAACTCTTTTTTATTTAAATTTTGAAAGAATATATATATATATATTGTTTAAATATTTATACCGAGGATGCAACAGATGTACCAATTTATAAGTAACAAATCTCAACTTTTATGAAGATGAACTCTCAATAATACTCCATCCCATCACGTACATGACTATGATCATGATGATGACGTAAACCGTCTAAAATACCCATCAGGCTTTGATATCATCATAACACTGCGGATTAATTAGTGAACAATTTTAGCAGTCTGTACATGAATAAAGATTACAACAATACCCTTTTATCTGATTAAAAATTGTGTAATGCCTCATTCAAAATGCATCTTCATCATATAGTCTACATAGTACTTTATCATGTTCATCAAATTTCACTTGTAGTGGTTCAATTTCAATTTCACCTTATTATTCGTTTTAATCAAATTCTGCATATTTTATGAACCGGTATTTGGCGTGGCGTAAATATAAAGAGCTGCAGATGTATTGTCATACAGCCATTATTCGTCGCAACCCAAAGATATTTTGCCTCATAGCTCATGTATAGAAAGTGAATTGTAATTTGTATTAGAATTCAAGTATATTTGATGGGTAAAATTAATCACTTTTTTTACAGATCACAATGGTTTCCGTATAAATTATCTGCAAATGGAAAGACGGCGCTCAAATGAAAATTCGTTGAATAATTAATAACTTACCAGCACAAGAAAACTCGTTGAAATTTATACGAATCAAATTAAGGGGTTAAAAAGAAATATGCGTAATCCAAGATTAGATAAACAATGAAATTTTGAATTCGTATTCAATCGTTTGAACATGTGGAAGTTCCGTTATGTGATCCGCTCGTGTCGGTATTCCTTTTAACAGTGTTTGCTCTCATTCATAATCTTGAAATTTGATTGAAAGTATGACAATAAATCGATTCATATTATTTGGAGGTCATGGCTCCCATAGTAACGTATTACTTTTGCTTGATGTCTTCATAATTGTCGATATCATTTGCGGATGTTTTAATAATCCATCTGCTAATGGTTATTGATGGTTTCTTTAAATAATGATTTCATGCTTTGGAGTATCCATTTTAATAATGATGTAGGACTTCTTAAGTTGAGGCCCGTTTAGTTGAGTGACACGGATCAATGTAAATTTACTTCAACTTCCTTCATTTATTTACCCTGCTACAGATCAAGGACGGTCAACAATACGCTTTGTCAGAAACACTCATTACTTTCTCATTTTAGTTTCATCTGAAAATCCAGAAATTGAAAACAGTCATAGTCTGAATTTAACAATTATTTTGTTAACACTATTTCCTGGAGAAAAAAAAGTAAGGATTTGAAGGGGAAAATGATTGCTTAGGTGATAGAAGTCCCGTTAGCATGGTTAGTGAACGTTCATGACATAATTGCATTAATTTGATCTCCAGTTTAGAAATAAAATATATATATAATGTATATCAAGGGTATTTTAATTAATGTCATTTGGTAAAGCAATCCAACGACTCATACGATATTTTTCTTCAAATTGCGACTGTTTCAAGTACAATTTCAATATAAAGAGGGAAAGATTTGGGAATACACTATTTAGGGTATTGTCTCTGCACATTATAGACAATTTTATTTTTTCCTATTCTTTAGTCCATTACTCATCTTTTTACAATTACAGTTAATTACTTCAAGTGTTCTTCACGTTCTCTTAAGTGGAAATCCACTCCATATAAAGTGACCCCTAATATAACTCCATGAAAGAGTGGAATTGTGGTTTTTTACAGTGTAAAATAGAACCGTCAAAATAACTTCGTTGTGGGTCCAGTGGAACTCTCTCACTTCTTCGCTCCGTGCATTTGATAGCATCGAGCACTCCAAATCATGCCCCAAAACTCACTTATTTCGGCAGATTTGTAGATGATTAACTTAATTCGATGAGCCTGCGCCTTTGAATGTTTTCAACGGAAATGTAGCATTCTAAATGATGCGGATCGTCGTCATCATTATCATTATACGTCATTCATGTCATTACCATAATTATGTACTCGCAATGATGTATGAACCTAATGGATCCAGAACTGGGTTATTTTAACCATTAAATTTTAGAATGTTATACATTATTGGTAAGTTATTAACACTAACCTTGTTTTCTTTGAGGACCCCGGTCCAAGAGCATCCCTTGTCGTGATTGGGGCATTTTACTCCAAGCTCTCCAATCTCGTTCCCGAATGCTGTATCCACATACACCTATGATAAATAGAGAAATGGTGGAGGATGAGATAAATTTTCATAATGAGATGAATTGAAGTTAATGTGACAAATAATTTGCATTTATGGGACGTGCATGTAAAAAGAACAGCCCTAGGGGCATTTCATCAAAGGACCTGTCGGACATTTCATCAGAGAAATTTGCTCTCAGCCAATCAGATGGAAGCATTTCAGTAGCTTATAACAGTTTGTCGGAATAAAACGTCCGACAAGTCCTTTCATGAACGCCCCCCCCCCCCCCCGCCCGGTTCATGCAATTCATTCAAAGTAAAATCAAGACAAATTTTCATATGTTTTTGTATTTGTGTCCAATGAAGACTGTGGACAGATTCTTATTCATTTCGGGCACTTTTGGTTGAATTCAGGGCTTCGCAGTTTAAGAGGACTCATGCATGAACAACGATTTCTCATCAAAGAGATGAACTTGGGTTGTTTTTTATATATCCATGACTTCATATTCATGCACTGTTTTTAAGAGGCAACACCTTAAAATGGTAATTTGCGCCTTTTATTATTAAAATATGAGATTATCAAATATTCATAACTTCATTTAGAAAACAGGTACAATAATAATACTACTCAAAGACCTATATTAAGAATTTTCCATGTGTAATTTAAATGTCACGAATGTCCGGCTCAAGCCTAAACCAATTACCACAGCCTGTAGATAACTCTGGTATCTTATTGTTGGGTAGTTTCTGTGCTCTGTTATTATATCAATCAATGGACATTTCAGGTTGATAACGCAATACTAATAGTGGTATGAGAATTAATTGTGCTGTGGAGCCTGAATTTCGATTTCTAAGTCGAATAAACAAAGGTAAAACAAAATAGTCGTAATAAGTATCATATCTTTATATCCAGGTGAAACGTTTTTTCCAAAGGATGGTGTTGGTTCTCATTTCATCTAACTTTGCTCTCTCAAACGGGCACTTTCCATCTTTCTAACATATTATTGGCCGGTATTCTCAAAAGCCGCCTAACTTTAAGCCTAGCTTAAATCTGTGGTTAAACTATGACTTGCTAAAAGGGAATCAATCTGTCTATGTTGCATGTTCCCATCACCTTCACTGAATTCTGGAATAGTGTTTTAATGGGAAGGGAAACTTTTGTACTTATAATTTCCAAGCAGTTTTTAATAGTTTCAATATAAAAAATTATGATGAATTGAACATCTACTTTTCGGGATTGAGTCCCTTTTAGCAGGCCATAAATAAACCACAGATTTAAGCTAGGTTTAAAGTTAGGCGGCTTTTGATAATACGGGCCAAAGGATTTCTCCCACGCTTTATTATGATTTATTCAGAGTTTCGGAGCAAGCCTTGTCCTTTTACACGTATACTTCTAATTGATTGATTAGTATGAATTATTCATGAGATAGTATTGAGGGATATAGATCACGTATCCCTACCTTTCCATTGACATGTGTTCTTTATTCCTATGGAGACCGATCGATGGAGGATAAACCTCTTTATGAAATGACAAGGGGGCGTATGGAGGATCGATGGGGTATAACATAACCTAGTGTAATAATAGGAGAAGGGGTGCCACGAAGTGACCACCCTATAATTTTTGGTGTTCTTGTAGAAAAGACACTGTTAGGCGAATAGAGAAGAAGAATATATTTAATCACGTATCCGAAATGCAGCTTTTAAACAGAATGCAAAATCTAAAATGATAAGGACAGATCTGGGAGACAAAGAGAGAGAGACAGACAGACAGAGACAGGCAGACATAGAGAGAGACTAGAAGATATACCATGGAAGGGAAAATATATTACGATTTCAAAATAGAAAGAGAGAAGCATAAAAAAAAGACATGAAAAATAAGAGAAAGGGAGAGAGGAATAGTAACAAGGGAAAAGGAAATAGTGATATAAATATTGAAAGAGAGAAAGACTATCAGAAGTGTGAATAGGTGAGGGAGAAGAAAAGGGATATAACGATAGAATAATTAAAAAAAAGAGGGGGAAAGAGCGACTGAGAGACATAAAGACTGAGAGAGACAGAGAAGAGCGATGAAAAACGATGAAAATCGAGAGGCATGTTTATAACGGATGGTAATGAAATAATTTTAATGAAAAGATGAAAAAGAAGTAGTAAAAAATAAAAGGCAAAATTTAAAAAAAAAATACTGCTCAACAAGCTCGAGAAAGAGAAAAAGAGAGAGAGAGGAGGGAGAGGAAAGAGATAGAACAGACAGTTGAAACAAAGGGAGAAAGAATGAACGAAAAGACGCACAGAGATGGAGAGAGTAAACTCAGGATGATAATGAAATGATTATGATTAAGAGGAGAATGGGAGAGAGAGAGACAGAGAGACAGACAGACAGAAAGATTGAAGAGACAGCAAGGGAGAACAGCGAAATAATTATATATAATAAAATGGCATGATGACTTATATTGCATGGCTTACCACATCAATTACCCTTTACCTATTTTAATCAGTAAAATTAATAATCATAAGTACCTTGTCCCTGGCAACAGGAGCCTGATCCATAGGACATCTCGGTGATACTCTGTAGGGGGTAGCAATAATTCAGTCATCGAATAGATATATCCTGTTCATAGCATATATCAATAACTGTTTTCGTTTACTAACAGTAATCTTGACAAGAAATGACAACTTAGTAGGAAATTTTTATATTTGACGAATAATTTTTTTTCGCGTAGCATATCTTCCAATATTAGAAAACACATGGCTAGACAATTATTACCACTTCCATGATGTACATATTTATTTGGAAAATAGCAAGAAAATATTGTTTTTGTTTGCAATTTGGTTTGTTTTTGAGAAATTAGCAAATAACTCATCGTCCGAGAATTTAAAAAAACCACTCAAATGGATTTGTGTTATTTTTGGTTTTATTATATTTTAACAATATACAGAGTCAGTCAACATGAAGTATATAAAACAAATCAAAACGAAGAAACATGGGCATATCTAATAAATGATCAAATCGACATAGAGTAGCGACAACAAAATTTGCATGAATATTTTGTGATTGTGATTATTTCAGTATAGGATTAGGATTAGGATCCAGGATAAAAGTTGTGAATCGTTTTAATGTATTGAAACTTGACATAAATATTCTTATGTCGGAAGGGGATAGATGTTTTTAATAATATAATATTTCATGGAAACAAATATTATAATAACACATATTGCAGAGCCTATGATTGATTTAATCTTTTTTTTTTTTTTTTTAAGTATTGTGTTTACTTTTAACTCTTTTCAGAAAGTTTAAATGTTAATTGACTAAATCAATTATTATAAGATTCTGCTTATTTAAAAAAAAAGAACTCACCTGAGTAGTTCTGGCAGACATGACGAACAACATCGATGACCGCATTCTTCAACTGAACCGGATAACCTCAGGATCTGCTGACACACCGTTACACACGTAACTTCTTGTTGACTTCGTCGATGAAGACGACTTCCATGCCCCATCGTGATCCATCCTTTCTTCTTCTTACCTCGACCACTCCCAGACACCTTCCAGATCCTCTTCCTTTGAACCATCATCCTCATCCTCATCCTCTTCCTCCTCATCTTCATCCTTCATCACCCTCTTCGTACTCAGTCATCATCCTCGTAGTACTCTTCCTCCGGTTGTTCAGGCATGTTATTTGTCGAGTCCACTCAGACGATGGCATGGAATCTATTCAGAAAATGTCGACACGTGACGCTAGATTTCCACTTTATCCACTTCTCGAATCAAATTAAAAAACCAATCGATGATTTTATCCTTTCTCCTGTAAGTACAAAGCCCGAGACACAAATACTGGAGGAAATTGATGCGAAAATATTGTCTTTGAGTTTGTGGAAGGAGATGCGTGATAACGTCGAATTGTGTTTGTAATTCTGTAATAACTATTTGCAGTCGATATTTCCAAATGTCACAGTCCAGAGAACGGTTGCTGCGTGACAGAAAATGAAACACAAACATGGAAGTCTGAAATGCCAATATATCCCTACACTAATCTGCCAATAACAAAATGCTGTGTCTGGTGTTATAATATCTTTTGTAACGGAATTACAACTTGAAGTTGGATCCTCCTCACTTTCCCAATCGAAATTTACCGCAAACTATGAAAGATACTCCAAACAAATTTTGGCGAGAAACGGTGACAGGATACAGGCGTGTCGGCTGAGCAATAATCATCGACAAAATTATGATATTCGAGGCGCTTACGTCACAATGGTCTGCACGAATCAGCCGATGAAGTAAAAGTTATTACTGGAAAATTCTCGATATCAATCCGACCTCAGTGGGAATCTGAAAAGAGGAGAGGACGGTGAAATCGTTAATCGAAAGTCATATACTTAATTAATTAAAAGGCTCGTGGCTCAATTGAGACTATTTCTACACAATAACTAATACGCTGGGTCACAACAGGTCACAAGCTACGTGGCACGTGCTGCAACGTAGCTTGTGTTGCATCATTTTGCATGTTGCTTCCTACTTTCTGTAGGAAAGATATTGTAAAAACCTCCGCGGTTGTACCAGCGAACGTGCGTGTCAGAAAAAAAAAGCACGTGCGACGCGAAAATTTTCTACGAAATCAATACTAGAGAGTTGCGTGCCACAGTTACGGACATGTTGCCACCGCATAAAGCACATTGAACAGTAAACGTATTTTACATTGGTTCATGGATATCAAATTTTATGTTATATAATATATGATGCATGCACTCTACTCAAGGTTGGATAACGTGACAAAGACTTACTTTTTTTTTTTGGAAAATGTATAATGATGCTCATGAAGTAGATATTATAACGTGCACAATCAACTTCATCAAAATGAATATGCTACATACAATATACATGTATAGTCATAACATGATGACAAAACAAAACAAAATTATCGACTATTCTGTATCCACCAATTTATCAATCAATGTTTATTATCATTTCCAACAAACTGTAATTTTTGTGCGCAGTAGACAGTATTAGTTGAATGACATACAAAACTTCTAACACAACATAGAGTAAAGTGAAAATATAAATTTCTTTTAATTTGTGAACATCAAGCAGAAGCACGTACAGTTTATGATGATTCTACATGTATATTACACTAATTTTGCCATGAATCTGCTTTTTGCCCGTTAATAATGGCAATCCTACTTTGTACAAAAACACCGACTCAATGTACAATGATGCGTGATTAATAAGATTTTATGAGACTCCGTTCATTTGGTTTACCATAGCAACTATTAATGTTATGTAAAATGTATGATAATGGGAGAAATAACGCAAAAAATACTGCGGCTTTAACTGAACCTAAAATTTCCTTTGAGATAGAAAAAAAAAAAAAATTCTTTTCTTTTAATAACTATATAGAATTAAGTATGTTGATTATTTGTTTGAATTAACTTGCCTCGAAGATTAAGATTGTATAAACCAAGGCCTTTATCTATAAAGTATTTGAGCGCATATTTTCAGAGTTGTTTCGTTATTGTATTTATCATGTTTATGGCTATTTATATTTAATATTTAAAATTATGTTTGCATGAAAACAACATGGACATTTTTAATTACAAAAGACCGCCTCGTGGTGTTTCTGAAATTCAACTCGTTTATATTATCTATTTGGTAGAGTGTACAATATTTACGACACATGGTTTACTATTCGTTAAAAATATTTCACGATGGCTAATTCTAGACAAACAAGAATGAAGGATATAATTTGATATCAGATTGAAATTATAATTCTCCGGGTTTTTTTTGGGGGGGTGGTTTTTTATGTTTGTTTGTCTTTTTTTAGACTAGGAGGGTTAAGGTTACACATTAAAATGAGAGGGAGAAATCACTTATGAACTTTTCGTTTTACATCTACAGCGCAAGTCATTAACGTGGAAATCATATATAATAATAAGTCCTAGTTGTTACTAATTTAGAAGAAATTATTCAAAAGCGGTTTTGATTTCTTATCGGTATCATACTCGGATAATATTATTTTGATTAAGGAGCTCTTATGAGCACTTTTTTTTTTAATTAAAAAGAAAAAAAAAAAACCACTTACATTAAATCGCTGAAACTGTGTTCCGGATTGCAAATCGTGATACACATTCCATAAACTCTTCATGCTTATACTTGCCATGGCTATTTGACGTCAGATGCGTCAGATACATGTAAATAGTGGAAATTTTATGCTTGATGAATAACATCGCTTCTATCGACATATTGACCAATAAACATACAGCAAAATAACTAGCTCTTTAGACGTTTGATAATCAATTTATATGCGTATTAATGTATAAGCCCATCAACTATGAAAGACGAATGGCCTCCTAATATTTAATCCCCACCATGGTGTCAACCAATCACTTAACGTTCGATGGGCTTGATATACAGGGGGAAATACCGTATGACTAATATGATGAATGTTTAGTTATTCATTTTAATGTCTAGTTTCAATTAATGGTGGTGTCACATACACCGGGTAAAAAGAACGGGTCCTCGCCGTTCACCGAAAAAACAAAATTTGCAACACGGCAATAGAACGGCACCGGCCACATAACATTTTTCATCATTTTCACCGGGTCTATACCAGGTCCTAACCAGTCTGGTACCGGGCTGACCGTCCTCATATGTAGTCCATGCTTTCTTCTTGTCCGTGCGATTACC
>CALNVZ010003434.1:22482807-22522039 GCA_940671915.1 Paracentrotus lividus | reverse complement strand
GCTGGCCACCGACCTTACCCGCCTCTGACAGGAAAAGAAAATTGTTTTCTTCGCGCGGCGTGACTCACCGTTTTCCCACCGTTCGCGACCGTTGCAAAACAGGTATGATGCGAACGGCGGGACACGGAGGATGGGTCCGTGATGACGCCGTCAAAAAACGCTCACGGATTTTGCTTTCGGTTCATGCCGGCGAATGTTTGGGGCATGCCGGCATGCTCAAAAATTTTCCCGGGCATGACACGCAGGCACGCGGCGATGGAGACCGTGTTAAGCGGCTAAGTAATGCGTTGTGATGAAACGGTATGCGGCATGGTGTTGGGAGACGGAACAAACGCTCCACACCCGCCACAAGAGCGGTCCATTGCACGGTGTTGGACTGGACTGGTGGTCACCCTTAGTGTCTTAAATCACGTACTATGTGTCTCAATCCCCTATTGTTTTCGGAAGCTCTCGATCTCATGCTCTCTCGTCATCAAGCTCAGAGATGTAATGATATTGCAGCTTTCAAAAGATACGTTAATAATCGAAAAACTTTATTGTCTTGCGGGGAGAAGAACTAAGATTGTCCTTTATGGACATTTTTTTTTTACATATTTGTTTCTTCTTTTTTTGACATTAGTTTCTAAGTTTCATTTAACAGCACTTTGCAAATAATATATCAGACTATACTTTCATAATAAACTACGTATAGTTTGGTCTAAATTGTTTGCCCAAATTACATGTATAATCCTCTCTTCTCTGTATTAATAAAAATACATGCAAATGACATTGTATTTTATATCTGACAAACAGCTTTTTAAGATTGCCAAAAGATACGAATTTTGTTTGCCATAGATTGTGTATGATTCATGTAATTAATTTAATTTCAGTGGGGTATTTAGTTATGGTAATGACATACCAAAATTGAACCACTTTTTAAGGAAATCTAAAAAAAAGAATCGGAAATACAAAAAGAGACTTACCCAGGCATTTCCCGACCGAAAATTTAGGTAAAAATAGTGCCTAAAATTGAGAATTAGGGGCCTTTGCCCCCCACCCCTCTTATCGCCTGCCCCTTCCCCAGAATAAATAAATAATAATATACATAATTATGAATGGATGGAGTGACCCATGTGGAACGACTCCTACTCCATGGTTGTTGATTGAATAATGATGGGATATTGGACTCCCAAAGACCAAAACGCAGACCCCCTATCAATAATTATAATCAAGACATAAAAAAATAATATTATTTCAAAATGAAGAAACTTTGTGGGAAAAAAAAAACCTTTGAGGTTTTCCCACCTCTTCAGAACTCTAAGTTAGAACAATTTAATAAGTATGACCAATTCGATATTGTATAAAATCTATTATAAGGTGTAAATTATTAAACCAGAAATGAACTGATGTGAAAACAGAAACAGGGGCTTAAAGTAAATGAAACAAATGCGACAAAATATGGGCCCCCTATGAAATTATAATTTCCGAGTAAACCAGCCCCCAAATAAAGTTGATAAACCTGTTTATGTCATGTGATTTATTCTTCATGGTATATAATACTTTTTTTTTTTGTAAAATATTACTCTGGGTATTAGTTTTTAACTCAAATTCATTCATTTATTGATTGGTAAACAAGCAAGGGGACAACATTTAAAAACGTAGTTTTCACGTATAGCTTTCATGTACTAGGAGTTGGCAAGTTTAGGCACAAGAGGGCGTACTTGATGCGGAAAAGGAAAGGGATGATCGATTCATGTTGCCCGACTACATCACGGTCCATCTCCGTCCTGCAAACGGGCATGAAACGGTTGCGGCGTCCTCATTCAGTCCTTTTAACGCCCTTTTAACGATTGGTCCGGTTTAAGACCGTTCTGAAATACCCGGTCATCACCCGGAAATAACCCGGCAAGAGTTCGGCTGTTCTTGAAAAATCCTCTCGGGAACAGGTGCCCAGCGAACTCCTGTGAATGTGTTGGACGGGCTTCAACCGCTTCACCGTGTGCCTCACCGTTTGCCGCCGTGTGCACAAATTTGGCCAGAACGGTGGCGAACGGTGGGCCAACACGGCGTATGTGACACCTGCATAACTGACCCAAAGTGATTTACAGGGTTAAGCATGACCTTTGTCATTGGATTCAATTAAAATTTTGAATTATCTGTCACTCCGTCGGGATGTATTCGAGGTATAGACAGCCTAAGTGACAGGTAATATAGACAATAATGACTTTTTACATAAATATGCACATGGCTGGAACCAACAACATCTACATCCGACCGCTCGATTTAGGTCTGCTGAAACTAACACAGTGTTAGCACAGTAAGATATTATCTTCACACTGTTAAACTGGAAAGTTTTTAACAATGTAAAGGACATTTTCACATTGTGAAGGGGTAAAGTCATAGCGTGATATTGAAAATTACTATGTAAACACTTTGTGTAAAACTACATCACAGTGTGAAATCGTCTTCACACTGTTAAATCCGAGTTTTTTTTCACACAGTCCACTAACACACTATGAACACACTGTGGGACACATTTTTTCTTCTTTTCTTGAGGGTAATATCCGAATATAGCTGTCGAAAGAATCTTCTACTCTTGCTGTTGTTGTTTTCGTAGTAGTTTTTGTAAAATGCCTTTGTTAAAAATAGGTTTAAATCCGAATACAGGCCCAAGCCTCTCTTTAGCATATCACATTTACGATGATAAACGGTGCTAATATTTTTCGGACGTATATATTTATGAGCTTCACCCCCCCCCCCCTCCATCCATGCCCAAGATCAAAATATCATTCAGCAGGGAAAATAATATCCTCTCAACAAATAACGGATCATGATCATGTAAATTATAATAATTTAAATTCAGTAAGCTGAGAGCAGAGATGGCCTTCGATGTAAAATTAGTTTTGTCAACGCAGTCAGCTTTATTAGAGGTTAGCCAAGCGTAATAAATTTAATCAAGAGATAATTAATCGTGATCAAAATACATAATCATATTACATATAGCAATTTCAGCAATAAGCGGAAGATAGTGATATTGTATGTCGCTGTTACTTAGATGGTTGCTGAACGAGAATGGAATGTTAATTTATTTATTGGATGGTAAATTAATCGATGACCTTAATATTCACTTTCGAATTGGTAGCTATGACAACATCTAACATTAAATATTGGTGTAATTAATTGTGGACAGAGCTGGGATGGAACGAAGGTTTTAAGTCCCAATGTTGATTGAAATGGTGATGGTAAGAATTGTATGATGGTCACGGTGAAGAAGATGAGGATGATGATGACGATGGTGTGTAGGAGGAGGGGGAGGAGGAGGAGGAAAACAAATTATAGGCAAAATTAGGCAAATAGATGTCTGGCAAAATATTTTCAAAAAAACATAAATAATTTGTTTAAAGCTCTTTGATAAATCTTATCGCGACCTTCCATGGATAGCCATTAGGTTTCTCAGGGAACATCGACAAGTTATCATGGTTTCCAAAAATGTCTCAGTTTCTTATCTTTAATGTGATGATGAACATTAAAGATAAGAAGGTGAGACATATATATTTATAAAAAAAGGAAAAAAAGGAAAAAAAGAAAAGAAAAGAAAACATGTCAACGGAGAGGAGGAAGGGAAAAAGAGAGGACGACAAAGATTTGTACACTGTAAATGAGGATGATGATGATGTTTATGATGATGATGATACTGGTGTTAGTGTATTGGGTAGTGTTTGTTGTTGTTGTTATCGTGGTGGTATGGGTGGTGATGGTGGTAATGTTTGTGGTTGTGGTGTTTGTAGTAGTAGTGGTGGTTGTGGTGGTGTTGAGGCTGCTGATGGGGTGGTTTTGGTGGCGGTGGTGGTGGAGGTGAGGTGGTGGCTGTTGTACTGGTGGTGATATTTGTGGTGGTGGGGATATATTTTTTGGTGGTAGTGATGGTGGGTTAATGATAATAGTGGCAGTTGTGGTAGCCATGATGGTGATGGTGGGTGTAATTTTGAATCAAAGATGCTGCTTAATATAAGATCTTTATAAGATCGTGATAAGATCGTGATAATAACGCTTAGTAATCGTACGTAACATGATCACGATGATGAAGATGATTGTGGTGAAGATTGTTATGATAAAAAGATATGAAAAGAGAAGATGATGTTGTTAATGATGATGACGACGATAGTGATGGTAGTATTTTTTTTGGTCTCGTTTTGTTTTCTTTTTTACTTTGGGATTTTTTTTTTTTTTTTTTTTTTTTAGAAAAGATGAGTTTGATGTCATAAATATTTGGATTGGTTCAGAATGTACGTGTAGGCCTATTATAAGCAGAACAACGCCTTTCTTTTGATATTCACTATGTTTTGTAGAGTAGATTGAAGCAAAACGTCGATTGCACTTATATAGTATATCCTGTATAACATGAGAAATATCCCTTTTCAGAGTTGCAGATGCACTGTTAAAAAACAGATGATTTTACAGGAAAAAATATACAGAATCATTTTGTATCATTTTGTATATTTTTATAACGGGAATTTTTTTTTTTTCATTATTATTTTTTTTTTTTTGCAATTTAACAGAACAGGTCTGTTTTAAAACAAGAAAAAGTATTTTATTACTGGAAGCTCGGCTGCGAGGCCTTTTTCTGGGGGTTTTTTAAGGAAAAAAATACAGAATTTTTCTGCAATTTAACAGAACGGGGTCATTATGTTTATGACAAAATCACTTTGTATACCTTTATAACGGGACATTTTCTGCAATTTAACAGAACAAGTCTGTTTTAAAAAAGGAAAAAGGTCTTTTATTACAGGAAATTTGTAAAATATCATACCCCATAGGCCTATACCAATTTTCTGTAATTTTACTGCAAATTGTGAAGTAAGATTACAAGTGTTCTGAAAGCCCTGCTACAAGAACTTGTCTTTTTTTTAAGGAGAAATTTTCAAACAGTGTGGTTATTGTGAAAATGAATGACAAAATATTCACTGAAGTATACTTATTCCAACAATTTAACACTCTTGACTAATTATGTATGTTTTTTGTTTTTTTATTCTTCATTAGAGAAGTTTCATAATGCATGACGAATCAACGATGAAGACGATATACAATGAAGGTTTTGAGATGTAATTAAAGATTAGCTCATTTCATGAGAACCAAAAAGACCCATGATTCACAGTAAAAAAAAAGAAAAAAAAAGATGCATTTAGTTTAAATTCATGCCGGGGAATATAAAGAAATAACAAAGAACAACATTCAAGGCGTCGCCATCTTGTTGAAAAGAACTTTTGATCAATATCACAAGTACAGCATACATCCCATGAACATAACAACTTACCAAGTAGTCCAACAACCTGTTTCATCCAATCTGCATAAATTCCAATAATCCCATCGCAGAGAAGTTATCCTACAATTGGAAATGCATCCCTATCTAATAACATCAAAAATGAGATGGAAAAGTGGCTTCCTCTGGGGGAATAGTCCTTTGGAAACACACTTCTTATCGTGCGATTGCTGATGTTCCGAGCACGCAGAAACTGGGCTTACTTTGTAGTGCCTGGTAGCTGTAAGCCACAATCGATTCGGTGACGTCCCAGTCTTTTATCAACTTATCGATTCCGTAGAAAGTTTGGAACTCAAAATAGCTACCAAAGTGGTTGTGGTCAACGCTTACAGAAGAAGAATATGTAATTCAGTCAATAGAATGTAATGGTGGTCTTCAAGGTATAAATGATAAGACCTTCATGATCTTATAACTCTTCAAATTTCGTTCCACGGTGGGAAAGGCGCCGATAAACCTTATTTTCTGGTCTTTGTAAAACATAAAACAATATGGACATGTCAACTGAAATCTTCTTCCCCAAAGAAAATCAGTCAGAGCTTGCTTTCACGTAGCAAAACAAAAGATTTGGGGGGTGCATGGCTTAAAAAGGAAATTAATTTTGCTTTTATAATTGACCTTAAATTATTGATAATACTTCTAAAACAACCCAGGTTCCTTCCTTCCACACTCCTCATGAGGAGGGAAGAAGAAGGAGAAGAAAAGAGAAAAAGAGAGATAGCTAGAATGACATAAAGTTAAGCAAATTGGAAATGGATAAATATGAGAAAAGTTCCTACACGAGAGGAAAGCTATGAGACCAGCAGACATCGTTATTTTTGTCAAATGAGGGCGCTTTCTCTTAACGGTACTGCAACCCCCGACAACAGGGACTAGAGAGGGCGAAACATTTTCTATAATGAATAATGATTTTATGAACTTGGTTCTTCACGCGAGTAACAAGTATTACGTGTGACCTTTTCCACAAATAATTCAAAGCTGTCTTCATTCTTATCAAAATAAATTTGTAAAGGACTCCGCATTAATAATTTTTTTTTCTAAAAAATTACATTATCTCTCTATCAAAACAAAAATATTTATTTACCTCTTAAACAAATATATCTCTCCAATTTTTGAAAATGTGGAAGAACCTTTTAATCCATATTATATATAATGGTTGTGATGTCTTTTTTGTATTGTTTGTTGAGGTTTTTAACGTATTATCTTTGAGGCTACATTGTGCAGGCTTCGTGTTTTATAAAACAGGGCTTTGTGTGAAACATGCATCTAAAGCTAGTGGTACACTGAAGGTGCAAAATGACCCTCTGGTATGAGTCCATTGGGGGACAAACGCCATTCCGGGTAAATTAGCGTCATTATATCCGGAAAGTGATATATGACTCGAAATAGCATATGCCCCTCAATGAACCCGAACTGACCAAACCTCTAATTTACTGTGTGCTATAAATAGCTAGTCTTAAAATATTCCTTTTGGGATAGATATTAACGATAAGGTGTATGAATCAGCCTATAATTTATTTGTATAGGGATATAAAAATGTTTTGATGGGGAAAGTGCTTGGTTTGCTACTTGGTAACATAATAATTGCGGTATGAATGTATTAAGAAGTGAATTAGTGTGCTATCATTTAAGTGGGTCTATATCATAAGATTACACTGCTCAGAATGTTGCATTATGGGTTATGATCCGGGGCAGATTTGAGTCGTTGAGGACTTGAGGTGGTGCTATACAGGGCTGCTGGTTCGTGTTGGCTTTAAAATGTTTATTTGGACCTTCGCTCTTCAGAATGTACTTTTTGTTATATGTGATCATTAATGCGACGCATTGACATTTCCCTTTAATTTGAATGGATATGAAATCATAACTTACATAACATGAATAGAGGTACGAAATAGTCATGTTTTAAATGGAATACATTTACGAAATATTATATATCTCAATTTTAGAAAAATAACTTACATTAGTGCTTTATTCAATATGCACGAGGTCGTTTTTTAGGGCCAGGGTACAACTGTATGTATACATGAATGTATTGAATTGGGTACTAGGACAACTACGCCTGGTGGACAACTACCCCCCCAAAACAAAAAAAAAAAAAAAACTACCCCCACAAAAAATACCCCTTCTACTCTACCCCTTACTCTACACTGTAAAAAAATAATACAGCAAAGTGATGTCAGCAGAGTCACCATACAAAAATGTAATTTAAAATAACAGTTTTTCTGTAAATTTCTCCTCTAATAATTAATGAAAGAGAAGGGGAAAAATCATTAGAGTTCTATAGCTTACACAGTTGGTTAAAACGGAATAAATGTGTTACTCCTGATGTATATTTTGTATTTCTCATGTAATTATCTGCAGGAGAAATTTACAACAAAACTGTTTTTTATAATACGTTTTTTCATGGCGACTCTGCTGACAGCAGATTTGCTGTAAAAATACAAATATTTTTTACAGTGTACACCTGACCCTAACCCTATTGTCCAGGGTGTGTTGTCCTGATACGGATAAATGTTTGTGGAAAGAGAAGAAGATAATTATGTTTCTATATCTGACTACAATCACCACTACACAGAATTCGGCCTTAATTTTAGTGCGTCATAACTGATATTGAGAGGCCAGGGTTTTTAAGGACTGATAGTAAAGTGTTTTTCTTTGTTACATTCGAAACCTTATCGGGAGGCAAATATTTCGATATTTTATCCAAAGTCAAATGTAAACATCCTTCTTTCTCCTTGTTTTTATCCTTGTCATTATGAGTAAAAAAAAAAAACACAACATAATGTAATCTTGATTTCAGTTTATGACGGAAACACATAGTTGAGTAAATAAGCTCGATTGTCATTAGCAAGTCACAATTAGGGCTTTACTTATCTTTCGACGAATATTATGTTGGTCAGCGTGTCATTGTTTCTAATGTTTTGAATGGTGTAAAAATCAAGTGGTACTGCGAAATACTAGAAGTATTGAGAATAAAACTGAGATTTAATTTCATTTCATTAAGTTATAAACGATTTCATTAGAATTTAATCAGTTTTGTATGATTTATTTTTATACTCACTTTAGTATAATTTCAAATTTCATATTTGTATCAAACACGGATAGTATGAAACCTAGCTGTAAATCACAAAATCTGTAAAATGATAATTTTAGAATTTCCTAAATTGCTTTATCCCATTTTAAAGCTTTAGTTAATTGAAAGATTCGTTTTCTTTGAGCCTGCTTCTTATACTTTTGATTAAAACTAACAAATTATAATGACTAGAATGTCCGTTGTAATAAAATTCTAGTCAATTTAATGTTAATATCGATCTTCAGATCTTGAGACCCAAGTAAAACATTTCCTTACTTTTTTTTTTCTTCTTTCTTTTTCAATTAATGAGAAAAGGTAGTGTCGCGATCGCTCTCAATGTTATATCCATATTTTTAAGGAATAATAGGTTATTCCATGATCTGTAACACATGTATCTCTTTGTTACTAATAGATAATCGCACTCATAAAATCTCTCTCCCTTCCCTATCTATCTATCCCCCCCCCCTCTCTCTCTCTCTCTCTCTCTCTCTCTCTCTCTCTCTCTTTCCTTAACCATCAATATCGAGTAAACGTCCCTCTTCCTTTTAAAGCGAGAGCGAACTGGCCAACCCTCTCATCGACTGTGTGTTATACATAAATAGTCTTAAAATACACCTTGTGAAATAACTATTAACAATACAGTGTATAAATTAACCTACAATTTAATTTGTATTGGGAAACTAAAATATTTGGTAAAATGATTATCGCTCTGTGAATTGATTGAGCAGTGCAAAGGTGTGTTATTATTCAATTGGGTCTGTTTTATAAGACTACACTGCTCAGGATGTTGCATTGTGGGTTAGGAATCAGGGCAGAATTGAGTAGTTAAGGACTAAAGGTGGCTCCTGGTTCGTTTTGGCTTTAAAAGAGACATTGTCTATGAATATTATACACATTATTATAAAAACCAAAAATTACTTATGTAATTTCATAACGTCAAATCCATTCTATCAAGTGCCCAAAGCGATAAGAATATAGGGATTAGATAAACTTTTTTTTCTCCCATAATGCAGAGAGGTTTAATAATATATAGTGTGTCCCACAAAAAATGCTAATGGCACTTTAGATGGATATAATATTAAAGTTACAAAATTATATTGTTTACATCTTTACACCCGTTATTTACAATTCGTTTCCTGCAACTGGATGAAATTGTATGTGATATGGTCCAAGAATCACAAAGATATGAGCATTTTGTCATTACACATCAGGAAGCAAGTTTGTATGAGTATAGTAGAGGACCACTGTGTAGACCCGTGGCTATTTTTTGGGAACAAAGGTTTGAAAGTGGTTTTGAGTTGCTTATAGGTTACTAATAAAAATTAGCTTGGTTAGTCCCCTGGTAACCCCCGGCAACTCTCGTAGGGTCAAAAAAGGTCAAACTGGGGCCTATAGGGGGTCAAATTTTTAAAATGCTCTTATAGTATCAAAAGACATTGCAAATTGTTTGTCTCTTTCTACTGAACAAAAAAATGTGCAGGATCATATACCCATGACCTCCCAGTAAGAAGTTATGGCGGGAAAGTCAAAAGGTCAACGAACTTCAAATGAAGGCCATATAAGGCTTACACAAGCTAAAATTGTTAGAACGACAAACTTGTGTTTTTGGTGTCTATATCTATTTGTTATCGCTAAGAAAGATAATTGAGACTATTTCTAAATAAGAAAATTATGATCACTACAATAAGGGGTCAAAATAAGGTCATTTGGGGTCAAATGAGTTTTAGGATCAAAGTACGGTAAAGGAGTTAAACCAGCTCTATTTCTTTTTTTTTTTTTTTTTTTGGGGGGGGGGGTTTGTCAAGTTTGGCATAAATAGCTGGTTAAACACTAACAGATTTGTATGTCTAATCCAGAAACCACATAAATAAGATGGAAATAAATGTAAGGGGTCATGATATGGTTTAAGGGTCAATAGATCATTTAGTGTCAAAATGTTGACCTACATGTAGAGCTACTGTGCTGCAATATGTACACTAGAACCCCTTGAGCCATGAACTTCAAATTAAAATAGTAGTATGTACCATCATATGAAGAAAATCTAATTTGATCATAATGTATATAGAAAGAAGGTGAAAGTTCAAGGGTCACCTGGTCAACTTATGAAATTTCAGGTATTTACCACGTTATTGCATTATTATAAGAAAAAGTTTGATCTTGATGATAATATATTCATCACATGCCAATCTCATACAGTTCAAGTATACAGGATCATTATACCTGACCTCCTACTAAAAACTTACTAAGAAGTTATGATGGGAAAAGTCAAAAGGTCAACGAACATGAAGGCATGCATAATAGGCTTACACAAGCTGAAATTGCTTGGAATGACAAATTCTTGTGTCGTTTCGTATCTATTTATATCTATTTTGATTAATAAAAATTAAGACAGACTAGCTTTTCCAACATAAGAAAAATCATGTTCAGTAGATATAAGGGTCATTTTTGTCATCGTGTTAAGTTGTGTGTAAACTGATGATTAAAACTAATAGAGTTGTATTTCTTATCCAAAACTACATTCAATAAATGTAAGGGGTCATGCTATGGTCAAAGGGTAAATCGATCATTCAGGTCAAAATTTCACATTGACGTAAACTGATGTGCACTCAGCTCATATTGATTGTAGAAGTATATATGGGATTTGAACTTCAATTTGATGATAATGTACCATATTATCCTATAGAAGGATGATCTATTTGATTTTTTAAGAGAATCTATATCAAAGGTCAAAGGTGACATTATCAAGTTATGACATTCCAAGATCCGCTTTGAACTTCAACATTTTATGATATCACGATAATAGGGAGATGATCTGGCAGATAGGCAGATAGGCAGATCATCTGATGAGATTTTGTAAAGGGTATATTGTCAAGACAAAGGTATGATATACATGACTATTCTGGAAGCTTTTAACGATCAGTAATGTTATCATTTATTACATCAACATAATTAGAAAACGAGACAGATTTGCACAAATTAAAGTTGAGGACCAGTAAAAGTCTAAAACATAGATTAAAGATCGGTAAATAGCCCAACAAAGCGCACTTCTTGTGCATTGTTCAGACATTTATAAAAATCTTTCAGTTAAAAAAAAGTAATATAGACATAAACCTCTGGGAACATTGACATTTTACCAATACACAGTCTCATATAATGAGCTTCTTTTCATTATGATATCATCATACTTTCATATCTCAAATAGCTTTTGGGATACTTCAATAATAGGGCAGATACCTGTATTTCGTTCTAGGTTTAATTCTGTGACCCTTGACGTTCGACCTAAATTAACAAAGAAAATGCATGAAGTTGACATTAATCAAGCTTTTTCTAAAACTATTGTAATAATGAGGTAAATACCTGGAATTTCATAAGTTGACCTTGTGACCCTTGACCTTTACCTACACTCTATAAGATCAAATTAGATTGTCTTCCTATTATGGTACGTACTACTTTTAAATTTGAAGTTCATGGCTCAAGGGGTTCTAGTGTACATATTGCAGCACAAGATTTCCAGGTCTATGTAACATTTTGACCCAAAATGATCGATTGACCCTTTGACCATATTATGACCCTTACATTTATTTAATGTGGTTTCTGGAATAGAAATACAAATCTATTAGTTTTGATCAACTATTTATACATAACTGGACTATACCTCAACAAATTGAGCTGTTTTAACTCCTTTACTGTATTTTGATCCTAAATTAACTCATTTGACCCCAAATGACCTTAGTTTGACCCCTTATGTGTACTGATCATAATTTTCTTATATAGAAATAGTCTCAATTATCTTTCTTAGCGATTATAAATAGCAATAGACACCAAAAACACGAAAGTTTGTCGTTCCTAACAATTTTAGCTTGTGTAAGCCTTATATGCCTTCATTTGAAAGTTCGTTGACCTTTTGACTTTTCCCGCCATAACTTCTTACTGGGAGGTCATGGGTATATGATCCTGTACATTTTTTTGTTCAGTAGAAAGAGACAAACAGTTTGCAATGTCTTTTGATACTTTATGAGCATTTAAAAAATTTGACCCCTTATTGGCCCCAATTTGACCTTATTTTGACCCCTACGAGAGTTGCCGGGGGTTACCAGGGGACTAACCAAGCTAATTTTGATTAGTGACCTATAAGCAACTCAAAACCACTTTCAAACCTTTGTTCCCAAAAAATAGCCACGGGGTCTACACGGTGGTCCTCTACTAGTAGTACCGGATGTGTCGAATAAAACAAACACAAGTTTGATCAGTAATACTTTGAAAAATATTTCAGTAGTGATTATGAAATTTATGTCACTGTAAAGTGCAACTCATTAACATTTTAATGATACCTCTCTTAGCTCACCAATATCATGTATCACTGAACCCCATTGTTTTAAATATGTCTTGCAAAATTGCGAGTGGTTCACTTTCACGCTCATTGATGATCAAAGTTGGGTTTCCTTTTAGGCACCTTTGAATAACGCATCTCAAGGAGCATGAAAGTGAAGACTCACAATTTTGCAAAACTTGTTCAGAACAATGGGGTTCAGCGATGCGTGATATTGGTGAGCTAAGGGACATATCAGTAGAATGGTTATGAGTTGCACTTTACAGTGATATAACTTTCATAATCACCACTGAAATATATTTCAAAACATTAATGATCAAAGTGGGGTTTCTTTTATTCGATATACCCAGTACTGCTTAATACAAAACTTGGATGGAGAGGTTTCCTGATGTGTGATGAAAAATGCTCATATCTTTGTGATTATTGGACCGTATCACATACAATTTCATCCAGTTGCAGAAAATGAATTGTAGTTTACGGGTGTACAGATAGAATTAATATAATATTGTAATTTTAATATTATACCCATCTAAAGTGCCATTAGCATTTTTTGTGGGACACACTGTACATACTTTTGTTCTCAAAAAGATAGTGATAAAGGGTGAAATACACAGGGCTGTTAATGGTATGGTATGTGTAAGTGTATATATGACATGTACATGTATGGGGAAAGCGAAAATAAGTTGAATATGTCGTTCTTTGGGTTGCGAACTCCCGATACTTATTGCATTTAAAAATGGTAGTCTGGGAAAATGATTTAGGTATGAAATCTTCTCAAATGCAGAGCTACCAAGTCTCACGCATCTTGCGTGAGAATCACGCATTTCGGGTCCGTCTCACGATCTCACGCAGAACACCCCATTTCTCACGCAAAATGAGAAAAAGTAGAATTATTATATATTTTTTTACCATTTTGGAGTCTTAAAACCCTAAATATCGGCAGATTTGTCGCACATCAATATAATCCCTGCGAGTGCGATGTTTTCATGCAGGCGATCGTTATTACGCAAGATAGCTTACTCCGTGAAACATGTGTAGCGTGCGTGCGCGCCTCCTTTGTGTACAAAATACTACTGAGCGCGCACATTTGGTAACGCGCGCCGCGTGCGCACTGCTTTCAAACACGGTGTGAATGATCACACGCAAATTTTTTGTTTGAACTTGGCATCTCTGCAAATGATGTGTGTATGTGAGTATAATTTCCTTTTGTAAAACAAAAGTTATGCTAAATTTTGTGCGACGAGGAGCTAATCAAAATCACACACTATTGTTCTGGAGCGCTGAATTCATGGCCATTATGTGAGAAACCCATACAAAGCCATAGAAAAGCATGCGCAAAATAGATTTTTCTTGATGATAGAAAACTTGTCATATCTCAAGATCTATAGCACCAAATGAGATAAAAATGATTGCAGAAGAAAGCCTGAGTTTCCTTCTTTACGAAAATATCAAACGCAACTAGATTGAGAATAATTTTCATACTTAAAAAACTCTACTTGTTCCATTTTATTTGATACAGACTGTATACAGTGTGTTCCTAAAAAAGGTAATCGAAGTTCAAAGGTCAGTCATTTCAAAAGTATATGGGTTATTCTTGTAATTTCTTTACTAAAATGCTAAGTAACTCTTCAGCTTCAATTTGAGACATTGCTTACGTCCAAATTGTCATGGGTCACAGAGTTAGGGTCCTTTGAAAGTAATAGGTACAAAACCCATTTTTCCAAGTTTTTCATTTGTAGGGTACGAAACCAACTTTTTATAAGTTTTTGGTTTCATCGTTTTGGGGTTGTTTTTTCACACAAAGTTTCAATAAAATGCAATCTCATTTGCCAAAGGACCTATCTCACTGGCAATGAGATGGGTTCGCAATTATGAGTCTCTTGAGTCGTGGAGATGTCGTGGTGACGTCTCCTGAGACTCCAGGGCGTCGTGGGGAAATCGAAAAAATTTCAAACACGTTCAACTTTTTAGCAAACATCTTTAAGACGCGAGCAAGTAACCGTTCGATTTCTTTTAATCGTAACGTCTCTGCGACGTCGTTGATACTTAAGGCACGTCGGCAACCCCGCAAAGACGTCACAGAGACTTGCTCGCGTCTTAAAGAAGTTTACTAAAAGATTAAACATGTTTAACATTTGTTTGATTTTTCTCGCGACTTCCTGCAGACTCGGGGGACGTCGCGGCGACCTCTCCGAGACTCCAGAGATTCATAATCAAGAACCCATCTCATTGCCAGTGAGATTGGTCCTTTGACAGATGAGATTGCATTTCATTGAAACTTTGTGTAAAAAAAACAAAAAACGATGAAACCAAAAACTTGTTGGTTTCATACCTTACAAACCGAAAACTCGGAAAAAGAGGGTTTTGTACCTATCACCTTCAAAGGGCCTTAACTCTGTGACCCATGACAGTTTGGACGTCAGCAATATTTCAAATTAAAGCTGATGAGTTACTTAGTATTTTAGCATACAAATCATAAGAATTAACAATTTTTTTTTAAATGACCAACCTTTGAACTTCGATTACTTTTTTTTAGGAACACACTGTATAATTTATATTAAACACTCATGGTTCTCTTTGTCTTATTTGCAATAGTCTTCTTTGCTATCCTATGGCCACCTGTCTTCTTTCTCTTTTCATTTCGTATTTATATCCATGGGTCGTTTACTTATAACTGTATCAAGCATTCCTGCTATCTCGTTATCTAAAAACCACTGGCATAATGATTGTTAATCTGCTATCATTTGAGGCACAAACTGTTTGATTGTTCGCAACTATAGTCCGTTTTGTCAACAACACAGTTAAATTCAAATTCCTTAAAAGCTAAATTCAATATGTGTCTTAAATATTTCTTTTAAAAAATATGGCAAATTTACTAGGACCCCGGCTTTTGATATCAAACATGACTTAACTTTTTTTCAGGTGCCTTCTATTGTAGAAGCCTCGTGTTGTTGTTTTTTTTTAAGGTGTCCTTTCAGTAAATTTCCAATTGGTCTAAACCCACTTTGACTAATGTCCATTTGGTCTCATCCCACATGGTCTAATTCCATTATGTCTGTAACCAGTTCGTCTAATTACATTTAACTCTAAGTAGCATTTCGCCTATTTTCCATTTCTTCTAATTCTTATATCGTCTAATGCCCAGTTCGTCTAATGTCCACGTGGTATATCACCACTCGGTCACTTCCAGTAACAAACTGGTAATAGACCAAATATTATTTTGGGCATCAGACGAATATGCAATTAGACCATTTGGCTTTTAGACCAATTGGCAATTAGACGAATTGGTCATTAGACAAGTGAGAATAGTGAAAATAAGACCTAGTATAATTATATTAGATAAATGCAAATTAGACCAAATTGTTAGTAGACCAAATGGGTTTAGACAAACTTTTGCTAGACCAAGTGGATATAAATCGTCAGTGTTATAATTATACTTCTTTTCATATTGTCATTTTATTTGTTATCTTTTTATGGATGATGAATAATGAATCGATTGGAATTGCAGTTGAAGATTTTCATAGTTATTATGCAAATTTATAACGATTTTCAGATCTCATGTTTAACTGTTTAAGTGATATGTGTTTTATCAGATTATATTTCATACCTTCTCAAAATAAACTAAAAATTTGAAAGTTTAACAATTGAAATTTACCAAAAACCATATCCCAGCTTTAAGATCGATTGCTCCTATATGGGCCTATTGTTATATTGTCGTTGGCAACAAATTAGCAGGCCAACTGAGTATACATGTATCTAATTGATATGTGGATTACAGATAATTAACTGTAAATATAAACAGACCATGTCCTTCGTGTAGAAACTGAATGATGTTTGTGAAGGTTACGTCAAAGAGAGATAATACGAGAAACAAAAAGACAATATCTCTTTTTCTTTTTCTTTTTTTTTTCTTTTTTTCTTTGGGCTTTTTTTTTGGGGGGGGGAGGGGGGCAAACAATTGATATGATCAGTACCAACCCTCGTCAACTATACAATAAATTAAAAGGGCTTATAACAGTGTTGCATACAATTAAAAAGGACCTCAACATCTTTCTTGCATCATCGAATCAATGTGATTTCATATTTAAAGTACCGCTTTGTTAATTACGGGGGAAATTAATCACCTGTCTAGTTATCAGATACTACATAAATTATATCTACCAAGTTGTGTCAGTATAAGAGCTACCAAATGAGTTTGGAATATTTTTGTCACGTTGTTGCTGTTGTTTTTGTTTTTGTTTGTTTTTTTAATGTAATATTCAAATACCATACTATGTGTCTACCTTACCAATATGATATTATTTCATTATATCGAATAATAAAATTGGTATATTTAGAAATTTATTGTTAATAGAAAAACCAAAATTTCTCCTTTTGAAAAATATCAAAAATTAAGTAAAAAAACAAATTATTTTCGTTAGTTTGATATTTTATTTCAAAAAGCAAAAAACATCATAAATTTGAAAAAAACTTGACGAGACATGTCCTGTATATTCTATAAATATAATCTTGCGCAGATTATATAAGTGGGGCATTTACTTATATACACAAAATACAAATTACCTATTTGCTGTTAATTGAATATCATATAAGGAAAACGTGTGACATTATGTAAAGTTTTCATTTGTATAATATGATTCGTTTCCGCAATTTACATTCACTTTCAAAATTAGTTTCTATAAGAAACAAGATTAACCATAAGAAAGCTCGTCTTTGTTGATCATGAAAAAGTTTCATTTGATTTTGACCAGCATTCAGGACTCGATCCGAAGCACATTAATTACGAAATATTGTTTTCGTGATTCATGATACGTAGATTTTCGAAAATAGTTTTTACAAAATCCTCATGCCCACAGACACGGTCATTAGGCACTTTTGGAATTACACGTTCACTTCGGCGTCATCATGCTAGGAGTATAATAATTTAATTGAAGCTTTTGTCAAATAATCATAATGATAATGGTGATTTCTTCACGCGCGAAGCCCTCTGATCTCGTTAGTGGTGACACCATCTACCTGAGACGAAGCAATTCAAGTTTTCGATTCAGCGTCACGTCTAATGAGATTAGTAGGCGTTACGCGTGAAGAAGCCACTATTATTGTTTGAATTATTTTACAAAAGCTTCAATTCATGACCTCTAGCACGGAAATGCCAACATGGCCGTTGTCAACGAGCAGTTTCACTCTTAGAAATTTTAGAACCTTTCTTTGTTCCGTATTTGGAACCCTTTAAGGTTCTTGAAAGAAGCAGAAAAGGGTTCTAAACAGTCCTTTACAACCGTTTTTTGTTCTACAAGGAACCCTTTAAGGTTCTTTATACAACGTATGGGGTTCTTGATGGTGTAAAGAACCTCATAGGTTGTATAAAGAACCCTATACAAAATTGGTAGGGTTCTTCACGCCATCAAGAACCCCATAGGTTGTATAAAGAACCTTAAAGAGTTCCTTGTAGAACCAAAAACGGTTCTAAAGGACTGTTCAGAACCCTTTTCTGTTTAATTCAAGAAACCTTAAAAGGTTCCAAATACGGGACAAAGAAAGGTTCTAAAATTTCTAAGAGTGTTGAAATGTAACTTTTAATGGGATGTCCACTCTCTTCAATCCAAAGATTGAAAACTCAATCTATTAGTTTGTGGTGGGGGACCAAATTCAAAATTAGATTGAGAATAAGTTTGGGTTCTAAATCTGTTAGATTAAGATTTTCAATCTAATTTTGGATTGGTCCCTCACGGTAATCTAAAGAATTTTTATATTATATAAGTATGACGGTTTCGTAAAACTCTGCCTATGTCCTTATTCACATGGATGTCAAGCAATGTTCAAAAAAGTTTACAGGGTATATTTATGAAATACCATATCAGATATTGCAGAAGTTTAAGAAGAGATATGTACACAAATTATAATACACAACGAAATACATATTCAATACAAGTCTGACTTTCAAATAATGCTTATATCATATTATTGTTAGTGATAGTCGTATTATTATTGTCATAATTATTTAGACCAGGCGATTTTTTCGCTGCTAAAATTTTGGGAGTTCTTTCCGTGAGCCTCACATCAAAAGGCACTGGGTTCCGTGTCAAGCCACCGGTGGACTTTGTGCTCAGCGAATCAGGGCCACTCGTACCAGATAAGTTAAATGTATGAAGGAGATGAGTTAGAAAGATGTATCGTTCAGCTCGGGCCATGTGGTCGCCGACACAAGCTCGTCGACCTGTAATTTAATGGAATAATGACAAATCATTGATTAATGAATCTAATTTGAAATTCATAGTGAGAAAAGGGTGAACATAAATACCTTAATATAGCCTACAGGGGCAACAGGTAATCAACAATGCGAAATTTTCACTTCATTCTCGACAACGTGGTGGCTGCCAGCTCTCATATGAAAAGGAAATTTGGCCGAAACTGAAAAAACTCAGTTTTCGTTTCATAATTATCTCTTTTGATACCCAACTATTGCAACCAATCGGTCCTTCCGAATCTGTTTTCAATACATGATTTGCTCATAATCGATCAGCAAAAAAAAAACAAAAAAACTTGCACTTAATCTAAACACGACTTTAATGCAAGGTAATATTCTTGTGATGATTATGGACAGTATGAGTGTCCAGTACTGTCTCTCTTTGCCTTTCATTGAGTGTAATGTACGTACCAATTCCGAATTGAGAGTTGACTCGGTCAACCAGATCTGTACGAAGACACCCGCCCTCATCGATGAACCTTGAAGGTCTGAAGGCATCAGGGTCTGGGAACACCCTGTCGTCTTTGAGGACTGCCAGGATGTTAGAAACGATCATTGTACCCTTGGGAATGAAGAATCCGTTGAACTCGGTGTCTCTTACAGCAGCGTGTGGAACAGCTAGATGTCAAGTTGGTAAAAAGAAAATTGAGGGGGGGGGGGGCGTTAGTACAATAACAATAATAATATACATCCTTTATATAGCGCCTTTTCTGTAAACAGGTACAAAGCGCTTTAATGACGGGAAGTAAGAATTACATTTCTTTTTATTTGTACCGCTGAGGTTTGAAGGTGTTGCATGGTTCTTTCCTCTATGGCAAAACGGAAGATCTGCAGCGGCGCGTGGAACAGCTAGATGACAAAGTTGTGAAAAGAAAGTTTTTAGTGTGTCAGGGTAATGCCCGAAAGTAAGAATTAAATTTCTTTTTATTGGTTGCTCTGAGATTTGAGCGTGTGACATGTTTCTTTTCTCCGTGGTAAAAAGGACCAACCGCAGCAGTGTGTGGAACAGCTAAATGCCAAAGGTTACAAAAAGAAAGTTTTCTTGGCGTCAGTAATGACCGAACACGAAGATTACAATGTCGTTTTACTTGTGTGGTACAGCTTAGTTGTTTTTTAAGTAATAAAACCTGCTTCTTTCCTCCATAGTAAAATATAAAGATTGAAGGAGCTTGTGGAACAGCTATATGTCAAAGGTTCTTTTGGGTGTCGGTGACTGAAAGATAGGAATTAAATTCCTGGTTATCTGTTGTGCCATGGTTTCAGCGAGTTGTGCAGCTTACCTATAAAATTTTAAGTCTATTTTAATTCCTCCATAGTAAGACGGACACATTTCTTTTACATTTATAAGGTTATGACCAAAGAATAACAATTTAATTTCAATTACAGTTTTTCTTTATGTTGTTCGAATTTTTGCTTATCAAACACGCAAAATGTAATTTCAATGTGTTATAGTAAATAACAATATTTATCTTCTGTGAGAGTTGTGGTTTCCAACTCACCGAAAGGTCCTCCTACCCCACATCGCATGGTCTCAGCTAGGAAGCCTTGAGTGTATGGAAGATTCTTCCTATCAGCCAGTGTGGGCAGTCGATCCCGACCAATTACTCGATCCAGTTCCTCTTGAACAAGACGCTGTTCATGCTCATGCTTACCAGCCAATAGGAAAACCCACTGGATAGAGTTACCTAGGAATTTAAGGGAGACAGTGATATGTTTTTATTTATCAATATTTTACTATAACTTATGCATGTTAAGATCGTCTGCACAGTCTGCATTTATAATTTCAGAGGAAAATCTTCGAACTAATCATGCTAATTAAAGGAATCCGACCGGGCAGCAACTAAACAACTATGTCGTCACTCATTCATTAAACAGATAAGTTATACAAAATACTTTCTCAATACTTTCCAAATTATTGTGGCATTATGTGTTCTTAATACCACAGGAACACCTTAAAACCGACTCAAAACTGACAAAGACCGCCAGAAGGTGTTCTCTGTGCGACTCAAGTCATCGTAGTTTCAATTTCTAACGGTATTTGGTCGACTTTCGTAATATTATATAATAAACTTTATTGAATGTGAGGTCTATAGTCCGTTAGAATATGTTAGATGTGTTATAGGAATCATACTCTTTTGGTGAGGTGGACAGGTATAGCTGTAACTACAAAAGTGTCATAGGAAGTTTTAACTTTTCGTCTCGTCAACCTGATGGGTTAACATCGCATCTAACTTGAATTTAACCGTAGCATCGTCACCGGTGCGATAGTGTACAGATTGTGGTTTTTGTCAGGGAGCAAACCTGCCAAGGAATGTGTATTTTACAAACCAACAAGAAGGTATACTCACTAGTCGTGTCAGTTCCAGCAGCGAACATATCTGCGATGAAATGAAGCAGCAACTCGTCGCTGAATCCTGTATTGTCACCCTCGACACCCTCCGCTCTCTTCTTCTTAATCTCATGCAGGAAAGCGTCAATGAGGTCTCTTGTTTCGGATGCCATGTACGTTTTCTTGTGGCCTTCACGCTCCTTGGTGAACAGTCCAGCTTCAAGGTCCCTTACCAACGAGTCGAATGCACTGTACCCACTGAACGGGACATACTTCATGAAATCAAGGTAGTTCGTGATGCCAGCAACATCAGCGAACTTGAAGATTCCGTCCAGGGCGTGTAGGAACTGTTGGAATGTTCTATCACTGTAGGAGAAGCGTTTGCCGAAGGTCATAGAGCTGATGATGTTGCAGGCTGCCATGTCGAGATAGTTCTTAATGTTGAAGGCAACGTGTTTCTTTGAGTAAGCGTATAGAAGATGTTTCGATTCCTTCATCAGGAAGTCTTCAAAGACGCTGTCTGACTTGCCAACGCCCAAGTTGCGGAAAGATTTCATAACAAACTTTCGCATCTCCTTCCAATGGTTGTCATAATAACACGTTGCAATTCCTGTGAAATGTGAATGAGATGTTAGGATTTATTTTATTGTATTTCGTTGATATTTGAACATATTTATTAGGATTAAAGGATTAGAATTTCGATAAAACAGCATGGATCTGATATGTTGATAATGAAATAATGCGCTTTACAGCAAGTAATGCGGCGGTCACAACTCATCGTAGGCTACAGGGCACGTGCCATCAACGTAGCCTGCGTTGCATGCACAATGCATGCACAGGTGGTTGGTCAATTTCTGCGATTCCTGCGTTTCTGTAGTAAGGGAATTGAAAAAAAAAACTCCCTGTACGTCGTACATGCAACGTGCCTGCGAGGTACCTGCGCTGAGCGCTTTTCTACGAAATCCATCGTAGGGAGTTGCACGTCGAAGGTACGGCGAGTTGTGACCGCCGCATTATACTGGAGTCACGGGGACGTCGCGACGTCTCCTGAATCTACTGGAAGATCAAGTTTTATGTTTTTTTGTTAAAAAAACTCGTCGCGACACTCCATTGGTAGACAAAGATTAGTCGCGGTGACGTCTCTGCGACTCCAGAGACTCGAGTTATAAGGCCCTTAAGGAGGGCTCACACAATGCGACTTGCTGCGGTGTGATTTTTCAGGAAAACTTTAATATTATTTGATACAAACATTCAAACAAGGAAATTCATAATGTACAAAGTTGTGGGTATTCCTATTAATATCAAAATTAAATTTCGAGGCGATTGCGAACCCCCTTCTCTGTATAAAATCTAATTGTTTCCAAATCGCAGTGACGTCACTGCGATCTTGCGATTTTAAGGTAATTTGACCTTTACTCCTAATTAAAGACTCGCATTGGAACAAAATTTTGATCAAATTGTTCTTTTACAATTTTTACATCTCATAAGAGAACTTTGCATGTTTCAAATATCGCATTAATAATGCAAACTACCTTTTGTTTAAAAAATCGCACCGCAGCAAGTCGCATAGTGTGAGCCCGCCTTAATGCTAAAGTCACACAGACACTTACGTATAGTTGCGTTTTTGATGTTTTAATCTTATTTCATCTTCTTTTCTATCATTTCTTATGTATTTCTTTGTTTTATTGGATGAACGAAATAATCATTATTTCCACTTCTGACTACGACGGGAAAGCATCCGTGGGGATATTAAAGCAGAAAAGAAAATAACTTTTGGACGCAACGGGACGTAACTATACGTAAGTGTCTGTGTGACTGTAGCATAAGGAGCAAACAATGCTTATTATACGGCGTCCAGCGTTTGTATCATACCCGATTTCCTATCTTAACACCTGGATAAAGAAGATCAATGTATAAAAATCCATTGCTCATGTAAGTGCCGGGCTGGGATTCGAACCCATGACCGTTGCCTCCACAGACAAATTATGATAAGACCGATTGATCTTTTGACCGATCTTTTATTTTAGTTTTAAATGTTAAAGAGATTATCTTGTCTCCTCTAAGATGATAATTTATCTGACTGGATTGGTTGCCAAAAGAACTTCACTTTCTCAACACCCTCCCCACCCCTTTTCCTGCAAATTCCCCCAATAACATATTTGATCCTTTGCATGTGCTAAGATTTAATATTTTTAAAGATGCTCTCAGCTCTGTGCGACAATGGTTTGCACATTTAAACAAAGAATGTGAACAGTAATGGTTTTTTCTTTTCTTTTCTTTTTTTTATTTTTTTTTATTTAGGATCTCCTGAATCCGAAACAACATACCACTGGACCACCTTGCCTCATCTGATAGATAAATGAAAATGAATAATAACTCACCGTGTCCATTCGTATAGACCTCAAACATAGCAATCCGTGGTCGATCACTAAACGCATCATCCTTCCTATTAAAAGCATCTTTGATCGTCTCGTAATCGTTGAGGAACACCGCCAGATGACTACCTAGTCGACCACAAAACACAGTGCCGTATTTCTTCGACATGTCCCAAACACTCTGGGCTGGGTTATTAGCGTCCAAGTAGGGAAGGATTCCTAATATCGGCAAGCCCATCGGTCCGGGCGGTAATTTACCTTGACGACGACGACGACGGTGACGATTTCGACTACCGTAGATCATTGCAAGGAAGACGCTGATGAGGGTGAGTATATAGGTGGTGTGTCGTCTGTTTGCCGTCAGTCGAAGAAGGAACGTCATGGTTGATTTAAAAGTGCTCGGGGAGGCTACCCCATACTTCTTCACCATAGCGCCCAACATTGTGAAATTATTCAAATGGACTAGACAATAAGGCCCAAATCCGGAGAAATAAAAAGACAATCTAGTCTATAATTTATCATTAAATTCAATCGATTTCAAATAGTTCAGTCTGCACTAAATTTCTTTAATCCGTCTCACTTTCTAAGCTCTTTAACATGTTTAAAGTGATAGGCGAAACAATATAGCGGAAATGTTCTGCGCGACAACTTTGGACAAAATGCTCGAATTGTCTCTCTTACGTTTCCTAATATTTAAAATGCTCTATGAGAATCAGTGAAGATCTATATATAATACGGGTGCTATCTCTGACATCTCAACAAAAACTATTTATTTAATCGAGGTCGATGGATAAATAGACGAATCCAAATTAGATTCTAATTATTTGCGCAAACGCGGTTTGATAACAAAATTATTTTTAGTTTGGTCTAAAATAAGAACACAACCTATTTTCATCCACCGATGAAGATGTTGGATAACTTGGATTAATCAAATAAAACTATTTGATGATTAAGATCAAGGATTTAGACGATTGAAATAGAAGAATAAACGGCAGTTTTACGTAATGTTACATAAACATATGGGACCTAGACACTGTGTTTCGCAAAGATATTTGATTTGTTTACGTCAGTTTTGTTCGCACGTGAATAGTAATGTGCTTGGGACAAAACCAAATGAGAAATGTCATGAGTTAATTCAATGCAAAACAAATTTTATTTCTTCACACATAAACATGTTTACAAAATTAATACAAACAAAATGTTCAATGAGGTAAAATTATAACAAACTTCACCATGACGTCTCGTGAAAAGAGAAAATTAACAGTCAACAATGAAGAGTGGAAGAATTAAGGGGAGACCCCATGGGGAGAACAACAACTGTAGTTTTAGATGTCCTAAATGATAATTGATTCATTTTTGCACTTGAGAATGTTGCGATTAAATATTATTATAGGACAGAAAAACTAGGACAGAGGAATGTATCCATGCTCGTTACAACTGGAATAGACTGTTAATACAAAGCAAACTGTATCACAGCAGATTTGCGGTACTTGAAACCATGTACTTAAAGACAACAGCAGAATTACTGTATTTGAACCCTTATGAAAAGTAAGTTTATTATATATTTACATAATGATTTATACCAAAATGTGTTCAGAAATGTGAAAGTAACATTATTATTTCAAAATTACCTCTAAAAACTGGGAGCTTGCTTGATAAAAATTCTGTATTATTTAAAAATAAAAAAATATAGTATTTGTATCTTTTCATCTCTATTTATTCTTTTGTCTTTATGTCACTTCTTCTTCTTCTTCTTCTTCTTCTCTCTCTCTCTCTCTCTCTCTCTCTCCTCTCTCTTTTCTCTCTCTATATCTCTCTCTCCCTCTCTCTTACTTCTTGTCTTCCCTTAACTTATTCTTGTTTTATTTATTTTTCATTTTTACGTTCATACATTAAAACTAGTGAAGAAAAGTTTATTCGTAATAGAGTGAATTTCAGAAACAGTGAATTCAATGTGAAAATTTACATTTTCATTCCATTTTCACTCATTTTGGAGTGAAAATTGCATTTTCCCTCCAAATCAATTCCTTCCTCCCCCCCCCCCCCCTCTCTCTCTCTCTCTCTCTCTCTCTCTCTCACTCACATCTTATGTGTGGTCCTGCATGCGGTCCCCCACCCCTCTATCTCTTTCTATCTCCCTTTTTCCTTTTCCGTCTTCTCTTTCGTCTTCTTTTTCCTCTCTTTCTTTATCTCTCTCGTTCTTTCTCTTTCTCTATCTCTCTCTCTCTTTATATCCCTCTTTTTCTCTCCCTCCACCCTGTCCTTCAACCTCTCTTTTAATATCGCTCTCTTCCATTCTTTTACCAGAAATGTTCTGTTTTACATTGAGTTTATTTTTTTATTTTTACAATTTATGTATGTTTTTATCTACAAAACATGAACAAAATATGATATTCATGCAACTAACATTTTAAAAATATATACAGGAATATGCAACCAAGCAAACATAAGGTTTAACGTAATAAGTATGTCAGAGTATTCAAAGGTTTTTTAGCGGTCAGGATTATCAAATAACCACTTGAAGTTCGTGACAACATGATAATCAAAAGGTCAAGTTTGCAACATACCCAGTCAGACAACAATTATGCTGACTCTGCTTAACCACGACCCAAATAATGTCAGACTTTGCGACTGTATTAGAAACCACTCCCCCAAATGCAACCATCTCATTATCTGCCAATCCCCCCCCCGCAAAAAAAAAAAAAAAAAAAAAAAAAAAAAAAAAAATAGGTTAAGAATACTGGAGGGTGTACTGCAATTTAGATCAAGCAGATCAAGAGATAGGCAAAAAATCTACTTGACCATGTATATTGCGTTTATAGAAATTACCACCAAATATTTAATTCATTGTATACGGTTTTAATCAATTGTTTTTTAATATTTAGGTGTATAAATAACAACCTTGTTTACGAAAGCTTAGACAACATAATGAATTTATATCGTTGCATAGTTAGTGATTGTACGATACATCCAAATTATACTCGATATATTCTGGTAGGAAAATTATGAATTTTTAGGTGCTTGACCTTAGGTTTACTAACTCATTTATATTGGCAGAAGCTTCGAGAACCCAACAGGTTATTCATAATTTGTGATAAGGATAGAGCTAATAATATAAAAGGATCATTTGTATAATAGATTTTAATGGGAATTCTTGAACCATCTACGTCCTGCAAAATGTTTTGTTTTTATTATTATTAGTAGTAGTAGTAGTAGTAGTAGTAGTAGTAGTAGTAGTAGTAGTAGTAGTAGTAGTAGTAGTAGTAGTAGTAGTAGTAGTAGTATTATTGCATTGACGCTCAAGCGACAATGCTATGTTATCGTTCCATATTCTTATTCCGCCATCTTCTTTTTCTTTTTCTTCCACAAAAACCCATTCATTTAACACGTGAACCTTGTTATCCCTCCCCAGGTCCTATCGCTCAACCAAATTCGTTCAAACTTCATACACACATCCTCTATGATCCATTATTGATCCCCTGACATTCCATTTTCCAAAATCACTCATCCATGACCGTCCATCCGCCATTTTGTCAATTTCGGGCCATCTGAAAGCCATTTTTCCAGCCTCTATATCTATGTTATTATAAACGCTACAGACTTCTAACAAAATCCATTAAATAGTCTATGAGTTTGCCTTTCATATGTATCCAATCACTTTTCGTTTAAAAAATATCTTCATAAATAGATTAATTTCAAAAATCAACTCCGTTATGAAATAAAAAATTGTGACTAAAAACACACAAAAATGGCTATAACTTCCTAAAGTCAATTACATTTTGCTTGAAATTTTCAGGGCATGTTATTCTAATAAATGTGCACACACTCCCCATGTTTCACGCTCAAGAAAATAGGCAAATTGCAAATAGCGCCCTCTAAAGTTTCAAAATTTGGCTAAAATCCAAGAGGCTGCATCTGCGTTGTGCCTTGTTAAAACCGTACCCTTTTTCCGATTTAGGTACTTCAGACTATGTCCTTTCCAGCAATGTAAAGAAAAATATATCGATTCATTGACCAAATTGCTCAAAAATGTTGCAGAATGTAAAAAAAATATCGATACCAGGAAATCAAGTTTAACTTTCCCTAAAATTGCGAATATTCAATCTAGGGACTTGAAACTTGGCAGGCATATGTATCAATACATTTCACAACTATCTGCCAATTTTTGTAAAATTTGATGACGCCATCAAAAAGTTATGGACAAGAAATAGCGAATTTACAATGCATTACGTCACAAGGCATTACTTCATTGTCGTTCAATATTTGCTTCTGAAATTGACATCACAATGACCGCACTGAAATTGCCTTTGCATTGATACTATATATAATATAGGTTGTCACAGAAAATTTTGAGTAAATCACGTTTTTGTAGGAGCCATTATACCCGCTTGCCTGATAATTGAAAATTTGACAGAGTCATGTGAACGCCGGATAGTATGGAAAGCGGAGTTTTCAAAATTGCACTGAAGTACACAAACCGAATTCGTTTAACACACAGATCTTGCATATGTAAAGGCTACTTCCGTTTCCAAATATATTTCAAAATATACGTTTAAATTTTAATAGTCCTTGAAATCTTTTAGTCAAGGCGTCAATGCACGCACATCGTTCATGTCAACGATTGCAGTTCTAGTTATTATTATTATTATTATTATTATTATTATTATTATTATTATTATTATTATTATTATTATTATTATTATTATTATTATTATTATTATTATTATTATTATTATTATTATTATTATTATTATTATTATTATTTATTCGGCAAAGAAAATTACAAAGAACAATACATTTCAGTATAAACTATACAAAATAAGAAAAATCACCCATTGAAACGGCAGGGACAGAAAAAGCTAACTAAATTACTGTGGCATATAGCCTCCTGTCCCAGATTTCATTATTCATTTAGAGTGATAGAAAGTTCTGTAAACCCAATGATTCTTCGTGCATTGTGGTGCAGATAAATCCAAAATAAATACAATAATTGTATAATAAAGATTAGAACCATCTCTTAATTCTCTTTATTAGTTACAATTTTACAAATGGAGTGGTCCAAAGTTTTAAACGAAATAATACCATAATATCACATTCATGACGGAATATTGTTTAAAATTGTGAACAAAATTCAAAGATAACATATGAATGAAAGTTTGAGAAAAATTGAATAAATTATAAATAAGTTATAAGCATTTGAATGTTGAGATCACTAACGCTATGGAGATCCACATATTGGCAATGGGCCCAAGTGATGTCACACTTGAACAACTTTTCCATTTTGTGGACAAAAAATATAAAGAAATAAATCTTTTTCCTCCAAAAAAAAATGATCAAAATTTTATAGTCCGAAACGGATATTTGTTTTGCCCCCTTTTCTCGTGGACCCGGCAGCCGCTGAGCAGCGCCAGAAGGGCGTTGCTCTATCCCTTTCTTGCTGAACGCGAAACAGGGAAGCAGCAACTACCGTTTTTTAACGTCTTTTGGTATGACACTAGGGTGCTTTCGCTGGACTACGGAGGAGATAATCTAGAACGTTAGCATTATGAAAGGCTTTATTTTCAAAATAGCTCAAACCCCAAACTCCTGCATACTGTTAGTACAGGAAAAGGAGTGTGTAAAACTGGTATTTGCTAGAAACGGCTGGCAAGCGTTTAAATTACAAGTTTTCGTGTGCACAAACGAGGGTTTCCCCTAGCTACAAGAGATAGCTCCCCGTTGTCAAAATCTACAACGCTATTTTGGGGAAATGTACGTTCTCCCAAAACGTAGAACGTATAGGTTCTCAGCGGAGAGTCAGTTATAAGCCAATAAGCGAGCGCTTTGATAGGAATGTATACAGGCATTTCCCCCTTTTCTAAAACATAAAAGAAGCATACTCTGAGTTGACTAATCATAATGGCAGGGCGGTAGGTTATTTCTTTTCATATCAGCAATGTTTTAGGTCAGCTGTTATACGCATAGACGCATTTGACACAATAAAACCTTGGTATGAAAAAAAAAAAAGAACTAGGTATCCCCAGTAAAGTAGCCTTTTGATTGAATTCGTATTGCAACAATAGACGTTACAATATCTCACAAGCCAAAGGGAACATGTGCGGTTACCATTGGAAACTTTTATTCAAAGTTATTGAAGAAGATAGAAAACGAGGATTTGCAGGCATTTTGAAAATAGTGCCCTCTTTTATGCTAACGTTCTAGATAAGCTCCCCGTAGTCCAGCGAAAGCTCACTACTCCTGGGAATCGAACCCACGACCTCTCAATTATGAGGCGGACGCTCTATCCACTGAGCCAGGACATTCTTCATGCTAATGGTAGTAAAGTCTCTTGGAATTTTAAAAGAATGGGGCCTAACACCTAAGAGTAAAAAGCATTTCAGTAAATATGATAAGTAGACTTATTATATACAATAATTCTAAAAGATTTCCAAAATGAATGCCTATTTTTACAACGTGATATCTGGCATCTGTAGATTAATCGATCGCCGTTCAGCTTCAAGCTTGTAAGGAAAAGGCGACCGACTCAAGCCGAAGTGCGAGCCGAGACTAACCGAGTCTGGACCATCGGGGGCGCTAAAGTTGAATTGGTGAATAAGGTGCGTGTAGAAGATGAAGCGTTCGCTCTGTGCCAATTGTTCGCCTGGACAAGCTCGTCGGCCTAGTAAATTAGATGAAAAGAATTTAGAAAATAACCAATTGAATAAAAAAACAAATTAATGAAATGACACATTAAAAAAAATTAAACGCTAATTTCCACCTCCCCCACCCCACCCCCACTCTCTGACAATGATTTCATCCGCCCCTGCTGATAACTCATGATTATGGTTGTAAATTATGTGGTCATTATCATTATAACCACAGGATTTGTCTTGTGAATTTTTGAGTTATTTATAGGGTGCTTAGATGATTATTGTGTTTGTTTTGTTATCAAATACTTTATCGGTTATTGTGGTTTATCATATTATAGACTAGTTATATCGTATTACCATGCTGACGTTGATTTCTTTCTTTTTTTCTTTCTTTTTTTATTACAATCAATTGTAATTAGCCTATAATAGAGACGTAAACACTGCATGTGATTTGATGAACAAAAATTAATCGTCAATAATTGCTATTTTTCTAGTTTTCATATTTCATTTAAAGAATCTTTACCGATTCACATTAATATCATAGTTATGACGCAATTATTATACATTATCCTATTTATATCATATCATATTATATTATCATAATCACCTATTCCAAACTGACTGCTAACCCTGTCCACCATTCTCTTGATAAGATTCCCATCGTCGTCGATGAACCGAGATGGATTGAACACATCAGGGTCGTTGCCGAACACATCGCGGTCGTAAAGGAGAGCGTAGTGGTTAGCGATCATGATAGTTCCTTTCGGAACGTCATAGCCTCTGAAAGTCGTATCAGCGACCGCTGCGTGTGGAACACCTGTCGGTGAAAAATAAAATGCAAAATTAAGTATTTATTGTTGAATGAATTAAAATTGAGAAATTGAGATCGGTGTAAGAGAGAGAAAGAGATATAAATTGACATGGAATACACGATGATTTTAGAAAAGGGAGAATGGCCAAAAAGGAAAACATTACTCAGTCGTGTTTGATTTATAATTCATTCTTATTAAAAAAGAAAGAGTTTGAGTGGTGGCCATTAGGGTGGTATCTCACTTCGCGCAGACGTCTCCGCGACAGAATAGAAAATTTCGTCTCCAATATCACGGAGACGTCTCGGAGACGGATTTGGGACTACTTCAGACTTTTTTTTTCATAAATTGTCGCGGAGACGTCTCCGCGAAGTGAGATACCACCCTAATGCTAATTACTTGTAAAAAATGACAGAACTTACCGAAGGGACCTCCGGCGGAGAATCGGAGACTTTCGGCTAACATCGCAGTAACGAAGGGTAAGTTCGGCCGATCGGATTGTCTCGGTAGGCGATGTCTTCCTACAACTTTGTCCAATTCATCTTGAGCCCGTCTTTGTTCCTGTATCGATATGGATTAATAGGCACATGTGCTTTATATAATGGCTATACCAAAAATATATTTTGTAGAAATTCTTTAACAGACTGTAATTAGATAACATCATTGGAACTCATAAATGAAATACCCCCAAAACAACTTTGCTACCCTCATTATCGACTTTGCCCTCCCCCTCCTTTTCTTTCAACATCACGAGAAATTAAATTTAAAACAAACATTGTATAAGTTATGGAAGATGAATAGATTACTAGAAGTCCTTGTCCATTATCTTTCATTACTCCAATTACAATTCTATTCATTTGAAACTGTTGTTGTTGTTGTTGTGGTTGTGTTTGTTGTTATTGTTGTTTTTGTTGTTGTTACTTTTTTCTTTTTCTCTTTCTCCTCCTCCACTTCTTCTTCCTCCTCCTCCTCTTTGATCCTCTTCCTTTTTGGTTATCCAGAATAAAAACCAGGATAATTATTGATTTTGAGTTCTACAAAGTACAGAACAATATGAATTCATTTCACAAAACTTGGTCTCACAACAATGTACTTTTTATTTCAGATGATAATGGCATAAAAACATGGTTAATTTAACTAAGTTTATCTCGTATTATCATGCGTTTGACTTATGTATCCATTACTCTTTTGAAGGCTCTTAATTAGCTAGAGCCTTATTACCCTCCACTCATGCCAAGTGGCATTACTGTTTATGTTCATGTCAATTATTATTACTATTATTGATATATTCCGTTTATTTTTAACATGATTATTACCTGTTATGTTTTTTATAATAATGGTTAAAATACGATTACTGACAGTGTAAAGTGCATCATTGATTATACATTATTTATTTGTAAAATTTTGATTGTAAATAAAGTTTTACTTTGAAAAGTCCAAAAAAAAAGTCTTCTTCTTCTTCTTCTTCTTCTTCTTCTTCTTCTTCTTCTTCTTCTTCTTTCTTCTTTTATTCACCTTACTGTATAAACTATCTTTTATTGTTCGCCCTTCAATAAGGTCTGCCCTCCTATTCTTTGTCGTTTTCCAGCTTAGATCTAAATTTACTACGTATATTGACCAAACGATTGTTTTGGCCCCGTGTCAGAAATACATGTGTGTATCAGGATGATCAGGTGATTGTTATTATCGTGATAGCTTAGTTGTCATGACGAAATCGGATTGGTCAACAGTATTGTCCAAGAGCTATTAATTAAACATGGACTCTGTTATATCTCTGTTTGCAGACACTCCCATATGTATTTCAAGTACAGTTTTTTGGTGGTTTATCCACTAAAACGATTAAAAGATGACCGTTATCTTTGTATTATTGCGCAACGGATGATACCAAATTGTTTGATTTTGACCTATTTTAAGTATTAATGGGTTAAAAATATGTAACCAGGCCTTGGATGGGCTATTTTAAGCGTGCTTCACTTCCTATATAAATATACGAGATAACTAGATAAACGGAAATAGGAAATATTTATCTACTGATTTTCAGTTTAGATGCCTTGTTAATTATAAATTTGGATACGCCACTCAGAATCTGATAAACTAGTTTTATTAACCTTGAAGAAAAAGAAAAAAACAGTAGATATAGAAACCACTAAAAATGGTCCTCAATTATATTTTTAAAAAAGATATTATACGATATTATACGATAACAAATATTTGTTTGACAAAACAAACCCTCAAGTTGTTTTCTTGCACTCGTAGAGGTTACTATATCTGAAGTTTGGTCAACTCTAACACTATATGACACTGCGAACATTTCTCTTTCAACTTAGATAATTTTGTCATTTTTCTGTAGCATTTTAGAAGTTATTTGTAGTAATTTGTTTCATAATAATTGACATTTCATTAAATATATATTGGATAATACAATTCAAATTATCGAGAGCAGGTCTGACAGGTAATCGCTTCTGTGATTCATTGTTTTTTGGCATGGTTGTAGAAGAGAACAATCACCTTTGTTCATGTTATTCCTATGTGACGAAAAAAAAAACCCACGCCTTCTTGCGTTCGTCGCAACGCCAGGGCATTCTGCAATGTTCAAAGCAGACGAGACGCAGAGACGTGTACTATACGAATCAAGAACGGTTATTTCATATTGTGACATAAAGTCAAATTATGAGCAGGCAATTGCGATAATAAATTTAATGATTCATACACCGTGCAAAATATCAGCAAATGAAATGTCAGCAGAGTTACCATATCTTGTGTATATTTTACAGAATTGTCAGCTATTTTTCTCCTGCAAACTATTACGGGAGAGATACAACAGGATTAAAATGACTAAAACATTTGTTCTGTTTTAGGAGAAATTAAAAAAATATATTTCTTTCTCTCTTTTTTTTTTTTTTTTTTAACAACACATTTTATTGCGACTCGGCTGACATCATTTTACTGTAAAAATACAATTTTGGGGGTATTTTATTTATTTTTTTTTTTTTTTATTATTATTTTTTTTTAAACAGTTTATGACAACTAACCTTTGGGTATTTGATAGAGAGTAGCATCACCCAATACATGGCACACGCCGTTGTATCAGTGCCTGCAGCGAAAATATCCCCTATCAGCAGAGGCAAAAACTCTTCCTTCAAATGAGTAGCCGGAGTTTGGCCACGCCCTTCTTTAGACTCGTTTTCCAGCATTTCTTTCAAAAAGAAATCGATCATGTCTTTGCAGTCGTGTGTATTGAGTGTAAGTTTATGAGCATCTTTTTCTCGAGCAAAAAGCCCTCGCTCCAAACCCCTGGCTAGAGAGCCCATCTTCTTGAAGGAGCTGAATGGCACGTACTTCATGAAAGTGAAGTAGTTTGTAGGTCCGGCCACATCTGCGGTCTCGAATAACTATTGGGGATAAAAAGAAGTATAGAGATGGAACAAAACAATAGGGGGGAAATGGTTAAATGAAAATTGAAAGTGATGAAAGTTGATCTTAAAGCACTATTCATGTATCACTTAACTTTGTAAAAATACGTCCCTCATGCATCACCATGATGAAATAAAAACATAATTGTGCCCTGGCTTTCCTTTCAGTTTTGGCTCATCTGGGAAGGTATAAGCTAGACGGTTAGGGTTCTAGGACATCTCCCCCGGAGGACAACTCCCCCGGAGGACAACCCTAACCTAACCCTATGTCCTCCGGGGGAGCTGTCCTCCGGGAATTGTCCCCGGGGGAGTTGTCCTCCGGGGGAGATGTCCTGATACGACGGTTGGTAAATTAAATCTAAGCGCATTCATTCCCTCGATTCATTCAACATTTTCTACTACTTTTATAATAAAACACATGGAGATTAAAAAACAAACAAACAAACAAACAAATAAAAACTTAAAGAAACTAAAGAAATGCTTTACCGTTTCAAGTGTACATATAAAGTTCTCGAACTCCTTGTTGTCGTAGTCGAATCGTTTTCCGAATGTCAGGCCGCAAATGATATTGGACACGGCCATTGTCATGAAGATCCTAGGATCGAAGCTCTCCCCACTGGTCTCACCTACAGTCTTAGTCAGTATAACGGCTTCTTGGAGGATACGGTCTTCGAGGCTGTTGTTGGCTCGTCCCATCCCGAGGTTGCGCAGGAGTTTGAGCAGGAAACGACGCTGCTCCTTCCATTCGTTCTCATAGTAACAGCACGCCAACCCTGAAAATTTATAATCTGAGTTTTAAAAAGTGCATTTATCAAACGAAATACAAATGGTTCAATACGAAAGGATATAAGTATGAAATATGAATATGGGGAATATACCAATAAGATACGCTTAGTACATACATATATTTCCTTCGTAATAGGGAACAGACTTTGAATTGAATAACCATGATAAATTTTTACAAGTGATAATGAATTGATTTACAAAAGAGAGGGACAATTAATGACACGTAGGCCTACACGAAAAATATTTTTTAAATATGAGCTGAAATCCACTCTTTTGATTAGAAAAGAATTGGGATTTACTTTGTTTGGGGTGGAAGAAAAGTGTTCTCTACTCCTTTATATTTAAATTTGTTATAAAAGATTGATTGTTTTGAGCCTAAAGCTAAGCATCAACAGCCAATCAAATCCCAGTAGTTCATGAAAGTTACCAGTGATGGCAAATCTATATATGGATATTAACTTTAAAATTAACTGCAAAGGCACTCATATCACAAGATGCAACATAAACATAAAAATTGTATATAAATATAAAACAGTGTTGTTGTTGTTGTTGTTGTTGTTAATGTTTTTGTTGTTGTTGTTGGGTGATGTTGTTGTTGTTGTTGTTGTTGTTGTTGTTGTTTTTGTTGTTGTTGTTGGGTGATGTTGTTGTTGTTGTTGTTGTTTTTAATTTTTACGGCCTTGTCATTCATAATATGAATATTTATTTATGAACAATAATGAATAAAGTATTTATAGTGATTATGATAAAATAACAAAGACCATGTGGACCTTATTCCGATTTAGCATAAGACCATTAGCCTTATAGTTACAAAAATTTGAACTCACCTCTTCCTTGTCCATACGTTTCGAAGGTTGTAACCCTTGGTCTATCGGCAAAGGCATCTCCTGACTTGGCGAAAGCTTCCTTGACGCTCTCGTAATCGTTTAGGAAGATGGCATCGAAGTTCCCCAATCGCCCGTAGAAGACAGGTCCGAACTTCTTGGACAACTCCAAGGCCGCCTTGCCCGGGTCTTCTCGACCCAGGAGAGGTAGCATCCCGACGAACGGGTAGTTGATGGGGCCAGGTGGTAATCGGCGACGTCGACGACCGTGACTCGTCGTCGTCATCATGTGTCGATAAGCTGTGACCATGGCGAGGAAGACAGTGGTTATGGTCAGGAGGACGGTCTGGCGGTTGGCCTTGGTGGATATTTGTAGAAGGAATCTTAAGAGGGACACGACGTTTGCTGGAAGAGGTTTTGGCACCCCGGGATAGGCTAGAATTTTACCCCAAACCATTTTAAAACGGAATACGGAGTTATCACCGATAAATTCTCAGGTTTTGAGGCTTATACAGTTATTTTAGTTCAATTAACACGCACGATCCGGAGATGTCAACTTAGCTGTATGTCTCTTAATTATGTTTCGAGAATATAAAATAGAAACATGGATCTTTAGCCAAATAACTTAAGTTTGTCTCGAATGACTTTACTTATATACCACCAAATAGTATATTGGTTATATAACATGTTAATGGTACTTGATGACACCTATCTTATGGAATATATTTTGGTCACTTTGTGTACGAATCTTTTGTTCTCTTAATAGATAACGTTCTTGGTAAAGAACTTCGGCGGTTAATGAGCAAATAGTGATGGTTGAAGGTATTAGGAGGAGTTACTAATCACGATGACGTCACAATTTCGTTCGATAGCCCATTCCTGGAAGAAGAAAAAAATGACTAATGCAAGATGTATAAAACTGTTTTTATTTTTCTATGATGTAAGTTTACACGCTTAAAGTTTAATACAATGTAGAAAAAATGATATAAAATAAAAGGATCACCCTTGACAGACAAATTGCCTTTTGCTGATCCCTCCATCCGCTGCATTGTCACATTTCTTGTATATATTATTTTTTATATATTCCAATTTGTTTTTATTAGTATATAAAAAAATGTTGCAGATGTTACAATGTTTATTTGCATGTTTGTAAATAAGTCTTTTATAATGGATGTGAAATAAATGAACCTAAAAAATAGGCCTATTTTACATGTTCATTTTACTCACATATTATGTCATAAATCATCATTGCAATAATTCTGTATTATCACCATCGTAATTCAAGTCCCTTTTCATTATATCATAATCCATGCCATCTTTATCATCATCATCATCATCTATATTACGGTCTGCATTATCATTGTCGTCATCATTACCTAATCATCGACCCCATCATTTTTATGTCCCATAATCAACGACATCATTGTTGTCATCACTATCATCATCTACATCATCATCATCATCATCATTACTGTCATCAGCATTAAAAATAGTCGGTATCATCATCATCATCATCACTTTCGATGTCATCATTGACATTATCATTAACCTAAGCAATGTCATTCCCATCCCTCACAATCACAAGCACATCCATCATCATTACTATATAATCATATCTTCATCATCATCATCATCATCGTCATAATCATCATCATCATCTTCATCATCATCATCGTCGTCATAATTATCATCATCGTCATAATCATCATCATCATCATTATCATCATCATTACTATCATCATCTTCATCATCATTACTAACATCATCATCATCATCATTACTATCATCATCATCATCATCATTACTATCATCATCATCATCATCATTACTATCATCATCATCGTCATCATAATCATCATCATCATCATCATCTGGTACAGGAAGAGTTGTGGTACTGTAACTCCCCGTCACCGCTTTTGGGCTGAACCTGATTAATTCTTTACTATGTAGAAGAGGAGTAGAGTCATGAGAGATCAAATCTATGATCCCACCAATGTTTATCTATGTGTCTTTTCAATTTATCTGTTGTTTACAAGACCACTACCATGATCTTTATCATCCCCATAATCATTATCATCAATATCATCATCTTTATCATCGTCACAATCATTTAGATCTAACTTGCGCCTAACTCTGTTATCTCTCTTCTTCTCTATTACCATGAACGGTGTTCTCCTTCAATTGTCTTGTGATCAACACATCATCAACACAAAAGTCACTCTAAATACTGTTACTATCTCCAAAAGAAAAACAAGGTAAATTGAAACAAGTTCGAGTAATATATCTTTAACTCAATGATTGGCAAGCAATATTTATCGTTCATGAAAATATCTTGAATTATTAAGTCTATGATTCAATACAAGGTTAATAGATTTTTTAAAGCACATTTTGAACAATTTATACATAATACTCAACATAATTGCATCAGCTTTTGAAGCCTGTATCTCTGTACAATTCTAAATATTTTGTTAATTTGCTATCCATGATTTCATCACTTCAAATGTATTTCTACGGGTGTTATTTGCAACAATGCAGAAATAGACAGAAACGAAAATAAACATGTTGACTAATCATCAAATACTCATGATTTAAAGAAATGGCGACATGTAATGTATATTACATCATGACAAAATAACAGTAATAAGAAAATAGTGGTAACTAATATGGCTTCATGAAATAAACTTGTTTCTAACAGAACACAACAAAACAAAATAACAATAAAAGACAACTAAACACACAACAACAAAAAAATAAATGGAAGGACTCAAGTCGAGGATGAATCAAGGGAAGATAAAGACAGTATTAAAGAGAAATCACATTAAATTAATTGGACATGGATATCACACAACAAAGAACATTTTGTTTAAAGCAAGGTTTCAAATTTGGAAGAAGCACACTCATGCATGATTACAATAACAATCAATAGTTTAGTAATAGTAACTGGAAGCAGAAAATGATTTATCTAAAACAGGGATCATCATTCATACTTGTTTTTTTAAGGACGGTAATTTAAAACATGGAAAGGTAAATAAAGACAGGTGGACTTTATATAGAGGTGAATAATAATAATCCAATCACCTGAATTAAACTAACACCAGAAAAAACTAGATGAATCTTCGAC
>CALNVZ010003434.1:22388471-22466009 GCA_940671915.1 Paracentrotus lividus | reverse complement strand
CCTGACAACATTATTATTGTGAGACACCCTGTAAAAATACTTTCCTATATATTCCTGTCGTTTTCGTGGGCTTGTTTTGGATAGCGTCTGGACCCTGTTGCATAAAACTTCTAACCGGAGTTTTTTCCGGTTAAAATCTGAAAACTCCGGTTTAAGTCCGAAAACTCCGGTTACAATATTTTTCTGAATTTTTTACTGTTTTTTCCATTGCATAAAAACATACCAGAGTTTTCAAAAGTATTAATGCAATAAATTTTTAGGGAGTTTCAAAACTCAGGTTGAATAACCTAAGAAATAGGTCTACATAAGCTGAGATTTTTAACCCGAGAAAACTCAGGTTAGAAAAAAAGTTTTATGCAACACCACCCTGCCTTGTGAGCTCAATTTCTGCACTGTCGGTCTAGTGGGCTGTTTCAGTACTGTTGGTCTCATGGACCTAGTTTGCCTAATTTTGGTCTTGTGGGTTAACTTTGTGTATTGTCGGTCTCGTGATCCTCTTTGCTCTAGTGTCTATCTAATAGAGCCTTTTATTTGCTAGTGTCTGTCTTATGAGCCTTCTTTGTCTAGAGTCTATCTTATGGGCCGTCGGTCTCGTGGGTGTCGGTCTCGTTGGATGACCCCCTTCAATATATTTGTCTCTAGCAGCAGGCGGAAGTTTGTTTAATTTAACAATATATTGCTTGTTACCTCTTAATGCGAGGTTGAGAGAAATTTTGGGTTTGAAAATACATAAAAAATGGGCACATTCTAATACCAAAGTGCCCCTTTTTTAGAGAAATTTTTTTACAAGTTTACTTTTAGTATAAAAGGAGCACTTTTAAGTTTAAAAAAGGGGACCGGAGGTTGAAAAATAATAAAGGTAAATTTTGCCATTTTTCCCTACTCAATGGGATGTCGCGCTCTCTTTTCTTTTTTCTTTTTTTTTTTTTTACTAACCAAAGCCTCCTCCATCCTACCCACGAAACGCGTCAAAGGTATAGGGTTGATTGGTCTTAAGTTGAATCTAGGTTTAAGGTTACAAACTTAGGTCTCTTGCCTAGGGGAGGAGTTGACAGGTTGAAGTAAAAAGTGTGGCTGGTCAAAAATTGAATTATTTTATTTCACAGTATATGGTTAAACAAAGGGAAAAAAACCCTTTAAACCCTTAAATCATAACGAGGCTCTTACTGTACTTTATTATTCTTTGTCATTTATGTTTTGCTGATATTGTAAAATACATTTTTATGAAGTTAGAAATTTCCATGGTGTAAAATTTTTTTTTTTTTCTTTTTTTTTTTTACCGCAATCAAAATAAACTTTTAACCTTCTCCCAGACAATAGACCTAAGCCTGTAACCACACACCTGAATTTCGGTTAAAGAACAATAACAACTCTACTCATCAAACGTGTTTCGTGAGGGTAGGACTAAGGGGGCTTTGGTTAGCATCATGGAAAACAAAAAGGGGCCCCAAAATTAGGGGAAAATCGCAAAAATTGGCATTGTGGGGGTTGACAACCTTTTTTAAAAAAAATTTCAATCCGGGGTATGGTTTGGGGAACGACTAAGATATATCCCGGTTCCTTAAAAGTGAAAGAGGGGACACTAAAGCCGGGGCAAAATGAACAAAAAAACAAACAAAAGTAATAATAAATAATATCCAACCTTTATGTGTAGTATACTAAAAGTTTACACTTGCCGCCCCCCCCCTCCCCATGGGCCACGTACTCTAGACCCCCTCGCCGTTCACAATAGACTAGATGAGTAGTCCATCATAGCACAGCGTTGTATTAACCCTCATGAAAACTTGTATAAATTATATTCATAAAACTGTTAGATCACGCCTTGTAGTACTTATGCACGTGCTGTAATAGGGTATTACACGTGTATGTATGGGTTTTCCACATAAATGGGGCAAAAACGATGTTTTCCGTATACTGCATTCATAACTTTATAGCGTTATATCTTTTTATTGAAATGAAGCATTACTTTGTCTTTTTCACATACTGTTGTCCAGGCATAGGGGCAAATTTCTGAAAAGTTTCGCGCTTCAGATCCTGACATGATTATTACATGAGGTAAAACAATAAAAATATAAAAGTTAAATTTTTGAATAAAAAATGAAAAATTTCACTTTAACGCTTAAAATTTTACCTTTACTGAATATTATTACTTTTAAAATTAATACCAAATTGTAGGAAATTTTATTATCTTTAATTTGATACCAAACTCAATGTATTCAAAACTTTTCTTCAACCAGTTGTGTTCAGAATACTAATTTTTGTAAAAGGGGCGGCTATTTTGGACGCCCCCACCTGTAGGGACCCTCCTGCAGCTGATCTGAAGAGTTGTCCGCCCTAGCGATGTTGGTTAGGGTCCAAACAACAATCCTAGATAGGACAACTTTTTATATCTCGACATGTCAGCTCCTTCAAAAATATGGGGTTTTGCTCCCTGGGTATCATGGGAAAACCTTTACTTTATAAGGACAAATGGAGGGGGTAGGCTTACAGCTCTTATGATTTAAAAAATACATGTATGTACTAAACTAAACCAAGCTTTTTAATATACATACAGGTCTGAACATCAGAACAAAATAAAAATCAAAAAGTTATATTGCGATTATGACTTATCTACAATCTGATTATCATTATTGGAGTCATCCTTGTCAATTTCAATATCATGATGCAATCTTTATCATTGCTCAAACTCTTCAAAATAACTTTTCCCTGAGACCAGCATTGAACTTGAAAGGACAGATTACCTTTTCTTTCTGAGCCAACGGAACGAGGTACGGCACACCACCAACATCAGCAAGGCGTGGACTTCCACAAATTCCTGCAATAAGAAATTGTTTTCAAATCATTGTTCTTGAAGTGTAATGGAAGAGACATGGGGGTGTTTTATAGAGCTATTCATACAGGTTAAGTTACAAACGACTTTACGCACGACTGGTGATACCATCTTATGCTACAGGTAAATGAATAAGAATATGATTATCACCCAAGAACTGTTACTTACGAAACACCTTTTTGAAATGCCCTCCAGAAATTAAATACTTTTTCTGTGCTATACAAACTCCACCTTTGTTCAATTTAGTTTTTAAAGGAAGCAACACTTTTGTTAGAAAACCACATTTCTCAATTTGAGCATTGCAGCAGGACATATTATACAATTTACCCATCCTTTCCTTGCTAACTTCTCTGTTTTTTTTTGTTTTTTTTGTTTTGTTTTTTTTAGGTGGTATGTACGTATGTACATATCACCTCTTGTTATTGTCCGAATCTTCTTTTTCTTTTTTTATTTTTATTTTCCTGTACAATTCTTGTAGACACGATAACTCAAAAAATAATGCATTAAAGTATTTTCAAAACTTTCAGCACATGATAGATCATCCATGAACGAGCACTGAAATCTTTTCTAGCTCATTTAGCATAATGTACGTCATCTAGACGCCATTTTTGTAAAATCACATTATCAATCATAACTTCATTAACTAATAATCATTGATAATCATATTAGTACACATAAACTTTAATTGAAGCGCATATTTTAGAACATAATTGCCGCCGTAAGTACGCGCATTAAGGAATACGCGCGCGCAAAATTTAAAATGTCAAACATTTAATGTGAATTAGAGTACGTTCAGGTCATTTTAAGCATTTCAAGAAAAAATGCGCGCGCACGATTTTGCGCGCATTAATGCGCGTAGGCGAGAATAGCAGCTTCAGATCGCGATTTTTTGCTCTAAAGTAATCTTGATAATATTTGACAACAATTTTACACCATAATCAGTACTTTTAGACTATTTATAACGAAATGATGGTCTGTTTCAAGTTGGAACTACGCGCACACGATTTTGTCAATTTTACCAAAATATGCATTTTGGCCAAACATGCCTACACAAAATCCTTGATAATTCTTCAGGATCAACGGCAACCCCAATTATCTTTTCAGAGTTGGATAGAGTATGAGTTGTAGATGCGTTTCATACCTCATTTATTACCTATCGTTTTGCAACATTATCATAATGGCCTTTAAACTCAAAATTGATTTGCGTTTCAAAATTACCGATTTCAGTTAAATGACGATTATCTTTATACAAGAGGAGTGTTTTCATAAATATGTGCCGTTCTCTTTCAAATTTTCAGTATGTTGTAGCTGAGACATCCCTACAACAATGGTGAATTATATTTGGTTATCCCCCGGCATTGCGGTCTAAATGGCGATTAAAGAAGGCATGTCATTTCATCACATTTGAAATGTACATGTATTTTGCATGGACAATCCGTCTCATTAGGGTGGTATGTACGTATGTACATATCACCTCTTGTTATTGTCCGAATCTTCTTTTTCTTTTCTTTTTTTTTTATTTTTATTTTCCTGTACAATTCTTGTAGACACGATAACTCAAAAAATAATGCATAAAGTATTTCAAACTTTCAGCAATGATAGATCATCATGAAATCTGAGCACTGAAATCTTTTCTAGCTCATTAGCATAATGTGACGTCATCTAGACGCCATTTTGTAAAATCACATTATCAATCATAAACTTCATAACTAATAATCATTGATTAATCATATTTAGTACACATAAACTTTAAATTGAAGCGCATATTTAGAACATAATGCGGCGCGCGTAAGTACGGCATTAAGGATTACGCGCGCGCAAAATTTTAAAATGTTCAAAATCACTTTATGGCTGAATTAGAGTACGTTTCAGGTCATTTTTAAGATTTCAGAAAAAAATGCGCGCGACGATTTTGCGCGCATTAATGCGCGTAGGCGGAGAATGCAGCTCAGATCGTCGATTTTTTGCTCTTAAAGTAATCTTGATATATTGACAACAATTTTACACCATAATCACTACTTTTTAGACTATTTATAACGAAATGATGGTCTGTTCAAGTTGGAACTACGCGCACGCGAATTTTGTCAATTTTACCAAAAATATGCCATTTTTTGGCCAAAAACATGCCTACACAAAATCCTGAATAATCTTCAGGATCAACGCAACCCCCAATTACTTTTCAGAGTTGGATAGAGTATGAGTTGTAGATGCGATTTCATACTCATTATTAACCTATCGTTATTGCAACATTATCATAATGGCCTTTAAACTCAAATTTTGATTTGCGTTTCAAAATTACCGGATTTCAGTTAAATGACGCATTATCTTATACAAAGAGGAGTGTTTCTCAGTAAATATGTGCCGTTCTCTTTCAAATTTTCAGTATGTTGTAGCTGAACATCCTACACACAATGGTGATTTATTTGGTTTTAACCCCCGGCATTGCGGTCTAAATTGGCGATTAAAGAAGGCATGTCATTATCCACATTTGAAATGTACATTATTTGCATTGGACAGCCGTCTCATTAGGTGGTATGTAGTATGTACATATCACCTCTTGTTTTGTCCGAATCTTCTTTTTCTTTCTTTTTTTTTATTTTTATTTTCCTGTACAATTCTTGTAGACACGATAACTCAAAAAATAATGCATTAAGTATTTCAAACTTACCAGCAATGATAGATCATAATCTGAGCACTGAATCTTTTCTGCTCATTAGCATAATGTGACATCATCTAGACGCCATTTTGTAAAATCACATTATCAATCATAACTTCATAACTAATATATCATTGATTAATCATATTTAGTACACATAACTTTAAATGAAGCGCATATTTTAGAACATAATGCACGCGCGTAAGTACGCATTAAGGAAATTACAGCGGCCGCGCAAATTTTAAAATGTTCAAAATCACTTTATGCTGAATTAGAGTACGTTTCAGTTTTTAAGCATTTCAGAAAAATGGCCGCCGCACGATTTGCGCGCATGTAATGCGCGTAGGCGAAGGAATGCAGCTTCAGATCGGTCGATTTTGCTCTTAAATAATCTGATAATATTGACAACAATTTTACACCATAATCCACTTTTTAGACTATTTATAACGAAATGATTGGTCTGTTCAAGGTTGGAACTACGCGCACGCGAATTTTGTCAATTTTACAAATATCCATTTTTGGCCAAAAACATGCCTCAACAAATCTGAGATAATCTTCAGGATAACGGCAACCCCATTATCTTTTCAGCAGTTGGATTAGAGTATGAGGTTGTAGATGTTTCATACCTCATTTATTACTATCGTTATGCAACTTATCATATGGCCTTTTAAACTCAAAATTTTTGATTGCGTTTCAAATTACCGATTAGTAATGACGCATTATCTATTATACAAAGAGGAGTTTTCTCAGAAATATGTGCCGTTCTCTTTCAATGTTCAGTATGTTTAGCTGAGGACATTCCTACAACAATGGTGAATTTCAATTTGGTTTACCGCCGGCATTGCGGTCTATATTGCGATTAAAGAAGGCATGTCATTTCATAGCACATTTGATAATGTAATGTATTTTTGCATTGGACAAGCCGTCTCTTAGGTGGTATGTACGTATGTACATATCACCTCTTGTTATTGTCCGAATCTTCTTTTTCTTTCTTTTTTTTTATTTTTATTTCCTGTACAATCTTGTAGACACGATAACTCAAAAACTAATGCATTAAAGTATTTCAAACTTTCAGCAATGATAGATCATCATGAAATCTGAGCACTGAAATCTTTTCTAGCTCATTAGCATAATGTGCGTCATCTAACGCCATTTTGTAAAATCACATTATCAATCATTAACTTCATAACTAATAATCATGATTAATCATATTTTAGTACACATAAACTTTAATTGAAGCGCATATTTTAGAACATAATGCGCGGCAGTAAGTAGCGCATTAAGGAATTACGCGCGCGCAAAATTTTAAAATATTCAAATCACTTTTGGCGTGAATTAGGAGTACGTTTCAGGTCATTTTAAGCATCTTCAAGAAAAAAATGCGCGCGCACGATTTGCGCGCATTAATGCGGCGGTAGGGCGAAGAATGCAGCTTCAGATCGCGATTTTTTGCTCTTAAAGTAATCTTGATATATTGACAACAATTTTACACCATAATCACTACTTTTTAGACATTTATAACGAAATGATGGTCTGTTCAAGTTGGAACTACGCGCACGCGATATTGTCATTTTACACAAATATGCCATTTTTGGCCAAAAACATGCCTACACAAAATCCTGAATATAATTCTTAGGATCAACGGCAACCCAATTATCTTTCGAGTTGAAGAGCAGAGTGTAGATGCGATTTCATACCTCATTTATTACCTATCGTTATTGCAAACATTATCATAATGGCCTTTAACTCAAAATTTTGATTGCGTTTCAAAATTTACGATTTCAGTTACAATGACGCATTATCTTTTACAAGAGGAGTGTCTTCTACAGTAAATATGTGCCGTTTCTCTTCAAATTTTCAGTAGTTCGTAAGCTGAGACAATTCCCTACAACATGGTTGAGTTAATTTGTATTTTACCCGGATTGCGGTCCTAAATGCCGTCGATTAAGACAGGCATGTCTTATCACATGTGAAATGTACATGTATTTTGCATTGACAAGCCGTCTCATTAGGTGGTATGTAGTATGTAAATTCACCTCTGTTATTGTCGAATCTTCTTTTTCCTTTTTTCTTTTTTTTTATTTATATTTCCTGTACAATTCTTGTAGACACGATAACTCAAAAAATAATGCTTAAAGTGTTCAAACTTCAGCAATGATAGATCAATCATGAATCTGAGCAATGAATATCTTTTCTACTCATTAGACATAATGTGATCATTCTAGAGCCATTTTGTAAAATCACATTATCAATCATAACTTCATAACTATAATCTTGATTAATATATTTAGTACACTACTAAACTTTAAATTGAAGCGCATATTTTAGAAAGTAATGCACGCGCGTAAGATCAAATATTAATACTACGGGCGCTAAAACAAAAAAAAATCAGAATAAAGGAAAAAAAGACGACAATAACATATTTACATAATCGATAAAAACAGAATATAGACCTAATCATAAGTTGTAACTAAGAGTATAAAAATAACAAAAGAAATGAAAATATTATGAAAAAAGACAAATCTAAAATAACAAAATAAAAACAAAATAAAAAAAAACTCAACAAAAAAGCGACAAAGTAAAATCCGAACATAAAAATTATCTGAATATAAAAGTAACAAAAATAAATCAAGATAAAATAACCAGTACTGAAGGAATAATACACAAGATTGCAGTATCACAAAAAACAAAAGATAATTTATAACACAAAAAAACAAATAAATGGTTAAAAAGGAATACGCGCGGGGCACTCAAATTCTAAAATGTTCAAAATCACTCTTTATTGGCTGAATTAGAAGTACGTTTAGGTCATCTTTAAGCATATTCAAGAAAAAATGCGCGCGCACGATTTTTGCGCGCCATACATGGCGCGTAGGCGAAGAATGCAGAGCTTCAGATCGTCGATTTTTTGCTCTTAAAGTAATCTTGATAATATTGACAACAATTTTACACATAATGCACTACTTTTTAGACTATTTTATAACGAAAATGATGGTCTGTTCATAGTTGGAACTCGCGCACGCGAATTTTGTCAATTTTACAAAATTTGCCATTTTTGGCCAAAAACATGCCTACACAAATCCTGGAATTTCTTCAGGATCAACGCAACCCCCCGAATTATCTTTTCAGAAGTGGATAGAGTATGAGTTGTAGAGCGATTTCATACCTCATTCTATTACTATCGTTATTGCAACTTATCATAATGGCCTTTAAACTTCAAAATTTTTGATTTGGCGTTTTCAAAATTTACCGATTTCAGTTAAATGACGGCTCTATCTTTATACAAAGAGGAGTGTTTTCTCAGTAAAATATGTGCCGTTTCTCTTTCAAATTTTCAGTATGTTGTAGCTTGAGACAATTCCTACACATGGTGAATTTATTTGGTTTTAACCCCCGCATTGCGGTCTTAAATTGGCGATTAAGAAGGCATGTTCATTTCATCACATTTTGAAATTGTACTGTATTTGCATTGGACAAGCCGTCTCATTAGGTGGTATGTACGTATGTACATATCACTCTTGTTATTGTCCGAACTTCTTTTCTTTTCTTTTTTATTTTTATTTTCCTGTACCATTCTTGTAGACACGATAACCTCAAAAAATAATGCATTAAAGTATTTCAAACTTTCAGCAATGATAGATCATCATGAAATCTGAGCACTTGAAATCTTTTCTAGTCTCATTAGCATAATGTGACTCATCTTAGACGCCATTTTGTAAAATCACATTATCCAATCATAACTCATAACTAATAATCATTGATTAATCATATTAGTACACATAAACTTTAATTGAAGCGCATATTTTAGAACATAATGCCGCGCGTAAGTACGCGCATTAGGAATTACTGCCGCGCAAAATTTAAAATATTCAAAATCACTTTATGGCTGAATTAGAGTACGTTTCAGGTCATTTTAAGCATTTCAAGAAAAAATGCGCGCGCACGATTTTGCGCGCATTAATGCGCGTAGGCGAAGAATGCAGCTTCAGATCGTCGATTTTGCTCTTAAAGTAATCTTGATAATATTGACAACAATTTTACACCATAATCACTACTTTTTAGACTATTTATAACGAAATGATGGTCTGTTCAAGTTGGAACTACGCGCACGCGAATTTTGTCAATTTTACCAAAATATGCCATTTTTGGCCAAAAAACATGCCTACACAAAATCCTGAATAATTCTTCAGGATCACGCAACCCCCAATTATCTTTTCAGAGTTGGATAGAGTATGAGTTGTAGATGCGATTTCATACCTCATTTATTACCTATCGTTATTGCAACATTATCATAATGGCCTTTAAACTCAAAATTTGATTTGCGTTTCAAAATTACCGATTTCAGTTAAATGACGCATTATCTTTATACAAAGAGGAGTGTTTCTCAGTAAATATGTGCCGTTTCTCTCTTTCAAATTTTCAGTATGTTGTAGCTGAGACAATTCCTACAACAATGGTGAGTTTAATTTTAATTTACCCCCCGGCATTGCGGTCTAAATTGGCGATTAAAGAAGGCATGTCATTTCATCACATTTGAAATGTACATGTATTTTGCATTGGACAAGCCGTCTCATTAGGTGGTATGTACGTATGTACATATCACCTCTTGTTATTGTCCGAATCTTCTTTTTTCTTTTTTTTTTATTTTTATTTTCCTGTACAATTCTTGTAGACACGATAACTCAAAAAATAATGCATTAAAGTATTTCAAACTTTCAGCAATGATAGATCATCATGAAATCTGAGCACTGAAATCTTTTCTAGCTCATTAGCATAATGTGACGTCAATCTAGACGCCATTTTGTAAAATCACATTATTCAATCATAACTTCATAACTAATAATCATTGATTAATCATATTTAGTACACATAAACTTTAAATTGAAGCGCATATTTAGAACATAATGCACGCGCGTAAGTACGCGCATTAAGGAATTACGCGCGCGCAAAATTTTAAAATGTTCAAAATCACTTTATGGTTGAATTAGAGTACGTTTCAGGTCATTTTAAGCATTTCAAGAAAAAATGCGCGCGCACGATTTTCGCGCATTAATGCGCGTAGGCGAAGAATGCAGCTTCAGATCGTCGATTTTTTGCTCTTAAAGTAATCTTGATAATATTGACAACAATTTTACACCATAATCACTACTTTTTTAGACTATTTATAACGAAATGATGGTCTGTTCAAGTTGAACTACGCGCACACGAATTTGTCAATTTTACCAAAATATGCCATTTTTTGGCCAAAAACATGCCTACACAAAATCCTGAATATTCTTCAGGATCAACGGCAACCCCAATTATTCTTTTCAGAGTTGGATACACATCAATTGCAAAATGCCCTTTTTTTTTTTTTTTTTTTTTTTATAAGTCCAGAAGCGTTGGCGTCAAAATTTTGTCCAAATGAATCATCGCTGGTCTCAATTGAAGAGCGTCATTTTCCTAAACAAAAAAAATCGACAGCCTATTTGATAAATGCTTTTAACAGGTTAGAAATTTTCAAAAACCGGTGTGTCAAAATCTAAAAATGCTAAAATCACCCCATTTCACACAAAGTATGTTTCAGGCCATTTAAGAATTTTTTGAAAATTTCCGCGCGTAAGCGCCCGTGCGTGCGTTTTTGCGCGACTTTGTAAATCGCCTTAAAATTCCGGTTTTTTTTTTGTTGATTGGCAATTTAGACGATTCTCTTAGGAGTTTCTATTTATTTTAGATCGTTTTCAGACGAACATACAGACGCACGCGCTATCAAATTTCAATTTCCGCGCGTGCGTCAATGGGGCAATAACGTAAACATAACAAAACATACGTCTTTAGAATCCTCCAAATCTCGTCCGAAAGGTCGAACCCTATTATTTTTTTACATGTTCTGAAACTTATGACATAGTAAAATATAATCCACTTATAAAATGTGGGGTCTAAGGAATAAAACATCGCATATTCTCTCATGCAAACCCAAAATTTCTTTTTTTTTCAATCCAAATTTAGTTATTATCAGGATAAATATTGGTTGATTTTCTCCCAAATGCTTTCATGTTAAGGCGTAGACAGTTCCCAAACAGTCGAATTGTAAAAGGTGATTAAATGTCAACTTCATTCACATTACACAATTCATTTCTTCTTTTTCAAAAGTTTATTTACTCTCTCTTTTCGTTTTCAGTTTTGTTCTCTCTCTTTCCTGTAGCCAATTGCTGTATACTTTTTTGCATTACAATACATATCAGTACATACCACCGATAATTGTAGCATTACAATTATAAAGCTCTAGTTACTTTAAGTTTTGTTTGATTTATATTTCATGTTTGATTAGATATTCTCATTACATTATATTGATCTTACAAGCATATATTTTAAAATAAATTTCTATTATTTTTTGTTTTTAATTATTTATTTTGCCTATAACAGGGATAATTGTTTTCAAAACTGCAACAGAATTCAAATTCCCTTTATTTCACCCTATTCAAATTTAAAGCTGTATTTGTGTATACAATGTACATGTAGGTTGATTAATAAAAAAGTGTCACCAGCCTCTTCCTACAGCTAACAACTGAACCTTCAAAAAATAATTCATAGAATGAAAGATAATGGCTAACTCTCAAACTCATAAAATCATTTAAATGATACATACACATAAAGATAGTCAAACAATGATAAAAGGGTCTGGATTTCTCAATTTCAACAGCCTCCTAGCTCTCATTCTGAGGATACTAACCTGGTGCTGCAAGGGTGAAAGGTTCTTGGGTCAAATCCGGGCAGTCTACGACATTCACCTCAACAGTCTCAAAACAGATCTTGAGTGTCTCCCTCAAAACTAAATGGGATGGAATAATATTTATCATAAGGAAATCAAAGCAAAATATAATTTGAATGAAAGAATCAATATAATTTCACACAATCAAAATTTGAATACCAACTATGAGATAGAAAACTTTAAAAAGATAGGGTTGTAAAGGGTATTCGCTATTCAAGGTTGGGAGCTGGCATTTTTTTTAATTTGAAATGGTGGAAATCTTGCGTATACTTCGGTCAGTAATAATGTATAAGCAGCATTTTTCTCCATGAATTATTTCAATAATGTCAAAAATCACAGAACACAATCATTATTCAATGACGCGTAATAGCGGTGAAATTTCCATCTGTCTACCATCAACTTAACAGCTTGGAAATAGATTTGATGTCACTTATAAGATAAGAATTTGAATTTCATCACATAAAAACATTGTCAGTGGTAATTTATAAATGTGATGTAAATGTTATAAGCTAATAAACTCAAAAGTTAATACTAACATTATAAGAAAATTCATTACTGTGGGAAAAAAAATAGGCAATTCAAAAGCATCATCAATCAGAAAACAATGTTCCATCATAGCAATCCATCATGTCGATCTCAACATCAGATAACACATCAAAATACAAGGAGCTCTGCTTTCTAGTACACAAATGGCAACAAGAAGCATCAAACAGAACCAGGGTGTCATCCCCAGTCCAATACACGGACACAGCCACATCAACTTAACTTCTTTTTTTCGACTTTTCCAAATCAAAACGGCACATTCTCTTTTTAAACTAGCTAGGCTAGTTCTATTTTCATGCATGACTACTCAGAACCAAAAAAAGATATCATTGTAGAGGATGAGAATTTCTTCTATAATAACGTCTTACAATATAAATTGAATAAATTTGAAAGCATGGAATATGAGCTCATCTATCATGTTATGTATTGTTTGGACTGAATACAGCAACAAACACAATTATGCATAGATGGGACTGTTGCTTGCATACTGAATTAAAAACCAGTGTGAAAAGTCTCGTTAAGAAATCGAATTATGCATCAGAATTGAAAAACTCACCACTTGACAGCTCATTTAAGTCAGGAACAAACATTTCTCTGCGAGATACTGGAACACTGGTATTTGCTGCCATTTTGCACTCGTCTTTAGCTTCCTTTCCGTCAAAAAGTCGAAAAAGTGGGAGGAACTACTAGTCTTTCATCAAGAGTCGACGTTCACCTTTGTATGCCAGCTGAATGAATCAACCAATGAGAATAAGATAAATACTAATACTAAATTTAGTATTTTTCGGCTATATTTTTATTATTTTAATATACAGGCCTGAAAGGGATGGGACTACATGGGCATGTGTGATTAGCTGGCCCATAAAAAGGAGGAGCAATATAGACAAAGTTAACTTCATGTTCTAATGTCGGAATGGTATGTCCAAATTTTTGCTGCATCATTGTCATTGCACCATTTAGTGGAACGGTTCTTGTCCCCTCTCCCCGGCCCATCTCTTACCGGAAATAAAACTATGATGAAAATGGGGATTGCAATATACTTGAAAATACAAATTTTTATGTGGTACAGGGGCGCAACCAGCCTCCCCCCCCCCCCCCCCCCCCGGCCCCAAGCAGCAAAAAAATAAAAAATAAAAAAATAATAATAATAATTAAAAATTAAAGATTAAAAAAGGGGGGGAAAATTCAAAGGGGGAAATTCTTGATACCCGATTGACTGACTGATAAACCCTATCCCTATAACTTTCTTGACCCCGATCGAAGGCCTCCAAAAAATTCTTTATCTGATACAGGCGCGGATCCAGAGGGGTGGAGAAGGCAATTTTCTGAGGTATGATTAATTCTCTATAGCCTATATGATGCTCAAAAAATAGAGGGGCGGCGCCGCGCTCCTCCCTAGTCCTCCCCCCCCCCCCCTTTCCTTGATCCGCCTCTGCTTGATAAGCGCCTATCGCAGAGATTGACACACATGCGCATGCGCACTATAAGCCAATGACGCATTCAATGGCATGCGAGAAACATCCAATGAGAAGGGAGGGTTCGGACTTGTTCCTATGCCAACGCGTAACTTTCAGCCAATGGTGTGTGACGTGTCTATAACACAGTCCGTATAGGTTTTTTCTGATCGCTCCTTAACCTTGAAGACATGTAAAACAAGCATAAGTTAGTGAACCACATAGGTAAGGCCTACGAAAGAATTGCATTTTTTTGAGAAATAGAAACTGAAACGACGATTTCAATGGAGATGTAGGAGGAAATAATGTAAACTGGTTTAATTAAAAGTAAGGCAATTTCTACGCTCTTCAACAATAATGTTTAAGTATGGAAGTTTTAGACCAAGAACCCGATATTATATTTCTTGAAGAAGACGAAGTTGTGGTAAATGAAGTCGGCATAAATGATGTTACGTTTCGGTTCGACTGCGAGGATAATAGCTTGCCCGGAACGTCTCAGCAAAGCAACGATATCATTGACCTCGAAAACGTTGCAGAGCCTTACGACGATGACGAGGGAAACGAATGGGTAGTGGTTGACGACGAAGAAGTAGAGGAGGAAAACGTTCATTGGGAGTATATTCCTGATGTAATCTTAGCAAAGATTGCCGCTTTCATGACGCAATGGGATAAATCCGAAATGTCTCTGGTAAATATAACTCATAACTGGTAATAATTATGCAACTTGATATTAACAAAATTAATGTAATGATAAAGAAAAGTAGAACCTTTTGGAAATATGAGAGATAGCTCGATCTAGTGAAGATTAATAATAATAATGTAGAAAACACATTTAGACGCGGATAATAACGGGTCATTGGCGTATCCATGGGGAAAAGGACATTCAAATCTTCAACATCTTTACAATATTAATCTTCATTATCAAAACGTGTTTTTCCCTTTTATTTCAAAAGTGACATACATTCAATGTTCGTCATAGTTTAGAGTACTTCGCTTTTTTCTTCTTCTTTTTTTTTTTTTTTTTTTTTTTTTTTTTTTTTTTTTTTTTTCTTCAGGAATCTGTTTTGATAAAAGATACCGTTCAACCTCTCTTCATGGCAAAATTTACACAAAAATTTTAAGTTAGAAATGGTATATCAATATTGGCGTTAGCATTATAGGGAGAGAAGCACATATTCAAGTGAAATCAAAGAGTTAATTACAGCACTCGGAAACGCTGGATTTAAATTTGTCATGCTTGTATCGGAACTAAAATCAATGTTTCTGATGACTAATCAAATAGCAAAAATCTTTGCATTGTTTTAATTGTTTTGATTTAATTATTGGCCACTATCAAGTTGAAGTTTTGGGGGGTTTTTTTATCAATAATCTATTCCCCATGATAGGTATGCAAAAACTGGAAGCGTGTTATTCTTGGAGCTCCTAGATTATGGCGTCATCGCATCATCAGACTCCGAGGGAACTTCAAAGATCGTCTCCATGTCAACTACGCATATATTCTCGGTCGCTATCTCAACCGACTCCATCTCTCAAGCGGGCTTCGAAGCCTACGTCATGTGAGGAAATTCCAGAAAACATTCACTGCCATCTTCGCCGAACTCTACCGCCAAAAGGTTCAACTGAAAGAACTGTCCCTAACTGAACTTAAATTCCATATCCATTTTCGTGGACTACCAGGAGGGCGTGCGCGTCAGGGCATCATCCGTTCGGCGCGTCGTTTTCTAGGAAGGCAGCGAAAACTGCGTTACTTGGACCTGAACTACGGTGGCATGACTTGCGGGGAGGGGGTAACACTGCTACAGGCAGCAGGTGAGAAATCGGCACTAGCTCTCAAAGCCCTAGATATTGAAGAACTATTCCGACCTGGCGAACCAGTCCATCTGAACTCAGAATTTGCGAAAACTTTACCAATTTTTGTCAACCTAACACAGCTGACCATAAATTACTCTGCTCTTTCTGATGCTCTGTTGATGAACCTATCGGAGAACAGCAATGGGGCAATGGAGTACCTCCATGTAAGATGCATTCGAGGTGAAAATCTCAATCATATTGTCGGCACACCAGCGTGGAGGGCGTTCTCGGGGAAGATGTCCAGGTGTAAATTAGAGTTTTCTCTCATCGGAGTGATTAGACTGAATGATATTCAACGCGTGCTGACACCTCAGATGCCTTTACAAATCCTAAGTGTGATAGGTCACAATGATGATTCGTTTCAACCAGACAGGACACTCAAATACGTCTCGCGTTATCTCAATAACGTGAGTATAATGATCTTAACACGAAATACAAAATGTCAAAATGGAATGTGTTAGAAGTGTTGTTACGGAGATGTTGAATATGCTTTGCGCCTATACTATATAGGCAACTCGTAAAAATCTTGCTGCATTTTGTTTTTCAAGACTCAAGGCTTTTTAGATATACGGTATTATCCCTAATGAGAAATAAGCGGTATTTTTTTTTTTTTTTTTTTTTTAAACTATTCGTTCATGTATGGTTTATCGACATTTTCTGTTTCTCGAGAGAGAGAAAAAAAAAAAAAAAAAAAAAAAGGTTTTTCAACTTTACGGAGATAGTATTAAAAAAGAATTAAATGATGTCTTTTTCTCTTGGACACACTGTACGTTATAACATGAAATCGTAATATTTTCGTTTGAAAAAAGTTAACGTATCCCTGGAATTTTATACGGAGAATTGATTTTAAAAAATAAAAAAATCATAGAACCCTATTTGAAATCAAATTTAGAAAACATTCATTTTCATTCATTTTTTTTTTCAGACGATTGAAAAGATAACCATGGATGTCTCTCCGTGCTACAAACTTTATGGGCGTGGTTTCCTAGATGTAATCCGAGATAGCCCTCGACTACAACACCTCGATGTTCGTGGTCGTATTCGCTGGCACGTCATCCATGATGCCTTCGAGTTTCTCGACGTCAACTTCGTTCGTCGAGGAGTTCGTCCGACGCTGACCACGCTTCGGATGCTGGTGACGAGCACGCCGATCGAGCCCTACGAAGATGAGGCATTTGTCATCGAAGAATTCCGCCCGGTCTTCTCGAGATTCGAGCTCATGTACGAACTCGTTATTGAACCCATGTTCTTCCCGCTACCGCTGGAGTTTCGCGAACCACGTCGAGTGCACAATTGACATGATTAATTGGGATTAAACGTAAAGAATGGGATGGGTTAATAGAATAAAAGAGTCTGAAATGAAATATTAAGCGAAGACTCCTGACGACAGTACTGTTATAACTATTTGACAACGACGAAGTTTTACAATATTATAATCATTATTAAGAACTGTTTTTCGCAACTTTTTCCTTCCGATATTATGAGTTTATTCTATTTATAGTTTATTCGAGAGTAGGAAACACATGAAGAAGCTCGATGTTGCAACGTAACAAGCTATCATCACCATCCTATCGATAATGTCATCAGAAAAGTACAGTACAGTATCGAATGATGACCATCGATCAAGTCTTGAAATAAAATTAGTTGTAACAAGAAAAACTACTAATTCATGATATTGTGTAAAATTGTCATGTGTCAGCTTGTTCTGACTACATAAAATGTGAAGACCGTTTTTACATAAAAAACGATGTGATAAAAACGGACAATTCAAATTAAAAGACCGACACATTATGAATTCGTATTCAAACCTGAAAGAATTTCTAAAAATGAATATTGGATCTCTATCTCTCTCTATCTCTCTCTCTCTCTCTCTCTCTCTCTCTCTCTCTCTTTCTCTATATATATCTATCTCTCTCTATCTATCTCTTTATCTCTATTTCTATCTCTCTATCTCTCTATATATATTTCTATCTCTCTCCCCCTCTCCCCCCCCCTTTCACTCTCCCCCTTTTCTCTCTCTTTCTATCTCTCTCCCTTTCCCTCTCTCCATTTGTAATGTAACCGCATATTTCACACTTTGTATTTTGGATTGATTTTACGTCGCAATTTATTTGATAAATCTTAACAATATTTATTACCTTAAAATAAAAAACGGCTATATTTATAATTTAGAATATTTATTTCGAAGACTTTTTATTAAAACAATCACATCATTTATTTATCTTTCACCAAAACCTTTTTTACCCTTAAACAGAAACTTCGAGCATAACTCAAATATGCTCAAAAACATATTAAAATGAAAGAAACAATACATTATAAAGCAAATAACGCAATTTGAAATTCCTTAATAGCCTCACCTCAAGTCCTAAATTTTCATTTTGACTCAGAATTCAACATCCCGAACATGTAGTCTTATGAGATTTAACCTTTATTCTTTACTGCTACATTACTGCTAGATATGATACCAAGTAACAAAATTGGAATATTCCTGTTTTCCGCTATAAATCCAAGCACAGACTTATTTGTATTTAAAAAATATACTGAAATATACAATGGATTTTTCATCGTTGATTCAAAATGCCAAGACTAAAAGCTTATTGGAGATCACCCACAGAGTACCAACGAACCTTGAAAAAAAGCACCTTTAACAACTTACATAATGGAGTTCCTGCCTCCTTTGCTACCAGAGCAATTACAAAATGTAAAAATATTATGAAAGAGCCAGCCCTATTCAATCATTTAATAAGTTTTAAAAATTGCTCCAAATGCTCCAAATTTTATTGTCCGAAACGGATATCCTTTTTGCCCCTTTTCTCGTGGGCCCGGCGCGGCCGCTGAGCAGCGATAGATGGGCGTTGCTCTATCCCCCTCTTGTTGAACGTCAATCAGCAACTACCATTTGTTATACCCCCGTCACACTGAGCTCGTTCCTACTACGTCCTTGCAAATTTTGCCGAACGGGCATAGTCTGTGTGTAAACTGAGTGGACGTAGTAAATACTTCTTACGATCTGTTTACGAACTTCATGGACTAGCTCGGTCGGATTTCCAAAAAAGTGTTTAAAAAAATCGGGCGCCCATCTCGTCCTAAAATTTAACGGGGTGGCAACGTACCTGAAACGAGATGGACGTACTACAAACGAAATTGCCGTACTTAAATCGTTCTAAAGATGTGCTAGGACGTCATACAAACGAGCATTGTATATTAATTATTCAAGTTTTAAAATTAAACGTAGTGACAACGTTCCTTAAACGAGTAGGACTTACTCTTAACGAGAAGGACGTACTACGAACGTGGTACCTAACTTTTATCATGCTGCGCATAGGCACTTTTAGTGACCGTTTGGACGTGCTACGAACGGTATAGAGTGAACGAGCAGTTTACTCGTTCTGAACTGGATAACAACGTATTGCGGACGCGATAAAGACGGACTTGACGTAACGAGAACTATTTATGAACTGCCTAGCATCGTATTCAAGAAATTATTTTTCAAAGTTATAAGTTCCAACCCGACCAAAGCCCGTTCAGCATTTTTTTTAAAAACGGGCAAAAACGGGCAAGAACGTTATAGAACGACCTCAGTGTGACGGCCCCCTTAACGTCTTTTGGTATGACGCGACTGGGGATCGAACCCACGACCTCCCGATTATGAGGCGGACGCTCTATCCACTGAGCCAACACATCGGCCTTTAATATATCTTGTGACAATATCTTTGGTATCGCTTAGTGAACCTAATATAGCTGATTTGAAATCATCTCATGGTAATGGGCATGTTTTTAAGTTAAGCATTTCAACATCTAAAAAAGATTTCAAATGAACTTAACTATGTTATACTGACACCCTGAATTATCAAACACAAAAATTAATGAAAATCAAACTCAAAATCTTTAAAACTTTTGATAACTTAAACATTTTTAAACACACATTTTTAGAAAGATATGGAACAGCAATATCGAAAAGTGCCATTTCAAATACGCAATTAAGTATTTAAAAAAACTACACTTCAAAATTTTCAACTTTATTCTTATACACAGTGAGGTTCCAGACTCCATTACTACCAGAGTAATTAATGCGCGAATCGTATGAAAGAGCCAGTCCCTTTTTAATCATTACTTAGTATTAAACGCGTGAACAAAATTTATACCTAACTTAATTTTGTAACATCTTGTTTTTCACTTGATGAACATTAACCTTTTGGAAAACCATTTCCAACTTACAAAGATTCGGTCTGGTGCTATACGTTGTCTCATTATGTTTTCAAAAAAAGCACATCTTTAGAAATACATGTACGTACAAGTTCAAAATTAAGTTCATTCACTTAACCCAAACTTAGACTTTGAAACACACCAAACAAAAATTTTAAAATACTTAAAATTATTATAAACATGTACGTGTAAACAACTTAAAAGCAATTAACATGGTAAAATTCCTCATGCCTCAATTTTATTTATTGCTACCAGAGCAATCAATATGTGAGAATGTTTTGAAAAAGGTGACCCCATTTCCAAATGAAAGTTTACATTAAGAGAAAAGTGCAAGTAAATAAATTTAGGAGATGTACAAATTGAGCTACGAAAGAAATGCATTTTCTTTATTTAAAAAAAAATAGAGGGCCTGGATCTATCTGCAGCCCCCCCCCCCCCGTCCCAAACGTAGCATCCACTATGACCATAATATAAAAACACATTCTCGTCGCGGAGATGAAGCCTAGGATTAGGCAAACATGACCATATATATAATTAGAAAAAAAAAATCGTAGAAAAAAAATCGTTAGGTGGCGTATCCTCCATGTCTCTGCCCCTTGATAGATGATTACATATCAACTGTTGTCACGTTGGTCTTCTCAAACTTGGCCACCTTGCCCCCGTCCATGACCAGGATGCGATCACTGTCTTTGAGAGTATTTAGACGATGAGCTATAGTCAGGATAGTGTTATCCTGGAACTCCTCCTTGATGGCTTGCTGGAGGAGGTCATCCGTTACCATGTCAACGCTGGCAGTGGCTTCGTCGATGCACAATACCTGATATTTAAAAAAAAAATCATTATTTTGTTAGTTTTTTTTCCCACATGAAACACATACAAAGTAATACAAACATATCTAGAGATACTCTTTGACGGATGGATGCATTGGCACTATCTAGAGGCGTTGATGAAATAATCTGTTGTTCATACAAATTGGTAATAAAAAATATCAATCAAAACAAAATAAAACAAACACAAAACAACAAAACACTTTCAAAGCTCTGTTCTGCAAATCAGGAGTTTTTAAAAGTATCATGACATAATCATTATGCGAAAGGACAATACCCTCAAAACATTGAGGATACTTTTTCATATGTGAATGCTTGCTCCGTAAATTTTTCAGACATTATTATACTTTGTTAATGTATAATGATTATTTCGTTGGCCTACTTGATTACTTTCAGTGTTGCTTCAAAATAAAGTCTTACTAGTATAGACCTTTAAAAAGTCCTGTTCTTATTAACTCAAGAGTTGAAAATAATACCTGAAAAGACTCCCACCTACCTTTGCCTTAGTAAGCATGGCTCTAGCCAGACAGACCAGCTGTTTTTGACCGGTAGAGAACTGCTTCCCTCCTTCCCCAGCCGATGCTTCTAGACCTCCCATCCTGGTAACCACGTCTTTGATGTGGCACTTCTTCAGGACACACCAAAGCTCAGAGTCACTGAACTGACCAACAGGATCGAGGTTCTTTTTCACTGAACCGCTGAAGAGGAACGGATCCTGCGGTATAATGGCTAGTCTAGATCTAGATAGGGAGATAGCAGAAAAAAGGAATTTATAAGAACTTTTACTTAGAACAGAACCACTGTCACAGAGTTAGCCTACACCGACACATGATTGTGTTTCCTGTACGTAACATCTCTAATATAAGTAGATGAGCAAATGCCGCTTCTTGATATAAAACAAAATTTGAACGCAATTATCACAATTATGGTTTGTCTATTTAAAAAAAAACAACAACAAATGAAATCCTTGAGAGTGCCCTGAACAGAAAAACTTTACAATGATTATGGTTATGGGATTTGTAAACGGTTTGGAGGAGGAAAATTTGTTTTGAGCATTATATGAAACTAATCCTTCTTGTATAACGAAGAAAACAATGATTCCAACCTAAATTCTATTATGAATCCTGCTTTCACTTTTTTTCGAGGTTTTAACCGATGCGAATTTTAACTTAAGATCAATAAAAGAGCCTTTTTAAGGAAAATAATAATAATAATAAGACTTATTGTGCGCTAAATCTACCAAAAATGGGTGCTCTAAGCGCATATATGCATAAGAAAATGGCTACATAATTTTATACTTATATAAGAACAAGATGATAGAAAAAAAAATCAGTGCAGACAGAAATTAACAATATAATCTAATCATATGCTGAAATGAACAGGTTATGTCTTGAGATTGGCCTAAAAGACTTCGCCGGACCTGCTGCTGCAGATCTCTTGAAGGAAAGCAATCATTCCTAACTATGGTCCTATTGGACTATAACACGGCTAGCGATCCTAAAATTGATTTGATCCCAGTTGGGATTGATTTGAGCTGTTAGTGAATCCCCCAGGTGTAGCAATTAGAAGTGGATATAAGCTTACACACAAATGGTCTTTAATTACCCCCCCCCCCTCCCTTAACTAAAAATAGTCTGTTGACGCCCCTCTGCTTACCTGACTTCCTCCAGAGAGAGTTCAGCCAGGTCTACTCCATCGATGGTTACAGAACCAGCCTGAATCTGGACCATTCTAAACAGGACCAGGAACAGAGTAGACTTGCCAGATCCTGTTCTACCCACGATGCCGACCTTCTCCCCAGGGCGGGTCTCGAAATCTACTCCACTCAGAGCCTTGGGGTGATCTTCACGGTAGGAGAACTGGACATTACTGAATTTGACAACTCCACGTTGAGGCCAGAGTGATGGTGCCTGGAAATCATAATTTTTATATCATTATACTTCAACATCATCTTTGCAGCTTACAGTCCGTTGTAGTATTATTTCATCTTGGTGGTTGTAAGTTCCCCAAAAACGACAAACACAATAAAATCAGGTTCTTAAAACAATTGTGAGGGTTTTTTTTCACAGAACACCCAACCCTGCATAAAAATGAACAAATATTAGATTTCTCTTTTTCTAATATAAAAATGTGCAATATAATTCATATTTTACAGTAAAAAGCAAAAATCTTGCTCTTCCTTCTCAGTGTGTTCATATTCATATCATACACTTTTTCTTTATGAAAATACATGATGTCTACAACATAGTACAAAAACACAATTGACAACGTACTCTTTTATCCCCGGGGGGTCACTCAAAGAAAAAAAAGCGCTACCCATGCGTGTCCCCGCCTCCTGAAAATGGACCCTAAACGTCTCATTGCATGTAGTCAAATTTGCACCCCTTTTCGACGTTTGACAGGGAAAAACATACCCTAAACGGCGTAAACACCGTGAAATTTTGACCTCTAAACGGCAATTCCTGCTGAAAACACCCCTATTTTTATGAAAATGGCGACAGAAATTAAAAAACACCCCTATTTTAAGGAAAGCGTCGACGCCGCCGAAAGGCTGAAAACAGACCCTTTTCGACGCTTTTTGGGGACACGCTTGCGTACCACATCATGTGGTGAGTGACCCCCCCCCCCCCCCCCCGGCCCGGGCTTTTAGCCGCTATTCATTCTTAATTATTATTCATTTGTTCTTATAAAACTTAAATATTGCAATTTTAGCGAAATCTAATTAAGGGTTGGCAAACCATAAAACCGTACCCTCATGACGCCCCGATCTTAAATATATTTTGTTTTTACCTTAACCAATGCATCCTGCGGCTCATTTGGTATAGCTGTAGTGTAGTTATGCACTCGTTCAGTACTGATCATTTGTTTCTCTATCTCAGTCAATGTGTTGATCACAGCTATCAGTCGATGGGTATTAGCCAAGGCGTACGTTATTGCAAGTCCAACCAAACCTGTTTAAATTGCAGAATACATGTGGGATATAATGACGATATCATATAAATGTAGAAATGTATCTTCTTGGAAATAATATTAATAACATACACAGAATGTGATGCAAGTTTATGGGGTTTTCTAAGTGCAGAGGTGACACGGCCTTTCGCTCCATCAACAATTGCAGTTCCAGGACTTTATTCATTCATGGACCTGATTTATTCGAAGATTTAGGGTCAGAGATATGGCTATACAATAGGACTTTATGTTAGCTTTGGGTTATAATTAGGAGTGGGTATAGTGATAACTCCAAGATTGAGGTTAGTAATTAGGCTTGTGTATGTAATTTACCACACGGGATAGTTGTTTCTAGAACAAAATGTTCCATGGAGCCTCAATGGACATTTCGTCAACATAACTTTGGAGCAGATGACTATAGCAAAATACAACATCCCAAGAGTGAAAATTAAAATACAAACCTGCATCTGTAATCCCAAACCGATGTTCAGTGAGTGCTATGACAGCCACTAATGTAACCATGACAACACCAATCATTTTCAGTCTGAAGAAAAGCCAGTAAGAGACAGTGTCAGTGGACAACCAGGCACGTAAAAACAGGTCCAGTTTGGCACGGTTTTCAAGACGGAATCTGTTTTAAACAGAATTTAATGGTGTTAAAGTTTCATTTCATTCATTTCATTCACAACTGTGATATTATATATGCGCGATTTGAATATATATATATATATATATATATATATATATATATATATATATATATATATATATATATATATTCACTACAGAGAAATTGAGAAACCTAATAATTAAAAAACAAATTATTTTTCATATGATTATGTACACTCAAACGTTACAGGATGTCCCAGCTCTCTTCGGTCGTCTATACACAATCGGACTCTGATAAGACACAGGTTCGGATCTCAAAAATATGTTTTGAGAAGTGTTATTTGAGATATAGGATCCATGTGTAATATCATTAATTATTGGTATATGTCTGCAAAACGCACTCAAAATTAATTCTTATCAGTTTAGAATTTACACACGTAAAATGTGGGTTAACTTTAGTTCATTCTATTTTGGTAATTGTTTGACGGTTAAGAAATTCCCAACTCTGTGCAATTATTACCCAGTTCTGGACAACTATTACTCTGGTTGCCCAGAGTTGGTTAAACATTTTGCCAAATTTTAACCATTAGTTTTTGTGGACAATATGTTAACCAGTGTTGGTAAAAAAAAAAGGGGGGGCTTTTGCCAAAATATTTCAATAGTACCTCATTGTTCCTCTCATTCCTTTGATGACCGTTAGACCGGCTAAAGTCTCTGAAAAATGACTGGCAATGGAAGAACGAGAGATGCTTGTTATGCGACGTAACTCTCTTGAAGTCTTACGATAATAGTCCTGAAAGTACAAACAGAGCAAGAACAGAAATGAATATATTATACTAAACTCATATACAGACTGTATTTTTAAAAAATGGTACATTCGGAGAAACATAATTTAGGTATGAAATCTTATCAAATGGTGTGTGTATGTGTTATCAAATTAAAGGCAAAATATTTTTCATGCTGATGCACTTTGTTTCAAATAATTTACTTGTGTAGAACAAATGTTATGGTAACTTATGTGTGAAGACATGATAATTAACTCTACACAAATCCATTGTTCTTTTACGTTCTTATTTTTGGCGGCTTATGTTCGAAACCTACATAAAGGTATATGGCACGGCGTGGGTAAAATTAATTTTTTTATCAAACGGCGATTATTTTCGTACTAATTATCCTATTAACGAAGCATAACGGTAACGAAAGTTTGAGCCATGGATATGTCAATAAATGTTATTAACGTACCTGCAAAGTATAGCATATAGCACCAATCGGGACGAGACACACAATAAACCATGGCATGCTGTAAGAAGTGAGAAGCACTGCTCCAATGAAACACAGTGCACAGTTAATTAGATGGTTCATCCCAAACGTCATGTGGAAATCAATTGTGAAGACATCAGAAGTGAAGCGACTGATGATACGACCTACTGGAGTAGCATCAAAGAACGAAATCGGGGCCTGAAAGAGAGAATTTAGTTATAATATTAATGACGATGCAGATGATAATGATGATGGTTTTAAAAAAAAAGGGTATCTTCATGTAATTAGCCGTAATTAGGGCGCGAGAGGTGCACGCTTCATTGTTTTTTTTTCTTCTTCTTCTTCAAAATAACGCAATGAACGTACAATACTCCGCACTCTTTACTTGCCCTATTTCTTCAGATTTGCTATATGCCCCTATTTATTGATCCTATAGACATGATAGATAGAAAATCCGTAAATGCCCTGATCTCCGAAAAAGGGGGAAAAGATTAGTTTTTCTTTTTTTTTTTTTTTTTATTATAGCGAAAAGGATGGAGGAGTTATTCTTTTATAATAACAATGTGGAAAAGCTTGAACTATTGAATAACAACACAAAGCAAGCTTACCTTGAAAATGCTGTTCAATAGTCCATCATGGATGACCGTAGCAGCATGTATAACCCCATAGGTAAACAGGAATGTTTTCAGGACATTCAACAGTGAATTGATAGCGATTACACCTGCATAGACCTTGAGGTAGTACATGGAGGAGAAGGAGGATGGATTCTCAGTATGGACCATTTCTGGAGACCTGTTATATAGAAGATACAAGATGTGGGTTGGTCGGGGATAAATTATAGGAAGGTAATATTCTGTGCATACTGCAGCAGCGGATCTGGCATCAGTTCTGAGAAAGAATTGCATCGACCCATGCACAAGCATAAAATAATCGCTATTGTCCCAAAACAATAATTATATGGTCCCATGAAATATGATTTGTCAAAGTTGAAGCAGGATACACGCCTGTCATACTACGAAAGAGTAGAATATGTGCATTGCTTAAACTTTGATTAACAGAAGCACGTAACAAAAAATACATTTTTTGTATTGAATATAGAAAAATGTGTCCGTCATTTACTAACAATACAACTTGAGTAAAAATGTAGAGCTTGAGAGAGGGGTGGTGAGAAATAGGGGAGAAGTGAAATATAAATGGGGAGGAAGAGAATGAGGAGGAAGAGAAATGAGGTGTAATAGAGGAAGAAAGAGAGTGGTGGAGAAGAAGAAGAGGAGAATTCCGAAATAAAAGAGATAGAATTTGAAATGAAAATGAGAGAGGGAAAGCAAAATAACTATTGTCAATAATGAAATATTCAAGCCATTATCAAGACCACAAAAATCATACGGACAATCAGTGTAGGCCTACTGCAATGACATCACCTGTATTGTACGAACTCAATTATATATATATATATTCCATGAACTATGGGTCTTCGTAATACATACCAATATGCCAGAGATCCCTGTGATATGTTGCTATGTTGGGCAATATAAGTGTAGGATATGGATTGATCAGGAGTTTGTAGATTGGCATCTTCACTTGTATGGCTCACCCAATGGGATAGCCACCAATCACTCAAATTTGTCGTCACTATAAAGACAAGGTAAAACAATTGTATTCAAAATCATTATCAATTTTATTATTTAGAAGATAACGATGTGGTCGGGACTATACCGAATTTTAAATTGATATTTATTACCGCTATGAATCAAAGATTTTCTTGCTCTCTTTACTTTTTCTTGCTCTCTGTGCTTTGGTAAAAGAAAAGAAAATGAATCATTGAGCTTGTCTATTGTAGCATGGACTTATAACCTCAGAGGTTATAAGTCCATGATTATAGTAATTATGAAAAATTTGACAAAACGGATATAGAATAAGAATATGGTAGCATGGTTTATATGTTTTGATTTGACAGAACGATACAGAGACATATTGAATGAACAAAAAATGAATATATACCCCCTTACATATATTTATAACCCGAAACCAAGCTCTGCTTCCAGAAATCATATTATTATGACTATTAACAGGTCGGACGGCAAATTAAAGGAAATTGTTATTTAAAAGTCATTGAGATGAAACGGTGAACATAATTATAATTGTTCTTAAATAAAAGTCAAGAAGAAAAATGAATATTGGTTACTCATTTTTTGAGTGCTTTTTAACTCTTTTATATGTAGCTAATAAACGGTAAGTACCTTGCATAAATACGAAAGCTAGGATGATACTAACGCCAAGAGCACTCCCGACAGCATTCCAGTACCACTGATACACCTCATATTTGACCACGCCTTCTTCCTTCTCTTCCTCCTCGATTACTTTCTTGCCTTTAACCCCTTGACCTTGGACCTCAGACACAATGGGCTTTTCATCTTCAACTTCAGTGTCAAGTTTGCTGTACTTCAGATGGCTAGCATACTGAGGGTCGTTGAACACTTTAGAAGGGGGTCCTGGAATGAAATATGAATAAAAGGTAAATGTCTTAATTTAAACTCAGAGAGCCAAGCACATTCCGATTCTACCTACAACTTAATTTGAACTAAGTTAAGTTGATTAATATTCTTTGAAATTTGGGGGGCTTTTTTGGGTATGTTTTAATGATGTTATTATCAAACATCTTTTCAACTGAATGCAATAAATCTCACATGCTTGAGATTGTATTACATATAAATCAAATATTTTTGTTATATCAAACCAACGTTTCATTGAGATTCCGAGAGCAAGAGTGAACAAACGCATCTGCGACACACGAATAAACTAAAACTCCACTCCTATTTCGGCATTTGTATACAATTTCAAATTAAGTTTGAAAACTTTTGTTTTGTGAAAGTGCTTAAAACGTTGCCAGTTGTTTTTATTATCTTTCATCGCGCACCACGGAATTAGAATACAAGATGGATGACACCAAATGGATATCATTATCATTAACGTGGAATCTCAAGTTTTGTCCACACCTTGATTGGCAATCTTGAAATCTTCCATGACGACGACGAGATCGGCGTCGACCAGGAAGCGGGTATGATGAGTGCACAGGATCCGGGTCTTGTTTGCTAGCAAGCCCATGATGCACTTGGAGAAGATATGTTGTCCAACCTGCGCATCCACTGCCGCTAGAGGGTCGTCGAGAAGATAGATTTCACTGTCCTGTTTTGAACAGATAGAAAATACGACATCGCTTGGTTAGCATTATTCTGCATTTGCCAAACTCTACCCAGGTTTGCTTATCTGGTAGATTCAGCGAACCCTCAAGTGCGCTATAAATGAGAATAGGGCAATTATATCCGATGTATTGTTTTAGGATAGGCCTTTGAAAACGAAGAATTGAAAACTACAGTAGGCCTACAATAAAATCAGATATCCTGGTATGATGACTATTCCTCTTCGTTGCATTTGTTTTGTTTGTTGTTTTTTTTATTTTTTTTTATTTTTTTTTTGGTCATTGTTACCGTTAAAGTCTTTAAAGTTTTGGGTCGAGGAGCAGCTTTATAAAATGCAAAACTAACCACTACTAAAATCATAAATTGGAATTAGAGTATTAGCTCTTTAATAATGTAATCTTAGGCTTATCATTTTTTAGTTTCGCACCAAAGAATATAAAAAGGGTTTCACTCACACCATTTGTGGTCGAGTGGTAACACTCGTCGTCAACTCTCTGCATCAACCTACATGGAGCGGACCCCGGTTCGAAACCCAGTCACGTCTCTTGGATGGTGACATTGAAGGTCGGTCCCGGACGTAAATAATCAAATACACGTCTGTCAAAACCCAACCCCACCCACCACTCATTCAGATTCCAAGCATAGGGGGCCTACCTGATAAACAGCCCTTGCTAAAGCAACCCTTGCCTTCTGACCACCGCTGAGTGTGATGCCTTTCTCACCTATCTCTGTCTCATCTCCGCCAGGCAATACCTACAACAACATAGTCAGACAAAACTTTAATTAAATATATTTGTCTTTCACGAGCGCACAGCCCTCCCCCCCTTTTTTTTTTTGTATAAGATGTACCATTTCAATTTCGAAAAAAAAATACAAAGTGATTTTGGCCAGCTTAAAATGCCAGCAAACTTTATAGGAGAAGAGCCCCAAATAGGACTGCCATATCAGTTCGATGCTGAAAAGATGTCGTCAAACATTCTCTTGCAATTCCTTTTCAACACTGTCATACTGTCATCTCTCATTCTCTTTGATATTTGTTAGCATTAGTGTTAAGAGATGAGCATACCTTTAAATCGTCCAGGAGAGCGCATGCTTCAACAACTCGGTTGTACCTCTCAGCATCGTATGGCCTACCAAATAGGATATTGTCCCTGACTGTTGCATGTTGTAACCAGGGTTCTTGAGTCGCCACACCGAATCCTTGACCAAGTCCAGCCACGCTGATTGTGCCTCCCTCCTTGGACATGTCTGCCAAGATGGCGGAGAGTAAGGACGTCTTTCCTGATCCAACTTTGCCAATTACACCAATCAACTGACCCTGTGCAGAAGTAAAGAGATCAGTCATGCAGATTGTCATACAATTTTATTTTATTTCGATAAGTGATGTGTGACAAGTGATGTTTACCATGACTGAAAAAGTTTGTAATTATATGTAAAATTATGCCTATCGTAGTTATCTTGTTCTTTGAATTTGAATATGATGATGAAGGTTTGATATGCATATTGTGTGTAATGGGTTATTGATAGTAGGAATTGTATTACGAGAGGTAATATTTTACCTTGGTGACGTTCAAAGCAATTTCCTGAAGCTTTACAAGATCATGGTGCTCTTTCCTGCCATCTTCTTTTGCATCAGTTATGCCATTCGTTCCTTTACTCTTCTTCTTATCATCCTGTTTACCCTCTCCGTCAGCTTCCTTTTCGTCCTCTTTCTTCTTGGGATGTTCCCAGTAGAAGGTGCCCCCTGAGATGCGCAGTGCTTCTTCTTCTGATGGTTCCTTCCCTGTTGTTGATGATAGCGTCATTAATATTTGGTTGGTATTTGGGACGGTTACAGCCCTTTGTTTGGTAACATCTGGGATGGGAAGTTCCCATAGCAATATAACATTTTTTTAATTTTCATAGTGATGAATATTGGAGCATGTGACGAACACGACAGTCAGGGGCCGAATTGTGTGACCCCATAATTTCTGAAAAGAAGCTGTCCTGAACCTAGGACAAATATTCATTTAACATCATTTTAGGGAAGTTTTAGGGAGAAGAAAAGTCCTTTTGGTTGACAACTTGAACATAGGGGTTAGCCAAAGATTGAAGTAACGACCAGAAACGGGAGTAACACTGATGAAGAAGGCGATAAAGAAAGTTGTGGATGATAGGCAAAGTCTTGGTACAGATTGATAGACAAGCAGACAGATGGACGGACACACAGGCAGACAGACAAACAGACATTGAGAGGATATACATATAGATAAACAAGGATAAAAAGGAAAGAAATAAAGAGGGGAAAGGCAGGAGAAGGAGAGGAATACTAGAACTAGACCTTAACCATTTAGTATTTACCTGTTAGATAGTAGGTAGCTAGGTCTGTCTGCTCTAGGTCCATGAACTTCTGGATTCTTTTGATAGAAACCCATCCCTCGAGAAGACAGTTCAAGACCCACGGTATAGCAGTAATTGGTCCATTCAACATAGAGAAGAGCGCAAGACTAGTGAAAACCTATTCAAAAGACGAAGAAGAAAATGTATGGTCATGTAGTAAGATATCAAAATTATACAAAACATGAAAAAGTAACGATATTTGTAGTATTAAACATTTCATTTTCTCCAAGGACGTCTTGCAATGGTACATAATTTTACAAACCTATCTTTGATGTCCGTTTAAGAAATGGAGGTCGACAATTATTTCTTAAAAAAAAGGTTTTTAACATACTGACAAGATGATCTCGATTCAGTCTTCCTTTAAACAGTTCTGCGTTAATTATTTCCATACCAAACTCAGAAGTAATTAATCTTTAGTAATACTGAAGAGACATTTTAGTTTGGCAGGGGTTGTTTCCCATTTTAAGGAATTTCTTCATTTACCGGGTACCCAGCTTTTCGACAGTACCACCAAAGGACGTAAGTGTCGTTATCACAGGGTCTCGAACCCATGACCTTTTTATCCAACATACCTTCGCAGCAGTGAGTTCATTTCCGAGTAGTGTATAAGAGGTGAAGGTACAGAGAGCTATCAGAATAGGTGAGGTGGAACATACACAGTCGTTCAAAGCACAGAAGTACTTGATCCCCTTGAGACTGCCAAGCTCTTCTGATCGTAAGTCATTGATCTCCTTCTTGAAGTGCCGTTCCCATGCGTAGAACTTGATGACTCGCATCCCATTCAAGATCTCATGCATCATCTGGGGGCAAAATCATATAATTACTTTCAGATATATTTGTTTTTCTACTTATACTTTAAATGGTGATTGGAATTTGGGCGATTCATTGCTGTGCGTACGGGACATTTTGATAATTATTAATTCACCTCTTTTCGACGTGAAAACAAAAGAATATTTGTGTGGTTGATGGTGATCATCAAGTAGTACCAGAAGGGATACAAAATCCAAAACTTAACGTGACTGAATTACATATTCTGTACAATAGAAATACAAAATAATACTGTATCATACAAGAAATAACAAGAAACAAAACAAAAAAACAAAACCAACAACAACAAGGAATCGCACATTTTGATTTTATCAGAGCAAATGTGCTAAACTATCATGTCACACAAAAGTAAATAGTTCAACATATAATAAAATCGTCCATTTTTGCCATCATTTAATATTTTTAAGCATTGATATTGGAAGAAAAAAAACGTGATTATAATTTTTTTTTTTCATAGAACAGTTCCTGGGAAGAAATAATCAGTAATGACACGAAATTATAAAAAAAAAAAAAAAAAAACAGTACGGAGACTGAATGAATTATATTCCTGAATAAAGAATTTTGCTACAATTATTTAGACCAAATTGCATGGTCTACTAATTAGTATAAAATTATGGTGAAACAAAATTTGATTGAAAACATCTTATTTTGATACCTTTACTCTGGCATCCTTCTTTTTCATCAGCTTGCGATGATATCGAATGATCTTTGTCATGACGTACTTTGATATAGGCATGATCAAGACTGCAATACCCACACCAATTATGAAGGACGAACCGACCTGTTAGAAATAAGAAATTGAAATCATTCCAGTTTTTAATTCTCTAAATGCCGATGAATTCGCATCAAATAAAATGTTGTTTTTATCATTCTATTGATTATTTTCTATATATATTATGTTGTATTAGCGCTCTGATCAAAATCATTTGTTTGCAATAGCGCTTAATAACTTACAATTATCATTAAAAAATAAAAAATATATAAATAAAAAATATAAAATATGTTTTATATTATTTAAAAGGTTAATATAGTTTCCAAGTATCGAAGAGTATTCATGAAGCGCGAAATATTTCTTTTACTAAAAATGCTTATCATTTTAACGCACTTGAATTTCAAAATGATATCACATGATGATCTAATACATTCGGACTATAGGTAAACTATAATATCTAGTTTATTATTTTCATAAAACTAGTAAGAACAGCAAAAAACATAAGATATCATTTTGAATTGGTCGGACGTGTAACTTACCGACGAATTAGTTATAGAATTCCAACTTTTTAAATTTACCAATAGATGTGTTATATAAATCTAAACAGGCAAATAATTATATTGGTCATCAAATTTTATGATTTTTTTTCAACATCCCTGTTTAATAAAATAATGATGTCAGCCCCCTTCTTATCCTCCTCCTCCTCCTCCTCCTCCTCCCCTCTAGCGCCGCCCTTGGTTACACCCTCAGGAAGTTACACGATTTAACGGTCTATATCCACTTGGTCTAACAGCAGTTGGTCTAATTCTCGGTTTGTCAAGTGCCAAATGGGCTAAACTCATTTGGTCTGCTCACAATTTGGTCTAATCTACAATTGGTCTAATACATACTCCGTCTAATTCTCGCTTGGTCTAATGACTACTTGGTCTCAAATTGCCAATTCGTCTAAGAGCCAAATGGTCTAATTGCATTTTCGTCTAATGCCCAAATGAATATTGGTCTATTACCAGTTTGTTACTGGAATTGACCAAGTGGTGATAGACCAAGTGGACATTAGACGAACTGGATATTAGAGAAATGGAAATTAGACGAAATAGTAAATAGGCGAAGTGCTTCTTAGACCAAAAGGTAAAGACGAACTAGTCAAATACGAAACGGAATTAGACCATGTGGGTTGAGACCAAATGTATATTAGTCAAAGTGGTTTTAGACCAAATGGCAATTTACCGATTGAACTCACCTGTTGGTAGAGCAGAAATAAGGTTACGACGATCTCCAGGGTGACACTCCAAGCATCATGAACGCATCGAGCAACATGGACTATCCTCCATGCATCCACGTTGATCATGTTGATGATCTGACCAGTCGTGAACGTTGACAGGGCTCTGGAACCTACTGCAAGCGTCCTCCGATAGAGCATAGTGGTCACAGCCGATAAAAACTGCATTTGGAGTTGAATCATGTGATATTGATACTGGCTGTCAAAAACGGCAAGAAGAAAGGTGGAGATGCAGAGACCAAGGGCGTAGAAGTAGCCATTTCGTGTGTCCTCGTGGGAGTCATCAAGGTAAGATAAGAGACGGTTTAGCAGCAGCGGACTCGCAAACATACAGAGGTTGGATAGAAGCCGTAGTATACCTAGGAGCGCATTCTTGACACCAAAGGCTCGGGTAAAAGCTAAGTAGAGGGGTACTCGTTCTGGTTTATTTATGACGAATCCTGCAGGAGTTGCATGTTCATCCCGCTTCATAGAACTAGTATGAGTAGTATTAAACCTATTCCTCACGTAATTGCCATTAGTTTTAGGAGAAATTCGACTGCTGGATGATTCTTCTGTGGCGAAGACATCTTCGGCGAACACTGATCGTTCTGGGTGAAACTGAGAGATGTAGTTCTCGACATAACCGGATGTGAGCTTCTCTGGGAGTTTGAAGACATCATTAGCTTTCTTCAATTGACCTTTGACACCTTTGTGCATTATTTCCTGGGTCCATCTGAAGGTGAGTTTAGACAGAAGGTTGGCATTGTCGGCTGCAATTCCAAGATCATGACTGGTGTCTGATGATTCCCCTGAAGGTGCGTTTAGTTGGTCTATCGTGTTGCGAACGTTAGGATTCGCAGAATGGTCCTCACTGCCATATGCAGCCGCATGTCCTGGTGATGGTAACAATGTCAACAGATACAGTACCTGTAGTATGCTGGATGCAAGAATATTGCCTTTTTGCTGCCAAAACGCAAGGGGCCCATCATTACTCATCATCTGTTCAGAAACAATGCTGAGACGAACGCTCTGGGATAGAAAAGTCAGTGCCCATACAAAGATTACTGGTCGATGTGCCATCACAAGCTGGGCACCCTGACTCCTTAGCTTCCACAGGTACAGGGACAGCAGAAGCCATGCAACAGATGTCGTTCCAGCGACCAGGATGTCCGCAGGATCTGACCTTGCCATACCAGTGATCTGCTCCAGGAAGAGACTGGATGCTGGTACCAATGCAGACAAGACTGCGATGGCAAGACGAACATGGAGTGTTGCAGACGTCTTCAGAATTGGCCCCCTTGTTGGTCTTTCGGTCATGAGATCACGATAGATATATAATGCAGTGACGAGCGCCAATAAGGCATGACTGATGATAATGAACAGAGACTCTTTGGGGATGTTGATGCTGCAGGAGAAGTACTCGGGGATTTCTTTGGTCCAGGTAGTATCGTTGCTTAGAGACCTCCAGTACAGGAGCTCCATTGGAGAGGCCATCCTGGTGGGCCAACTGATCCTTAAATGATGAGATAGATCAAATGAAACAAACACAGATTAATCATTTTATTACACTATACATCAAATAAGTGCCATAGAATTATTGAAAAATGTCCAGAGGTTATAAATATAACCAACAAAATGTAATTGCGATGATTTTTAGTGCATAAAATTTCTGTAATATCTGATCATAAAAAAGTATGTAAATAAATAAATAAATAAGTTAATAATCAGCCAGCAATAGGTAAGAAAGCTAAGTCTTCTCATGATTAAGAAAAATTCTTCTGCAGAATATATTCACATCTGATTGATTTCATATATGAAATGTGTTAATATTTGAAAACTATGATAGAATGATTTTGATATGATATAAAGTACGTACATAAATTTGACTTATGTCTTCTCCTAAATGTATACGCAGTATGATAATATATTTGCAGTAATGCATATTGAAATTGAACGGGACCAACCTTGATTAGCTTTAGCTAAAAATTTCCGTTTCCAATATATTCATATCCATACTGTATATTATTTTTATTGGTAATAAATAAATAAATACAAATACAAATATATATATCAATAATGAACAGGGCATAATGCTGACGTCGTTAAAGGTACATGAAAACCATTCAGTAGGGAGGAAATCATTCAAGAGGGGCGATCTACCAGAAGATAAGGATAAGCTTTTCATCGATACCATGGTAATATTTTTTATTTTTTTTTATAAATAAATATGTATAGACCTACTTTTGAATAGGAAACCCCGACCCGAAAAAGTATCTTTCCGTGACATATTTATAAAGCAACTCTTTTAGGGCATTGTCAGTTTATGGTTTAACATAATAATTAAGTTACTTATTGTATTTCAATTATACTTGTAAGAAACACAACAATATTCAATATAAACTTTAGATTGAAATATATATATATATATATAGTCACGACCCAAAACAGAAGTCAAAATGTCTGCACTAATCTCATGCTCGAAAATTTACATGCGAAGCGACCGACCGAGACTAATATGTCCTTATTTACATATGTGATTACGCCTAAATCTGTGGCGCTGACAAGGGAAATGATGATCTTTGCTGCCGCACTATTTTTGTAAAATATTGTGTTTCAGACTTGTATCTTGATACATTTCAAAATATTAATCGCCCGGCAAATACCTACAAACACAATTAGTAGACCCCACCCCTCCCCTGTTAGAATGGGGTTATAAACCCTAGATCCCTCAAAGTATAATATAACGTTATGAACTTATAACAAGCAAGCTTATAAATACAATCATTAGTACTGAGCATAACCCTCACCCTTAACCAAAAAACATCGCACTGCTAACTCTAAACCTACATCTTAACTAACAAAACAAAAAAAACTACACACAAAAAAGCAAAGCATGGGGCAACCTCAAATCAATATGGCGGTCTAAGACAAGGCATATAAAACTTGCAATATGATGGCTAGGAGCGCGCATTAAGTTTTTAAGAAATATAAAAACTAGCAGATAAAAGTTTTTTTTTAATTTTTTTTTAAAAACCGGGTGACTCCATTATCAAGTAGAGTGATAATTCCGAAATATTTCCTGTAAGTACTCAAATACATTTTGTTTTGTAATGTTCTTTATTGTAGGCCTATCATTCACTAAAAAAACATTACGAATTAATGTATATAATGAATATCGATTTTTAAATTGATATTTCGGAGACAATGACGAGTGAGCTGGTATAGCACTGACAGTATTAAATTTCATGGATATAAGTCAAGTTCAGAGAATAATTCGGAAAAAAAAATGTTTACATTTTAATTCTTAATCGACTCTCTTTTACAGAAGAATTATGGAATAAAGTTTGTATCCGAGACTCACCGATATCACAGGAGGAGGGGATTGAATCCGTTCTGATTCCTTTGAAAATTATATTCTTCGATGGATGGGGTTGTTTAAAAAATGGAGGGGAGTTCCAACAGCCAGTAGGGGCGGATGGAGCTTCGATGGCAGATGAAATGGAATGCGACCCCCAAACTCCAATTCCAGGCCCTTTTATAGACATCTTGCATGGGTCAAAAATTATCCAAAATTTCCCCAGGGTTGGAAAAGGAGAACCCTCTTTTAGATCATGATGCACGAATTGGAACTACAGACCAATAGCCATGCAATACGAATGACAGACAATTGATTATGTAATGCCCCTCACTTTAACAATAGACCGATGAATCACCTCCGCTGTTACTTTGTTGCCAGGCGCATCAACACTGGAAGCCCGCCCGGAGCGCTGAGCGAGAAAGCGATTTTGATTGGTCTGTAATGTCGTAATGTGGGGAATCCCGGAAAATAGGTGGTAGAGCTAACAGTCAGTGGTGTAGTGATAAAATACTACATATTGGACATTTGTGGTATACTGGATAAAAGATAATAAACAAAAAAAAAACATACGAAAACAGACGATTAACTGTTTAGCAACAACCACCCAATAAGTGTTATATGGAATATTGTGATGCTATGTTTAATCTTCATGTAATATTTTCCTCGTTAAAAAAAAGTAAAATCAAGGAAAGTCAATTACAATTGATTGATTGCAGTGAGCACCAACACCAATCAAAACGGTACAATCGGTATAATGAACCGAACAGATTTAAATGAGGAGAGGGGTTTTAAAAATGACAAGGAAAAGATATTAAGTACATGTAGTAAAAAAATAATCAAGATAAATAAATGGATATGAACAAAGAATCATTTATTATCAGATCATTTCCATTTTGGGGGTATTGGTGAGCTATGCAATAATGGATCATCACTTAAAAATGTACTTTTAATACGTGATTTGAGAAAATAAGAGGCACTTATGTTTCTATAATATGCTTTACCTCAATAGGATACAGATATTCACCCACATGTATTCTATCGTTTGTAAATGTGTAAAATGACTACATGATATCCCAAATTGAGGGTCAATTTGATCCCATACTGGGTCTATACACCATTCTGGGTAAATTACCATACCCCCACTGAGACGAATATAGTTGGGACTCGGAAAGGTGTGTGGCACCAAAGAATCCAGAATTGAGTCCTTATGTTTTGTTTCTTCTTTCTTCACCTTCCTTTCAAGATTTGTATCTTTTGAATGTTTAAGTAGACATTTTGTATTTTCTGGAAAGTTCTATTGTAATTGTTAAAACTGCTGCACAGAACTATGCCGAATCAATAGGCCCATCATCTCCATCTCTCTCTCTCTCTCTCTCTCTCTCTCTCTCTCTTTCTCTCTCTCTCTCTCTCTTTTCTCTCTCTCCGTAGGCCTATATTCATCGTTTTTCTTGAGCAAAATTTCTGATTTTTTTATTTTTATATACACCGACAATATTAATAAGATTTACAACTTTAAGAAGCAATAGGTGTCGATCTCTTTTTCTTTTCTTTTTTTTAATTATATCTTCCATGGATTCGACTTTAGAAATCCATATGGCATATCTCATTTCTATCATGGAGACCATTCAGGATTTTTTTTTTTTTTTTTTTTTTTTTTTTTTTTTTTTTTTTATAATTCATTTATCTGTTATTTATTTATTTATATTTTTTATGGGGGAGGAGATCAGTTCTATTTTTAAGGGGTTTTGTTTGGTTGCATGTTCAATATAGATGCTATGATAAAAATCGGTAAGAAACAGGAAAATCCTGAAACAATCCAGTGTACAGGAGGCATATTAATGTGACTTTTATTTATTGTTTTAATATATATATTATTTTGTATATATATATATATACAAAGTCATATTTTTTATTGAAATACATGGTGAATAGTATGCTAGTATAACGTCGAACGAATTTCGCCAAAAGGAATTCCAGGGGACCTATTGTTATGCTAGTTGCCAGGCTCTATCAATATAACGGGGTATGACGTAATCCTCACGTTTAGCACACGAGGTCGTTATAATGGATGGACCGAACAATAATGAACTAAATAATTAGCTATACAGCTTTCTTTGAAAAAGATAAACAAATATACTTCCCATGGAGTACATGTGTTTAAGCCTAGATAATAGTGAGTATGGGAAAATGAAAGCAAAGTTTCGATAGTTTGAATGGAGAGAGGGAGGGGGGGGGGGTAATAGGGAGCAGCTTAGGACTTTTTTTAACATCATTTTTACAATAAGTTAGATTTAAATATTTTGCCAAAACGTCTTGGGTATCAAGTTTTCATATGTCAGTACATTAAATGACTGAGTTTCCTAAATATTCAAACTGCATTTTTTTGTTGGGGGTAAGGTTACAAACGAATTTCAAATCACATATTTAAAGTCGTTACTTATAAATACATAAACGCTTATGCCTTTTATTCAATTTGACTCAGTATTTACTTACATGTATCTTATAAGTCTACTCATTCACGTCAAAATCAATTAGGCCTATAATGTAATCTTATTAGCTATATTTTAATTTGCAATGCACGACTTAGTCATCTAAATTCGAATAATTGTGATCTGAAAAAAAATGATGCTATCATCCTTATGAAATCTATATTGTTCAATTGAATTAAATTACGAAACATTTGACATTATGAAACATTTAACTTTACGTGATAGCGTATGGGGGTTGCGAGAAAAGAGAGAGATAGAGATGAAGAAGGTAAAAAAAGAAAATGCAATCGGAACAAAAGAGAATTTAAAAATTCAGTGCATTTTATTTTGCATTTCTCAAGCTTCTTTCAGTATTAACCTACCCCCACCCCTCTCCCTCCCTCTCTCTCTCTCTCTCTCTCTGGGTAGTAAACGACGGTCATTAGTGAAAAAAATTATTTAGTGTTATTTTGAGGAGTACCCTTCTTCAGTGTTCTGATTCAATAAGTTAAATTACCGACTTCTTTTCAATCTTCTTTTTTTTATATAATTATCATTTTAAAAAATTGGAAAAAAAAAAAAAAAAAACTTTCAACATTATTCTTAATCGGTGTCTAGACCGATGCAGTTTAGTTTTTCATTTTCCCAAAATAATTCATAATTCTTCTATTCTACATGGTATTTCATGGGACCCTTGTTTATAGGGTACATGGTGATCAATAAACGAGAATATTGTTTAATTATGTTTGTGTATGGTCCATATCTGCCAAGTATATTCGCCGTTATAACGGAATGCGTTATACACGGTGCATTACGTAATATCCGAACTATCGGACGGTTCCGTAGCAACATGCACAACAAATAATGAAGGACCCTGGACTAGTTGAGATACAGCTGAACGGATATCAATGGCCAATGCCTCCGTGTTTGATCTCTTTATTTGACTCTCTTTGAAGTGATGGGACAGCAAATTAACTACCTATTCTAATATTTGCAATTGGGATTGTAGCTGAATATTTGAAGAATTTTTTTTTTTTTATTGATAGAAAACGCATTGTTTCTCTCACTGTCTATTGTTAAGTCCAATCGTCCAGTTGATAATTTCTGAATTGAGTCACCAGAGCGGTGGTAAAGAAAGAATTAGAGACAGAGGGGAGAGAGAGGAAGAGAGAGAGAGGGGGGTATGGGGTAATATTGTGAAAGAATTTGAGAATGCAAAATTAAATGATACTTTCTCTTTTGTGTTCCCATTTTGTTCTTTTATCTTCTTTATCTCTCCCTCTCTCTCTCTTCTCCGAACCCTCACTTTTTTATCACGTAATGCTAAATGTTTCGTGAATGAGGGGAGGGGGAGGAGGGAGGAAGGGAGAGAGAGAGAGATAGAAAGAGAAATAATTTGAGGTGACATTTTTGACTACTTGGTAATACCTCCCCCCCCTCCCCCCCCCTCCCCCCCCCTTCTCTCTCTCTCTCTCTCTCTCTCCACCATGATCATTTTTCTCGGTCTGATTGCACGTTCTCTCCTCTATTGTCACATATATTGTTGATCTTATTAGCAACCCTGGGTCTTTGAACTCGAAATATTATAATAATTTAAATTCAATATTTATTCTAACTTATTTTCATATATCACACATCACAATGTATGGTAAAACCATGAGTCAACACAGAATATCCTATAAGATTAACAAGTCCAATCTTCGGAAGGTAGACAAGTATTTATTATCTTCTGGTTTCTATCATTCATTAATATAATATTAAATCGTAATAAAAGTGATATAGTAACTCGTCATCTACGAAGAAATTATGAATTCATTGATAGTTTCTACATAGTTATTAGCATTTTGAGTCACATAATACAAACTTTTTAAATAAAGACACTTTGTTCCTTTTTGACATATGTTAGAATTTTACATTAAGAGCAAGCATTCGCGTTAATGCATGATTGATTTCTCTTGTAAAAGCGAACAATAATTATATTTCCGAAATTGATGAAATACTATGAAAATCAGAAATCATTATGACTTCCTCCTCTAACATTGTGTCAGATAACAGGGCTTAGGTTCAATAAAGGGTTTCTATATAGTAGTAACTTTGCCATCAATGGTAACTTTCATAAAATACTGCATCCTAATTGGCTGTTAATCAACGTTACCATGGTAGTTACCATTAATGGTAAAGTTTATATTACTAACTCTTTAAAAGTTATTATATTACTAACTCTTTAACGGGGCCCTGACTTAGCAAGATAATACAAAACATTGTCAAAGGAATTATTTCAAGAAAAATATTGCGAATATCAATGTTATCAACTGCTCCACATGTTTTGCTCTGGAAAATCATCCGATTGGCTGTTAGGAAATGACGTCATCCTGATGGCACTAAGCTCCGCCCTCCTGAGCGCCTGTTGAACACGAGCGGCACGGGGCTCTGTTCGAGAATTGCTACATAACCAAAAGAGTAAAAATATGAAATTTTAATGCTACAACTTTACATTTTATTTGTTTATTCTCACAGATTTTCTTGGAAGGTGCATATTAAACAAAAAAAACGCTGTTCTGATCGTTTAACCCTAATCAGACTGGGGTGTTTTGGTAGCTGTCAAGACTGGGGGGGGGGGGCATGATGGCCCCCCCCCCCCTAAGATCTCGGCCACCGATCGCGCGACCGCGCCAAAAATTTGCACGATGGTAGTGAGCCATGTAATCTACAAGACTGCGCTGTTAATTTTTCCAAAATAATATGAATTTTTTTTATATGAATTAATTATGCTAATTTATGCATGAAATCATACTTTTTGCTCTAATTGAAAAAATAAAGCTCCTAGAATGCTAATTTTGTGTATTATTATTCCTTATAGCATTCCTAACAATTGCACTAGCAAAAAATTCTCGTTTCAAAATTAATTTCTTATGTATTTTATTGTTTTATGAATTTCTTATGTATTTCTTTGTTTTTTCGACCTTTTGTTTTTCTTTCTTTTTTTACGCAAAAATCATTTAAGAACCATTTTTAAGCATAAATATGCTAAAATAAATTGATTTCAGCCAATGAAAGTGAAAATAATCATATCTTTATGAATTAGGTGAGAAAACTCAATTTGCATTGACTTTGTACACAAAATCACGTTTTTGAGCCATTTTCGGTCTGACGGATATTTTTGAAAATCGTGCAGCATCGTAACGGTACGACCGATTTTTACGAAAATGGTTTCAAAAGATGCGCGAGACTTGAAAGTAAAAAGTCAGCAAGCGGCGCGATCAGAAAATTTCGTGCGGCGGAGTGGTCGCGGAAAATGTTGAGGGGGGGGGGCCATGATGGCCCCCCCCCAGTCTGATTAGGGTTAAAGTATGTAGTTGGAATAGGTCATTCAGAAAATTCCTTTTGCTACTTCATATTCCCTTAAAAAAAGATAATAATGAATTGGGGCATAGGGACTATATTACTTTTAAATTAATATTATTGATTGATAATATGTTCAATTAGGCCATTATCATTATCCGGTGAATAGAATGGCTGTTTTGTTTTGTTTTGTTTTTTGTTTCTTTTTTTTTCTCTCTCTCTCTCTCTCTTATTCCTTGTTAACTCGAGCTATATCGACTGTTTAAATGTGTAAATATGAATTGGTTAGAAGATAGTCCTACGTACTGGTTAGTGGCGTTTTGATTGGTTGCTCGATGGATTTCCGAGGTCATCAAACTTTTAATTGCCCCGAGATCGATTACGAGTCCATCCAGGGCTTCGCGGTCCATATCACGTAGGGTTTCTAGCTTCTCAATCTCGTTCTTCAATCCATGGATCTAACATTGAAAATAGAATTGAAATCGGGAATGAAATTGAGATTGAAATTGAAATTTAATTAAAAATGAATTTGAGAGTGCAATTGAAATTAAATTCGAAATTATATGTGGATTGAAATTAAAATTGAAATAGACAATAAGATGGAAATTCAAATTTAAATTTAAATCAAATTTAAATTAAATTGAAATTTGAATTATTGCAACAGTTCTTAAACCATTTGGCTATATATTAATCTCCATTGTTATATCTAATTGACGTTAGCTCCAAATAAATAATATCATTATCATAGTTCAAACACAATTTTAACTTATTCACGATATTTGGACATCATTTTCAAGATGAATTCTACTTGTTACTGGTTCTGATACTCTCAGTCATCTTTAATGAACGTATTCAATCTATTTACAGAAAATACCTTCTTTTTTCGAAAAATCTGTATACAGTTGTTTTAGACACGATATAAAGATATCTAATTAACTATATCCCTCTAGATAGCTTTAATATATATTTTTAAATAATATACATGTATCAACTATATATAAAATAATGTACCTGTCTCTGATCATCCGATATGTTGACTGTAGGGATCTCTTGAGGTTTCTGAAGGAGTTCTTCCAGTTTGGACAACTTTCTCTTGATGTCTTTGCTTGAATACAATAGCAATGTGAATTAAGAGAAAATCGTTAGTTGGAAAACACAAACTGAAGGATAGAAAAATGGTGAGTCATACTTTTGTTAAAGTCCGAAACAAAGGTGGGAAAAAATTTATTTTTGCCCAATCGATCGTGGGCCCGCCAGCCACTGAGTAGCGTCTATGCCTTTCTTGTTGAATGCCAAATAGGGTAACAGCAACTCCAATCTTTTAACGTTTTGGGGGATGACGCGGCCGGGGATCGAACCAATGACCTCCCGATTAGGAGGTGGACGCTCTATGTCACTGAGCCAACAATGTGGTAGGCAGTCTAGTGTCGTCAATTCTCCTCTCAAATAATGTACTCGGTAGGCCTATAGGACGACGAAAGCGCGATTAACATCGCAATTGTCACAGGCCTATGCCATCTTATTGACCATAATTATGATGACGAAAAGCGCTTAAATATGTAAAATATCAAAGCGTAATAAAACGGCGACAATTATTAATATTATGGAGGGGGTAAAACAAAGAGGGAGTTATCAGTATGAGCAGTAATGACGAGGAGAGAAAAAAAACGAAAATTGAAGGGAGATAAGAAAAGTAATACATATAGGCAAACGATTACTGTTTAGTATACAGTACCTTTGGATAACTTCTATCTGTTTCTCCCGATCCTCCAAAAGACTAGATTTCGTTTTGATGTCATTCAGTTCGTCATCATTTCTGCGGTAGGACGTAAGAAAAACACTTCAATAACTAGATTACTTCAATTGATACAGTACATTATTATCATTTTTTTTTTTTTACCTCTCTCTTTTTTATTTCTTTATCAAAAAAATAAGCTCCATTGTATAATAAATCTTGGACATTACAGAAAGTAATTAAACTTAATAAAAAGCCTCAATATTTACCAACGCTTCGCGCCCGTAATACACTGTTCGTCATAAAGGTGGAATATTTTTTTTCTGGCTCAAGCGACATTATGTTGCTCCGTTATTAATTTCTTGAATGTGTTTGTCACCGCTTTCACTTTTTGGGATCCTGGGTGTATCTCGGACGTTCCCTCAACCCTTCCCGGGGATTTTCCTTCAAAAATTTTTGTCACCCCCAGAAGATGGCCATTTTCGTTATTTTTTCTTATTTTGGGGCCCTTTTTTGTTCACGCGATCCACCAAGGCCCCCTCAGTCCTACCCCAAGGAAACACGTCTGAGGTGGAGATTTGTTATTGTTCTTTAAATAAAATCTAGATTTATGGTTACAGGCTCGACCCTTTTGTCTAGGGGAGGGGTCTAAATTTATTTTGATTGGGGTTCAACATTCATTTTATTCATTTTTACACCATGGAAATTTCTATCTTCCCTAAATTGTATTGTAAAATCTCAACCAAACATAAATCAAATAAAATATTATCAATAATGACTATTTACAGCCTTGTCATCAAGGCTAAACAAAATTTAAGGGTAAAATGATGATATTTAAGGGTTAAAGGTGGTTTTTCATTTCTTTTGTTTTCAGCATAAAGATGGAATAAAATATTTCGGATTTTCACGGATCTCGTTTTTTACTTCAACCCCTCCCCTAGACAAGAGACCTTTACATGTCCCCAGAAATAAAGATTTAACTTAAAGAGCAATATCAAACAATACACCTCAGTCGCGTTTCCTGGGGGTAGGACTGAGGGGGGCTTGATCGGCCGGGAAACAAAAAAGGGCCCCAAAATGAGAAAAAATGACAAAAATGGGCATCACGGGGGTTGACAAAACTTTTTTATAAAAAGGTCCACGTGAAGAGTTGGGAGAATGTCCAAGATATAGCCAGGGTCCCAAAAAGTAAAAGCAGGGACAAACATATTCAAGAAATTAAAACCAGAGCAAATCATGTCGCTATAGCGGCAAAAAAATATTCCACCTTTATGACGAACAGTGTACTTCAGGCACGAATCAAGGGGAGTCGAGCAAGCTCCCCCAAACGAAAAAATAAAAAAAGTAATATAGGTACCCAAAAAATGAGTGAAAATGGCCCTTCGCCTTAAGGAATTCTCAACTGTTTAGTTCTTGATATCATGTATCATGGGTAGGCCTGTACATTCTAAAATAGGGTCAATAAAAATATTTCATTTCCTCGCCATCGTTTTCTACTTTGTTTTCTCCCTGACCTTCGCTCTAAAAGTTTTCGGAGTTGTTTCTCCGTCTGCAGTTTGTGTTTGGTTTCACCGAGTCGCTGTTTTAAGTCCCAATTATCCTGTTGCAAATCAGCGATGTTGGCTTGAAGTCGAGTGCATTCATCTCTTTGGTTGGTCAGATACTCGCTGAGGAGAAAGTGAAAATGAATTTGGTAATGACTGTTATTTCGGGATACAGTTACAAATGGAGCAATTCATAAACAATTATCATTCAACATTATCATTTGAATTATCAATGAATTTGGGGATCATTGTACATTTTTCCAGGAACTTCATAATCTGATACTGACAAAAAGCAGGATTTCCAAAGTAAAAGGAAAGGACACTTATAGATCAGTCAAATAAAATTTATTTAATTAACACGAATATATTCAATTGATTAAGAAAAATACAAAAACCGGTTAAACACGGGAAAGTATTTATCATGACATACCTTTTTACTTGCATATCGATATTTAGTCGGGAATTTAGTGCTTTCATTGAACGAATCTCCTCCTCGGCTGCCTCTCTGTATAAAAAATAATAAAAATAGAGAGAGAGAGAGAGAGAGAGAGAGCTCAGGTTATTTAATATTTAGGAATGAAATATTTTTAAAAAATACCTATCTCTAGAATGGTAAATTTGAGGAATAATATCTGCGGTACTGATTAAATTAATGATCAAATTAATGATGACAACAAAGAATGTTCTTTTGTATAAACATCGCACTTTTGTTTAAAATGTTGTCAACTTGGTGTGAAAATACCTGAGGATATACAACTAAATCAAAATTACATACAGATTTGTACAGATCCAAATATTTATCTTATGATCAAGGTGTTTTCGGATCGTACTTTTCCGTAAATAAACAACCCTTAATTAACAACCCTTATCTTTTCAAGCATTATCTTGAAGAATTTAATCGAGAATTACCGACATAACTTACAACTTTCTCTCCAGTTCTCGTATGATAGTTTCATGCTCACAATCTCTGAAAAAAGGTTCATTTGGAGTGTCATTATCCTGCTCGCTGATCTGTCAACACAAATTAAATAACATTGTTTAATAGCTATACTAACTATTAAATAAATCAATCAATGAAATAAAGCTCACCTATCTCTTTCATACAACTCACAGGAAGGGGGGGGGTAGGTGGTGTCCAAAATTGACATAAAATAGAGTGATTAGGGTTCCAATTCATAATTTTGAATGACACAAAATTAATGTTGTTGTCTTGTGAACTTTTTCAACTTTGGCTGACTAAGTATTTTCAATTTGTTGGCTCCATTTACCGAAAGTGTGCTTCATTTTCCTGCGATAATTACATTCAAACTTTGAATTTTAGAAATATATTGCGGATAATTATGATACATTACAAAACACCATGGTCCGTATTCACAAAGTTGGTCTATGGTTAAGACAAGTTTAAATCTGTGGTTTAACTATGGCTAGCAAAATGGGAGACAAATGTGTCTACGTTGCAATGTTCTTTACCCGTTTACTGGAGTCTGGAATCGTGCTTTAGTGGTTATAGGAAAATTTTGTACGTATCATTCCCATGCAGTTTTTAATAGTTTCACCAACAAAAATTCTGATAAATCGAGCATCTACTTTTCGGAATTGAGTCCCATTCTGCTAGCCATAGTTAAACCATAGATTTAAGCTAGCCTTAAATTTATGACACCTTTGTGAATACGGGCCAATGAGGTCCATACCTTGTCTTGATGTGATTTGATGATCTCATGTAATAATGTAATCTGAGCATCTTTCTCTCTGCATGTTACGATGAGTTGTGAATTTTCTTGGCCGAGATCGTTTCGAATTGTTTCTGCGTGGTTCAATGTCGACATCGTTTTCTCAACAGCCCTTGATCGTGATCGAAGCTCTCTCTTCGCTTTTTGCTGAAATTAATATTTGACATTACTTATATGAAATTAGATTCCCTTTCTCTTCACATTAAATCACCAAGATTTGGAAACTGCTTCTCATCGTAGACATTTCAATTAAAATTGGCCTAGAAAAATGTCTTAAAAATTTGGAATTTCAGATCTAACATAGATGTGTATTTTCCCCGCCTTTATTTTCCATTTGAATACTACATTTGGCCGACCGATTTGATATTTAGTTTTTAGTTAGAATGTTAGAAAACTTTTATTGCCTCAATACATATAGTAGGAGGTCTTCTTCTTCTTCAAACTGTATTAATATTAGAGTGTGTTTGTCACATCCGTAATAGAAATTTCAATTCAATCTATTTCATTCCAATAACATTTTCCGATCACTGGTTGACAATAGCAAATTAGCATAAATTTATACACAATCACTTTTAAAAAAATAGGCCTAGATAACAATACAAGTTAGAGGACCGAACACACCCCTGAAAGCTACATAAAAACATAAATATTCGCAACCAAACACTAGAAGACCAGTAGCGGACGCAGACCGGAGTCACACAATGAACTTACCAGGCCCATGCGTAAACATAATAGAGCCGCTTTTGTCCCCAGACAATTGGGCCCCCGAAATGCATTCAATTCGATTTTCTTGGATCCGCGCCTGAAGACTGCAACTATAAAAGATTTAGGAAGCTTTAATAGGCTGAATTTTTATTTGAGTTTCTCCTCGGTACAAAAAAAAAAGTTATAAAATAGGTCGCTGCCACCTACCAGTTCAAGACGTTTATGTTTCAATTCAGTGATGGTTTTCTTCATCTTGCCACTGACTTCTTCGTGATGTGTTTTCTCCTCCTCCAATGCAGCATTTGTCGCTTCTAACTCATGGTTGAGCCACTCATTCTCCTCGATGAGGGCGTCCTGGTTTTCAGTCAGTTGCCCGAGCTTTAACCGGCTATCATTCAAGCAGTCGCGGAGCTAAACGAAATACACGGAATACTAAAAGTATGAATCAGTTGTTTCATTTGCAAATTATAATATATTCACAAAATATGATATGCAAAAAGTATGTAATGATTAAAAAATGTTTCGGAGTCAACATTCCGTCACCAATAAAAAATACAAAAAAATACCAAAAAAATACTAAAAAGCTATTTTTCCACAATAGTATGAGAAATATATTACTGTTATTAGAAAGAAGGAAATCCAAAATGCAATAGTTTTCTTTTTCAAAGTTTCCACGACTCATATAGATCATACTTTCGATTAGACCTGCTCTTGGAATTAGTGAAACAAATGAAGGGTGTTCTGGATTGTAACAATGATCCTTAATGGCTACTGTCCATTTGCAATTGATTGTACTAGTAACTCATTGTGTCAGTCGGTCTAGCCGTTGAGCTTGAGGTAACGCTGCAACTAAACAATAATACCTCAGTTATATCATGAGTGATACTAGCAGCACGGTTCCTCTGCAGCTCTTGTTGTAGGAATTGTTGCTGTTGGCGTTGTTGTAGGAGGTGCTGTTGCTGCTGTTGGTTCCCATCATTGACATGTTCTTCTCGACTATGATTTTCTGTACTCCTCTCTTGAGTTTCAACAAGGTCTGTTGTGCTGCTCGTTTGTGCCACTTGGGCTGTATGATTTCTATAGAAAAGTAATGTACCCAAAATTGTCTGATTAGAGGCATAAAGACATTAATTCGGTGTTATTTGATACCCTCAACTCTCAAGAGAAAAAATAGAGGTGTTTCTGTGGAAGTACTTATGCTTAAATGAATTAATTTGAATTTGGTCCATAAATTGTGTGCTATACAAGAAATTACATGTTTTGCTGGTTGTCGAAGAACTGCTGAGTCATCTTTTCCGACATTTTCAATTAAAAACGGAAAGTGATAATAATATTGGCATCAATTTTCACTTCAATATGTACTTCAGGCATTCAAATCCGATTTTAGCACGGCACTAAAGGAATTTTCCTCACGGGTCAAGTGAAAAAAAAAACAGAAGAAAGTGGTTTCGCAACAACTCTATCTGGTGGCGATCACGATAAGACTATATTCTTGTCGAGAAAATGGAACAAAAAAACTATCTTAGATAAAGAAAACAGAGTGCGTGTCCAAATTACTTACGATCTTTCATGCTGCAGCTTGGCTATCTTCTTCCTTCTCAGAATGAGTGTTTTCCGTAATTTCTCAATCTTTTCTTTAGCTTTGCGACACTCTTCTTGTGAGTCTCCGTGGCTTTTCAGAACCTCATCTCGCTCGTCTTTCATCTCTTCGTACAACCTATGATCTGTTTCGCGAAGTTCTTCCAATTCGCTGATTTTAGATTGCATGTCCTCGTATTGAGATTGATAGGCCTTTAAATCTACAAGAGATATTTATGAAAACAAATGTGATGATTACAGATGGAATAGATGAAACCAACACAATAAAATAAAAAAACATTATGTTTTTTTTTTGTGTTTTTTTTTATTATTACGTGATACGTGAACAGGTCGCCATTGTAGGCATTTCCCATGTTAATACCACATCTGGGAGTTTCGCAAACGCTTAAAAATAAATCATTCATTGACAAGTTTTGAAAACTTACCACTTTCTAATCGGTTCTTCAATTCTTTCATCTTCTCTAGATCATTGCTCCTGATCGCCCAATTGCCTTTCAGGTTAACCAACTCTGTCTGTAGCTGATGGATCTGCTCAATATAGTTCCTATTCGTCTCCTCCAAGTTCAGATGTAAGGTCTAAAGATATAACATTCGTTAAAAACAAAAGTGACAAGAGGCGAATGAACATCTGCTAATGATGACATTAAATTTTATTATTGCTTTATAATAACGAAATCCAATTAAACTAAATTCAGAAGAATTTTTGCCAAAACAAATTGAGACAAGGGCTTCTAGAAAGCAAATGTGTACATTACTAAGGATCGTTAAATATTTACCTTTTACAATCAAAATTTAGCATTTATTGATGGTTAAATTTCAAATTTTGTCTCAACATTGCTTTGATTTTACCATTGCAATATCTCTTGCTTTTTTATTCTTTGATAAAAAAAAAACACATGGTCAAGATTTCTTCCTAGTAACTATGACGAAGTGCGATTACTATCCATTGCATTATCTGACGCCATAAAAAGGAATGGTCAATCATGATAGTCTACTCTAAATTTTACAAAGAAAGACACTTTAATGCTATGTCAGGTATACCTTAAGGTGTTCGTAGTTGTTCATCTCACAGGTAAGCCGCAGTTTCAGGTCGTTTATCTCTTTTAGAAGCTGCTCCGTTTTTCCTTCGTTCTGAAATATGGTTTCTTTAGATTCAGTTCTTGCCATCTCGAGGTCTCCAATCTGTCGTAAGGTTCGAATAAAGTGTTTATTTAGAAACATTCTCTGGACAATAATGTTGTCTTATGTTGTCTGGACAATAATGTTGTGTTACAATATGATAACAATTAACACATACTCAAGAGATAGCATTAATTCCACAAAAAGCAAAACGATTAAGTTTTACCTTCAATGATAATGACTTCACCTCAATGTATCATTACGAAGATTCCAGAAGCAACAAAGACTAAAATGAAATGTTTTGATTTCATTGTACATTCTAGCGGGAGTATATTTCTTATATACTCCTATATATTTCAGAAATTTGTCTAATCTTTTTATAATCAAAAAAACTAAACTCTAAGTAAGTGCCAAATGAGCTAATGTACTTGTAATTCATTATACTGATTAGCTATATTGCGCAAACATTACCAAAATTATATAAGTCTAGATATAGTGAATACCTCGCGAGGGCGTTAATATTCTCTGTTTCTTGGTGTCAAATGGTCATTAACTTCTACAGTTTTATATAATTATATCTATCACCCTAAATAGAACTTTAACACAGTTACAAAATAATTCTTGTGAACAGGTGAAATATCGGCACGAACCTTCTGCAAGGCTGTATCGCACTGGTTCTCCAACACTCTCTTCTCTGCATCCATTCTGTTTCTCTGCCCATCGAGCTCGAGTAATCTGATGTTCAGATCGTGAATCTCATCTTCTCTCTCGCCGAGCCGCCGGCTAAGTTCCTGAGCGTGTTCCGATGAGTGAGTGACTTGGCTTAAGACCTGCTCCAAGTTATTAGACGTCGTCGACAGTTCGTTGCACTTTTGATCAAGCTATGTCCATTATCAAAGCAAGTATATAATTTGTTAAGCAAACGAATTGAATTCATGGGATGATACACCAAGTAAGCGAAGTTGCAGATCCGTAAAAAAATAAAACAAAACAAAACAACACCAAGATGTACATGTACATCAAAATAATTAAGTTTCTGAAGAAACAAAAATATATTTTTTATATCAGATTTGTAAAGATCCTAGTTGAAATGACGATTCATTGGTTTTCATAAGCTAAAAGCCCTTTATGAGAATAAACCTTTCCAAAAATAAAAATATTTTGACTGCTCGATGTCATACCCAACTTAACCATGTTAACTTGAAGGCTTATTGCAGAAAATTTAATAAAAGATCAGCTTACTTTTTCCGATAAGTCATCAACAATTATCTTGTGTTGATCTCGTTCTTTAAGACTTTCACTCTTGAGATATTCTAACTTGACTTTCAAATCTTCCAGATCTTTCTCCATTCTCTGCTTCTCCTGAATGCAGTAATTCTTCAAGTTCTCAGCAGCCGCTAGTTCCTTCGCCTGAGTTGTTAAAACCAATGAAAAATTAACGATATTAAGTGTACGTTTTAAGGCAGGAAGATAGTCACTAGGCAGATTGTTGGCTGAGTTGTTGTTGTTGTTGTTTTTGTTTTTTTTTTTATAAAATCGAATAAATAACTGTTGTAAACCTAGGGTTATTCTCTAACATTTAAAACCAATCCCAACTATGGACCTGTGGATATATAACATGGCTATTGATCCTAAATTTGGTGTTATCGCAATAGGGATTGATTTTAGCTGTTAGTGAATCACCCCCCCCCCACCCCATCACCCCGCCCTAAAATACATCTAATGAAGAAAACAAGAAACATGGCGATATTGAAATGCTTATGTTTCCCAACAACATTTATATCCCCATCCAAAAAAATGAAAAATACAACAAATATATTTTTTTTAAATCGCACTTAAACTTTGAAACCTATTGCTGAGGACTAATGACTAACGTGCCTTGTTTTAGGATGTCCTTATTACCTATATCAACTATTCACCTGAGGGACTTGAAAGCTGCTATATCCCTTGACAAATGTGATCAGTTATCAACAAAACCTCAATATACATTATTACCCCCGTAAATAAGTAAATAACTTATAAAAACATTTTGTTCAATCCTTTAAAATTCGAATCCGATGCTTTCTACTGAAGATGTGAACATACAAGCAGTTAGTAAAATTCAAAGGTCGAAATAGAGCAAGGCCACCTCTGATTAAAATAGCGTTTTGTGTGCATGAAAAATACACCTCACCGAAGATTTTCTGAAACATTCTCTCTAATTTAAGTGCGAGAAGTTAGAGCTAGATAAAGACTTATTAAGATGCCTATTTCGGTCAGGGATATTACTCCTCGGACTATTGTACGGTTCCACCGAATCCTATTTCAGAGGTCTAGGGACGAATAGGCAATATACTAACTTTCATGCTCTTGTGTAGATATATTTCTTATAACTGATTTAATTTATCTAATTTATCAACTTCTTTTGAAATGATTATACGCACCATGTTTTCATGTTCCAAGCCTGAATGATCGAGTCTTGTTTTGAGTTGAGTATTCTCTGCTATATAATGACCAACCATCTGATCTGCGTCTTGGCGGAGAATCTGTTGAGATCTTTGTGAATAAGAGAGATGTAGAAGTGTCATAGTCTAGTGATCGTATCATTTTGACTAAGAAAGCAAGGACTGTGGGTTCGAACCTCGGTATGGCACTTACGTCTTTGAGCATGTGTGTTTAGTCTACATGCTTCTCCCCATCCAGGTGCAAAATGGGTACCAGTAGGATGCGAACGTCATTGTGATGTGATCAGCACTTTGCGCACCTCATTTGATGGTGCCTGGCTGGAATACTCCTCATGGAGTAGAGTATGTGCACACATTGCTTGCGGGCAAGCCTGAATCCGATGTCCGAGGTAATAATGCTCTTGCAGACGTAGTCTAACTATGAATTAGGCGCTATATAAATAATAAAAAGAATAGCTATCCAGCTTGCCTGGGAAGTGATAGTTTTCGCATCACTTTTATCAAACGATGATTATTTGCTTACCATCAGAGCAAACATGAAATGATAGAAAGAAGAAATAGAAAGTAATTTTCTTTTAGCGCATTAATTGACACAACTTTGTGAAAAATATCTAAGATTTATTTCTGGACAATGGATTATCGTCGCATATTTAAGCATAACTTAAAAAGTACATAATTTTATTGCAAATCAGATGTAGGTCCATATTTTTCTAGATACTAGTACTTACTCGATATGTTGTTTATAGCTTGTCAATAACGATGTTAGACTATCAATTTGTGTCTCTGCCGTGTGACGATTATGCATAAGCTCTTCTTTCAATGCCATTACCTCCGAACGATAAATGTCCAATTCCAGCTTCATCTTTTTATTCTCCTCAAAAATCTATTTCAACAATATTAGCAATTACAAGAGGAGATTATTGTTATATAAAAAATAGTTATATAATCAAAAGTTTTTGGTGAGAATGCCCATATGAAATATCTTGCTGTATAAATTGCTGAATAGTCGCTGTAAATATATAGTATATTAATGATTTAGCACTTATTTATATATCTATCTTTAAAAAAAGCGTGTTTAACCAAAATCTCATCACGTTTTTATTCTCATCTCTTTAATCATCATTCTTTATCTCCGGTAAGATATAGAGAGTGGAGGGTGGGGAGAGATGGATATACTTGAATGTTAAAACAAATCTTTAATCAAAACTGTGAAGAAAAATATAACCAAATATTTTCGAAAGAACACGATATGCATTTAATGATTCTGAAAACTGCTTTTTAGTTATTTTTTCCACCTGTTTGTCTTCACGCTGCGTTGCCAGTTCCGTCTCTTTAATTATCATCCCCTGCGTCTCGCGATTTGCTTCCTGTATAGCTGCAACCTCTCTGGTAAATATATTCTCTTTGTTTTGGAATAGAGCATCCAACCTGAACGTAGTGGAGGAGACAAAGGCCCGAATTCACAAACGTGGTTTAGTTAGTCCATGGTCTAAATCAATTGTTTAAACCACGGATTTAGACCATGGTCTAAATTTTGGTATTCACAAACCACCTGATTTAGACCATGGACTAACTAAACCACGTTTGTGAATTCGGGCCAATAAGTTTATTGATTTAATGTTAACTTTTTGATCGATTTTTAACTGGGTGAAACTTTAATGCAGTAAATATAGGGCCCGTATAAAAGCAAAATCGCAAGATATAAATAGATACAGGTATAAATACATAACAAATGACCCAAAAATGAGAGACACCATATTAAATATTAATGACAATGTACACTGTAAAAAAATATTTGTATTTTTACAGCAAATCTGCTGCCAGCAGGGTCGCCATAAAAAAATGTAATTTAAAAGTTTTTTTTTTAACAGTTTTGTTGTAAATTTCTCGTCTAAGAATTTATGAAAGAGAAGGGGAAAAAATCATTGAAGTTCTATAGCGTACATATTTGGTTAAACGGAACAAATGTGTTACTCCTGATGTATGTTTTTTATTTTTCAAGTAATTATTTGCAGAAGAAATTTACAACAAAACTGTTTTTTAAATTACATTTTTAATGGCGACTCTGCTGACAGCAGATTTGCTGTAAAAATATAATATTTTTTACAGTGTACATGTAGTTGCAAAATGATATGTATGATATACAAAACAAAATATGATTATAAGTTATTGATCACACACAAACAAAATATGTGCCTCTGTATTTTAGTATTCCAAATTGTGTACATCTTTATAATCAACAGGGATGATTTGCATTCGGTGAAAAACAAAGCAATTCCTACCTATTAATGATGCCAGCACTTGGAGAAAGATTTCGTATGCCACTGTCTTGTTCAAGATCCTAACAAAATCATAAAGTTCATTTTGTTCGATCCGCAGTCGTTCCATCTCGACTTGACGTCTTTCCCTCGTCTCCAGATCTCGTTGAAGAGTTTGAATGTGATGTTCAGCCTCTGATTTATACTGCTTCAGTTCCTAGGCGAGAGAATATTTTTAGAAGAATGTTTGCTCATAATATAGTTTGAGATGAAATGCACGTATTACAGTTTAGTAATTTATAGCCAGTTCCTTTTTAGCAATATTGTTTCGACGCAAACTGTTAGTTATATGCATATGCATATACTGTATATAACCAACCCACCCTTATTCCGTTCTTCCTATTAAGTTTTCGTCCACGTCTCGTCTTTTCTTTCTCTGTCTTTTCTTCTCTCCCTTCTCTCTCTCTCTCTCTCGTCTTCTCTGCATCTCCCCTTTGTTTTCTCACCCCCCCCTCCTCTCTCTCCCTCCATCTCTCTTGATTACTTTTATTTCATTAAAATCAAATATATTTAAAATTCCTATTTCATTTAGATGCAAATATTTTACAATACCTGAAGTTGCTCTTCAAAATCTCTCATCTTTTCGTCCATATCGTGATCATCACAACCCTGATTGGTCAGCGATCCCTCGTCCGTCTGTCCCACACTCGTCGCAGCCGATGTCGAGGCTGACGACGATGACGTATCTTTTACGTCATTCGTCATCGACCCCGTCGCCTTGGATGACGACTGTTCTCGAAGATCATTGAGGAGCGTCATGATTCGACGATCACGACGAGAGAGGTCGGCAGCCATCTGGACGATGCGACGATCACGACTGGCCAGGTTCTCGCGTAGGAGAAAGATCTCGGACGTCTGATTCTCGACCTGCTCGTCAAGATCGCCTTTCTGACGTTTCAGTCGTCGGCACGATTCGTTGGCGTCTTCGAGGAGCTGTTGGCGACGATTGATATCTTCCTGTAACTTTGTTAACTGTACTTCCTTCTCTTTTAATGACGCCTGGAAAATAGCAATGCAATTTAAGAGATATTAATTTGCTAAAGACGACTCAAATAATGATAAAATTTTGGCAGGGCTTATATGTCTATCGACCTTTTGACTTCGTAGGATAAATTTTATGATGTTTGTTTAATTTATTGAATGAAAATAGAACTGTATTTTACTTTGATATATTTTCGTATTTCATCGCATGATTATATGCGTTCACTCATCTGAATAAACTAGCGAAACGTAGACGTCAGTATCAGTTTAAACTTAACATTTTACAGCCAATTACAGTAATTTTGTATATTATTGTGTGAATATACATAAGCAGGGATAGTAAGAGCCTAACAAAATAATTGCATTTAAATACTAAATGCATTGATTTGAGTATTTACTGCGGTCCTCAAGCGCTAATAAACAAGAAACAAGTTATGGGCAATTCCATGATTAGTTTCGTTACACATTATGGTACGCTGTCGTCTAAGGTTGGCTTCTACATGAAGATGCTTTGATATTATTTTTCAATTTTTGTAGTATCGTTACCTATAGATACAACCTACTTGACATCACTAAAGAGAATCATGAGGCATGTTTCAATAAGTAATAACAGATACTTAAAATTTGGTTAGTTACGTTACCAAAAGTGGACATGGTTTTTTGAGGACTGACTTTGACCCTTAAATTCCTGAAAACTACGTTCAACTTAAACAAACTGTGACATTCATGTTATTGCTGATGAGTTGGCAAGTCATGTGATATATAATATCTCTTGAATAGTATGATACTTTTCTTTAGAAACAACAAAACCATGGTTAGTTACGTTACGGTTAGTTACGTTACATTTTGTCCAGTGAACTTCCAGAGATCTTTTCACCCCTTGTAACCCTATAAATATCTCATATGGCCTCTGAAATACGGAAATGTGTTTATCCTTTGCCTTTTAGTGAAATTTGCGAAAAGAAATATTAAACGAATCTTGTGTAATATGCATTTTAGTGAAAATTATTGTCCCCAGTCCCACATGTACAAATTTAATGATGGTTTGAGATCTTGCAGAAGTCAACGAAAATTTTTTTTTTTTTCAATTGAATATGAAAGACCTATGTCATTTATGAACATCTGTGGTATTGGATTGGTGATAAATCAGATAATCAAGTTAGGAGACAGACTTCTTTTTTTGAAAAATGTCCAATAATTCATGGAATTGCCCTTATGATTTCACCATACCTGAAGATCAACAAACTCTTTGTTCTTGTCTGCAAGTACATTTTCGAGGACGCGAATTTCGCTCTCTTTCCTTCTCAGAACCCCAGGTACGTCATCACCGCTTTGCTCTTTTTCCTCTCGTTCACCTTCCATGATATCATGCATGATATCACTTTCTAAATTGCTGACATCATTCTTCACCTCATTGGTAGTCTGAACGAGCCTTCGTAGTTCTTCAATTTTGACGTCCCGCGCGGAAATCTATATTTTATTGATTCCACCAATACAAAATCCATCATTATGAGTAATGAATATATCTAATTCATTATTTCCATATTTCTCGTGTGAAAATAAAAAATGAAATACATACATAAATAAAATAAAACAAACATAAGAGAAATATGACGGGATCTCAATGAAAGCACAAAGTAACAAATATTTGTATTTTTACAGCAAAATGCTGTCAGCAGCTAAAGTTGCCATATTTTATTTTTAAAATTACAAAAATTGTGGTTTATTTCTTCTCCTGCAAATATTTACGTGAAAGGTACAAAACATAAATCAGGGTGGTGTTGCATAAAACTTTTTTCTAACCTGAGTTTTCTCGGGTTAAAAAAAATCGGGTTATGTAGACCTATTTCTCAGGTTATTCAACCTGAGTTTTAAAACCCCCTAAAAATCGATTGCATTAATATTTTTGAAAACCGAAACTGAAACTTGAAATGTTTATGCAATTGGAAAAAATCCGGTAAAATGTTGTAACCGGAGTTTTCGGACTTTAACCGGAGTTTTCAGATTTTTACCGGAAAAAACTCCGGTTAAAAGTTTCATGCAATTGACCGCTGGACCAACACATTTGTTCTGTTTTAATTAAATATTTAAGCTACGCTACAACTCTGATTATCCCCTTCTATCCCATAAAATCATGGAGGAAATTAACAGAAAATCTATTTTTTAACACTTTTTATGGCGACTCTGCAGACATCACTTTGGTGTAAAAATACTAATTTCTTTGTATATATATATATATATTTTTACAGTGCAAGCTTGTATAAAGCCATAGGCCCCTGCGAGATAATTTGTGGAAATGAATAGAGAACGGATATAGACATGATAAATGACTGATCATAATAAAAACATCTGAGAGAAGTCAAGCCGTTGCTTTTAAGTCGGAAAATCTATGAAAGGACTGCCGCGATAGATAGAGGGTCTTCCCTAGATAATTGTTTATCAATCGCTCTTCAACAAATCTTCCCATACAAACAAATCCTATCGAAAGCCAACGTAAAGAAAAATCTGACATTGTATGTGGATGCTATAACATAATGTGAGATATTAAAACAATGAGGTTTAATATCATTCGAATTGTGAACATGCATTCTAATTATATGTATTCCAATTCCAATCATTCTTGCACTGGCAATATCAATTCCAATCATTCTTGCACTGGCAATATTATGATGGGCCAGATCGTAAAATTTACGTTTTGGGGAATGAAAATAAATGACAGCTTTGTGCCAATGTAAACGCACTTGCGATTCGAGCTCTCGACGTATTGACGTGAACTCTGCTTTCAATATTTCAGTCGTTGAATGCTCTTTCCTCAATCTAGCAGTTTGCAAGTCCAGTTTATTCCTCAAATGATCTGAAAAGAACAGTGGGGAAAGACGGTTTAATTTGCAGAACAAAAATGGGGAAATGGTCAAGGTATCTTACTTTCATATGCTGTCTGCATTGTAGTATATCGAGTAGCAACGAGGAGCTCCCGTACCCATACATTCAGCGTTTCTTTAAAAAAAAATGAGTTTTTATGATTCACTCATTTCAGTTAACAAACATGACATTTTAAAATAACTGGAAAAACTTTCGTTTAGGGTAAAATTTGTATGCAGATAATTATATTTCGCTTCTGTGCACCACAACCTTTATATTCATCTAATAATTTTTGTTATACCCCCGTCACACTGAGCTCGTTCCTACTACGTCCTTGCAAATTTTGCCGAACGGGCATAGTCTGTGTGTAAACTGAGTGGGACGTAGTAAATACTTCTTACGATCTGTTTACGAACTTCATGGACTAGCTCGGTCGGATTTCCAAAAAAGTGTTCAAAAAAATCGGGCGCCCATCTCGTCCTAAAATTAACGGGTGGCAACGTACCTGAAACGAGATGGACGTACTACAAAACGAAATTGCCGTACTTAAATCGTTCTAAAGATGTGCTAGGACGTCATACAAACGAGCATTGTATATTAATTATTCAAGTTCTAAAATTAAACGTAGTGACAACGTTCCTTAAACGGGTAGGACTTACTCTGAACGAGAAGGACGTACTACGACATACGTTTCAATTTTTAAACAGAACGGCATGTCATAATTCCCGTCACACTGAGCTAGTTCTCACTGCGTTCTAGGTAGTTCTTGGTGAACGGGCTCAATCTGTTTACACACGGACTGAACGTAGTGCAGACCTTTTAGAATCTAGTACAGACCGTTTACAATCTGTTTACGAACTGTGCGAACGGGCCCGAACGGAGAGAACCGAAAGGCATTCCGATTTTTTTAACATGTTCAAAAAAATCGTACTGGCTTCAAGTTCTAAAATTAAACGTAGTGACAACGTTCCTAATGGTGCCCTCACACTAGAGCGTGTTGAGGTAACGTGTGTCTAGCGTTCACGATTTTCACTCGAAATTTGACTATGTCCAAAATACGCTCAGAACGCTCCATTTTCCTGTCCAAAATGGAATTTTAATGAGCTCTAAACGACTGAGAAGCGAATAAATAGCGTTAGGGTAACGACGACTGCGCGCGCTTAGCGTCCACCTAACGATTGCCTAGCGTTAGCAACGACTGAACAGCGATGTCCAACTTATGTCTAGCGTGTTTGGACGTGTTAAAGAACGTTAGGAAACGCCAAACATGTGCGTATTGAGTAACGACTGCCCGACGTTCGTGGAATGTTAATTGCATTTTCGCGTACGTTCATGAGCGCGGACTGTCGTTCGAAAATCGCTTGGCAACGTAGGAAAGCGTTTGCTATTCGTTGGTATACGCAAAGAAACGCAGAGGAACGCTGAGGTCAATTTTTGATTTTGAACAATGTTCAAAATTTTGGGCGTGTAACAGCGTTCTTATAAAGACGCTTTGAAAGCGCTGGGCATTCGCTACTTGATCGTTTAGCGTTTTGGAAGAACGTTCCTTCATCGTTCGAAGTGCGTCCAACCAACGCACAACTTTTGTTTATATGTTTTTTTACCCAATTTCCTCATGTCACCAAATGGGGGCGTATGTTTTTTACCTCAATATCCTTATGTCACCAAACGGGGGCGCTTTGTGTCATCGAATAAAATGATTAAAGCTAATTCTTTTATTCTGTTTGTGCTCAGTAGTTTTCCCTCCCTGTTTAAGTGCTATTTTTACATGTAAAGTAATTATTCGGTATCATGAAATATAAACATTTTGGACATGAAATATACATGTAATTGTTTTCTGTGAATATCAAGGTATAAACGAATCTAAACACTTTTAAATGTTAACAAAAATTTGGTATTTCTATATTTTATTTATCATTTTGGAGCAATTTATTACCTTAAAAATACGAAGTTCAAAAGAACACCAGCAGAATTTACACTGTTGTTCATTAAGCTTGGATACTATTATTATTTATTATTATTATTATTGTTTATTTATTTATCATTAGTTTCAATAATATTACTATTGTTTATTTGTTTATTGTTTTTTTGCTTTTTGTTTTTTGTTTTTGCTCTAGCCACATCATTTTGCTCCAGCTTAAATTTCCTGAATTTGTTAGTCCCCTCACAACTCTCCGGGAACCTGGCAGTGGCGGATCCAGACGGGGCGCGGGAGACCCGCACCCCTTCTTTGATTAAAAAAAAAAAAAAAAATGATTGACTGTAGGCTATATGTTAGAATTGGAAAAATTTCGCCTGCACCTATTTTTTTTTACTCAAATTTTCAGGATGCACCACTCGTATTTCAAAATCCTGGATCCACTACTACTATGGTTATTTCTTAGACGAAAAAAAAATTGAATAAATAATAACAATTGATTGTTAAAGGTTTTTTATCTCTCTCTGTTTTTACCACAACGGTAGAATATTTTTATTATTTATATTCTTTAACAGTCAAACTTTTTGATTCAACCCCTCACTTAGACAAGAAACCATTGTTTTTAAACGTGGATTTAAGACCAATAGCAACCCTACACCTCAAAATCGATTCATGGGATAGCACCGAGGGGGCTTTGGTAAGTCAAAAAAAAAAAGTTGCCAGAATGGTTATTGTGGTGGATGAAGTACTTCTTTTTTCAATTATTCAATACCCGGTCATGGTTTACGAAAAATCCAATATACAAAAAAATAATAAAAATAAACATCAAAATTATTTATGTGGCTGGATCAATAAAAAAAATCCAACCTTTTGACCAACAGTGTAGTTAAAAATGTAATGTTTTCTATTTCAAGAAAACAATACCATCTTATAACACCCTAATATTGTATTGAGTGTAGATGTAGTGTAAAAGAGTATGACCCCTTCGTCTTGATTAGGGGTGAGAAATTAAAAAAGTATATTTTATCTAATATGAAACAAGCCCGTCCATTTATTAAGATCATCTTCATTAAAAAAAGCGCACGCTGATTTTTTTTTTCACCCATCAATTTATTTGAAATTTAAGTGCTCAAAAAAAAAATCATAATTATGAGGGGGTATAATACCTCAGGATCATATAGGGAAAAACAGACCAAAAAGGAAAACAAACTGTTCATGCAGTTATCAGGATGCATTGACTGTTTAACACTTTTAACATGCCAATACAATGAATAATATCAATGAATAAACACTTTTGTGCCCATAAATTAGAGATGAACAAAGCTTCCCCACAACCTCCCACCCCCAAACAAGAAGGGAAAAAATGTTTTGCACAATGTTATGTTTCCAAACGACTTTGTGTCTATTATAAAACTTTTTTGAGTTTCATATCTCAATTACTCAATAATGTTCTTTTTAGTTTCTTTTTCCTATTTTCATCTTCCACTCTCTCCCATTATATTATATTCATTCGTTATCTCTTTCTCCTCTCTTCCCCTTTCTCTCTCTCTCTCTCTCTCTCTCTCTCTCTCTCTCTTCTGTCTGTTTCTTGTTGCTGTTTTTTTCATTCTGTTTTACCTCTCTTTCCTTTTTGTCTACACTCTAAAAAAAATGAGTAAAATCTTACCCAATATTGAGCAAAAAGGTAACTCGCGTGAAATTGAGTAAAAAATATTACTCATGCGGTTGAGCTAAATCTTACTGAGTAAAAAATATTACTCATGCGGTTGAGCTAAATGTTACTCAGAAAAGAGTAACTTTTAGTCATCTATGTATCATTCCTAATCCTAGCTTCGAAAGGAGTAAACCATTAACCATTAGTTTACTCATTTTCTTGCGAGTTACCTTTTGACTCTGTTAAGAGTAAACAAAATTTACTCCGTTGGGAGTAAAGCATTGGTTTACTCCGTTGGGAGTAAAGCATTAGTTTACTCATTTTCTTGCGAGTTACCTTTTTTTTTACAGTGTACCCAGGTCTCCTTATCTGTGTTTCTCTTCCGTTTCCCTCATTCTTTCCCGTGGTCCAAGGCTTTTGGTTTATACCTATTCCTAGATACATCATAATAATGTTTTTTTTTTCTTAACCAAACTATGAAGGTTTGTTTCTGAAATTACATAAATACCACTTGACGAAAATCTTTCTAAACATACTTCATGACATGATAGACTATTACTAATAATAGTTACATTTATGTATCACTTTATACATGTATCCTACTCGGTGTTTATAAGGGCTTTTAATGTTAACTAACTATTACCAGGCTTAGTGAGGCGACTCTGAAAGGCGCTCGCAGCATCCAAGTATTATTGATAATATAACGTCATATAATATAGCTAGTTCCAAAATGAAATAAAGATTAAGAGACCACAGTTATATTGAATTACATGTCAATTGATTATCCCATAATCTCTTCTCCGACATAATCATGATAATAGGAAGATTTAATACCATTGTTATTTTTTTTTTTAAACGAGGAGGAAAAAATCGATGCATTCAAAGATATTGATTAAAAAATGAAAAGAATAGTAATAAACCATAATTGAAAAAAAAACTTCCCGAGATAGATGATAACGCATTTGGACGACCAGAGAACGACGAGGAACGAATAGAGAACGACATAGGGAACGAACATCCAACGCGCATAACGTTCACACTGCTAATGCCAGCGCATACAGAACCTATTGATAAGTGCGTTGTTACGCGCTAGAAAACGCTTAAAAACTGTGAACGTGTAATAAATTATGAATTTATCTCAGCGTACATTTGCGTTCAGACAACGTACTAATTGCGTATGAATAACGAGTAGCAACGTTTCAGAACGTACACACAAATTCAAAACGCTGGTCAAACGTTAGCTCAACACGCCGTAGTGTGAGGCACCTTAAACGTAGGACTACTCTGAACGAAAGGACGTACTACGAACGTGGTACCAAACTTTTATCATGCTGCGCATAGGCACTTTAGTGACCGTTTGGACGTGCTAACGAACGGTATAGAGTGAACGAGCAGTTTACTCGTTCTGAACGGATAACAACGTATTGCGGACGCGATAAAGACGGAATTGACGTAACGAGAACTATTTATGAACTGCCTAGCATCCCGTATTCAAGAAATTATTTTCAAAGTTATAAGTTCCAACCCGACCAAAGCCCGTTCAGCATTTTTTTTTAAACGGCCAAAACGGGCAAGAACGTTATAGAACGACCTCAGTGTGACGGCCCCCTACGCCATATATCGCCAACCCGGCAACGGAAGAACTTGGCTTGAGCTATCTCACAGCTCCAAGAGTTCAGTTGATGTAAAGAGAGATGAATGATCCCCCCCCCCCCCCCCCCCACTCAGGTGGTCAAGCCATACAGTATGCTTGTTCCCGATTTCTCTCCGGAAAAGGGGTATATTTTAGGGGTTAGGTTAGGTGGGGGGGGGAACAAAAATCATTGAAATAGGGGTCTTATATCAATTTTTCCCGACCTATTTTAGAATTAGGGGTAGTTTTCAATTCTTTGAGGAGAAATCCTGAAATAGGGTCCCAAATATAGTCCAAAAGCCTGTGAAAAGGGGTTAATTTTGCTGGCTCCCCTTCCAAAAACCTGTAATAGGGGGGGGTAATTGTGATGCAACTTTCCTTCCAAAAGCCCGAAATAGGGGGTATCTGGAAGGAGCATACGTGTATGATTGACCCCCTGAATGGGGGGGTTTAGTCTACATGCTTCTCCCCATCCAGGTGCAAAATGGGTACCAGTAGGAATGCGAACGTCATTGTGATGTGATCAGCACTTTGCGCACCTCATTTGATGGTGCCTGGCTGGAATACTCCTCAGGATTAGAGTTGTGCACACATTGCTTGCGGGCAAGCCTGAATCCGATGTCCGAGGTAATAATGCTCTTGCAGACGTAGGCTAACTATGAATTAGGCGCTTTATAAATAATAAGAATAGCTATCCAGCTTGCCTGGGAAGTGTGTTTTCGCATCACTTTTATCAAACGATTATTTGCTTACCATCAGAGCAAACATGAAATGATGAAAGAAGAAATAAGAAGTAATTTTCTTTTAGCGCATTAATTGACAACTTTGTGAAATATCTAAGATTTATTTCTGGACAATGGATTATCGTCGCATATTTAAGCATAACTTAAAAAGTACATAATTTTATTGCAAATCAGATGTAGGTCATATTTTTTCTAGATACTAGTACTTACTCGATATGTTGTTTATAGCTTGTCAATAACGATGTTAGACTATCAATTTGTGTCTCTGCCGTGTGACGATTATGCATAAGCTCTTCTTTCAATGCCATTACCTCCGAACGATAAATGTCCAATTCCAGCTTCATCTTTTTATTCTCCTCAAAAATCTATTTCAACATATTAGCAATTACAAGAGGAGATTATTGTTAATAAAAATAGTTAAATCAAAAGTTTTGGTGAGAATGCCCATATGAAATATTCTTGCTGTATAAATTGCTGAATAGTCCTGTAAATATATAGTATATTAATGATTTGCACTTATTTATATATCTATCTTTAAAAAAAGCGTGTTTAACCAAAATCTCACACGTTTTTTATTCTCATCTCTTTAATCATCATTCTTTATCTCCGGTAAGATATAGAGAGTGGAGGGTGGGGAGAGATGGATATACTTGAATGTTAAAACAAATCTTTAATCAAAACTGTGAAGAAAAATATAACCAATATTTTCGAAAGAACACGATATGCACTTAATGATTCTGAAAACTGCTTTTTAGTTATTTTTTCCACCTGTTTGTCTTCACGCTGCGTTGCCATCCGTCTCTTTAATTATCATCCCCTGCGTCTCGCGATTTGCTTCCTGTATAGCTGCAACTTCTCTGGTAAATATATTACTCTTTGTTTTGGATAGAGCATCCAACCTGAACGTAGTGGAGGAGACAAAGGCCCGAATTCACAAACGTGGTTTAGTTGTCCATGGTCTAAATCAATTGTTTAAACCACGGATTTAGACATGGTCTAATTTTGTATTCACAAACCACCTGATTTAGACCATGGATAACTAAACCACGGTTGTGAATTCGGGCCAATAAGTTATTGATTTATGTTAACTTTTTGATCGTTTAACTGGGTGAAACTTAATGCAGTAAATATAGGGCCGTATAAAAGCAAAATCGCAAGATATAAATATAAGGTATAAATACATAACAAATGACCCAAAATGAGAACACCATATTAAATATAATGACAATGTACACTGTAAAAAAATATTTGTATTTTTACAGCAAATCTGCTTGCAGCAGGTCGCCATAAAAAATGTAATTTAAAAGTTTTTTTACAGTTTTGTTGTAAATTTCTCGTCTAAGAATTTATGAAAAGAAGGGGAAAAATCATTGAAGTTCTATAGCGTACATATTTGGTTAAAACGGAAACAATGTGTTACTCCTGATGTATGTTTTGTTATTTTTCAAGTAATTATTTGCAGAAGAAATTTACAACAAAACTGTTTTTAAATTACATTTTTTATGCGGACTCGCGACAGCAGATTTGCTGAAATATAAATATTTTTACAGTGTACATTAGTTGCAATGATATGTTGATATAACAAAAACAAAATATGATTATAAGTTATGATCACACACAAACAAAATGTGCCTCTGTATATTTTAGTATTCCAAATGTTGTACATCTTTATAATCAAAGGATGATTTGCATTCGGTGAAACAAAGCAATTCCTACCTATTAATGATGCCAGCACTTGGAGAAAGATTTCGTATGCCACTGTCTTGTTCAAATTCTAACAAAAATCATAAAGTTCATTTTGTTCGATCCGCAGTCGTTCCATCTCGACTTGACGTCTTTCCCTCGTCTCCAGATCTCGTTGAAGAGTTTGAATGTGATGTTCAGCCTCTGATTTATAACTGCTTCAGTTCCTAGGCGAGAGAAAATATTTTAGGAAGAATGTTTTGCTCATAATATGTTTTGATGAAATGCACGTATTACAGTTTAGTATTTATAGCCAGTTTCCTTTTTAGCAATTGTTCCGACGCAACTGTTAGTTATATGCATATGCATATACTGTATATAACCAACCACCCCTTATTCCGTTCTTCCTATTAAGTTTCGTCCACTCCTGTCTTTTCTTTCTCTTCTTTCTTCTCCCTTCTCTCTTCTCTCTTCTTTTCGTTCTCCCTCTTGTTTCTTTATTTTTTTTTTTCCACCTTTCCCCCCCCCCCCCCTTTCCTTTCTCTTCTCCCCCTTTTTTCCATTCTTCTTGATTACTTTTATTTCATTAAATCAAATATATTTTAAAATTCCTATTTCATTTAGATGCAAATATTTACAATACTGAAGTTGCTCTTCAAAATCTCTCATCTTTTCGTCCATATCGTGATACTCACAACCCTGATTGGTCAGCGATCCCTCGTCCGTCTGTCCACACTCGTCGCAGCCGATGTCGAGGCTGACGACGATGACGTATCTTTACGTCATTCGTCATCGACCCCGTCGCCTTGGATGACGACTGTCTCGAAGATCACATTGAGAGCGTCATGATCGACGATCACGACGAGAGAGGTCGGCAGCCATCTGGACGATGCGACGATCACGACTGGCCAGGTTCTCGCGTAGGAGAAAGATCTCGGACGTCTGATTCTCGACCTGCTCGTCAAGATGCGCCTTATCTGACGTTTCAGTCGTCGGCACGATTCGTGCGTCTTCGAGGAGCTGTTGGCGACGATTGATTTCTTCCTGTAACTTGTTAACTTACTTCCTTCTCTTTTAATGACGCCTGGAAATAGCAATGCAATTTAAGAGATATTATTTGCTAAAGACGACTCAAATAATGATAAAAATTTGGCAGGGCTATATGTCTATCGACCTTTGACTTCGTAGGATAAATTTATGATGTTTGTTTAATTTATTGAATGAAAAGAACTGTATTTACTTGATATATTTCGTATTTCATCGCATGATTATATGCGTTCACTCATCTGAATAAACTAGCGAAACGTAGACGTCAGTTCAGTTTAAACTTAACATTTTACAGCCAATTACAGTATATTGTATATTATTGTGGAATATACATAAGCAGGGATAGTAAGAGCTAACAAAATAATTGCATTTAAATACTAAATGCATTGATTTGAGTATTTACTGCGGTCCTCAAGCGCTAATAAACAGAAACAAGTTATGGGCAATTCCATGATTTGTCGTTACACATTGGTACGCTGTCTCTCTAAGGTTGGTTCTACATGAAGATGCCTTGATATTATTTTCAATTTTTTGTAGTATCGTTACCTATAGATACAACCTACTTGAATCACTAAGAGAATCATGGGCATTTTCAATAAGTAATAACAGATACTTTAAATTTGGTTAGTTACGTTACAAACTGGACATGGTTTTTTGAGACTGACTTTGACCCTTATAATTCCTGAAAACTACGTTCAACTTAAACAAACTGTGACATTCATGTTATTGCTGTGAGTTGGAAGTCATGTGATATAAATATCTCTTGAATAGTATGATACTTTCTCTTAGAAACAAACAAACCATGGTTAGTACGTTACGGTTAGTTACGTTACATTTTGTCCAGTGAACTTCAGAGATCTTTCACCCCTTGTAACCCTATAAATTCCATATGGCCTCGAAATACGGAAATGTGTTTATCCTTTGCCTTTTAGTGAAATTTGCGAAAAGAATATTAAACGAATCTTGTGTAATATGCATTTTAGTGAAAATTATTGTCCCAGTCCCACATGTACAAATTAATGATGGTTTGAGATCTTGCAGAAGTCAACGAAAATTTTTTTTTTTTTCAATTGAATATGAAAGACCTATGTCATTATGAACATCTGTGTGTATGGATTGGTGATAAATCAGATAATCAAGTTAGGAGACAGACTTCTTTTTTGAAAATGTCCAATAATTCATGGAATTGCCCTTATGATTTCACCATACCTGAAGATCAACAAACTCTTGTTCTTGTCTGCAAGTACATTTCGAGGACGCGAATTTCGCTCTCTTTCCTTCTCAGAACCCCAGGTACGTCATCACCGCTTTGCTCTTTCTTCTCGTTCACCTTCCATGATATCATGCATGATATCACTTTCTAAATTGCTGACATCATTCTTCACCTCATTGGTAGTCTGAACGAGCTTCGTAGTTCTTCAATTTTGACGTCCCCGCGCGGAAATCTATATTTATTGATTCCACCAATACAAATCCATCATTATGAGTAATGAATATATCTAATCATTATTTCCATATTCTCGTGTGTGAAAATAAAATGAAATACATACATAATAAAATAAACAAACATAGAGAAATATGACGGGATCTCAATGAAAGCACAAAGAAAATATTTGTATTTTTACAGCAAATGCTGTCAGCAGCTAAAGTTGCCATATTTTATTTTTAAAATTACAAAAATTGTGGTTATTTCTTCTCCTGCAAATATTTACGTAAGGTACAAAACATAAAATCAGGGTGGTGTTGCATAAAACTTTTTCTAACCTGAGTTTTCTCGGGTTAAAAAAAAATCGGGTTATGTAGACCTATTTCAGGTTATTCAACCTGAGTTTTAAAACCCACCTAAAAATCGATTGCATTAATATTTTGAAAAACGAAACTGAAACTTGAAATGTATGCAATTGGAAAAAAATCGGTAAATGTTGTAACCGGAGTTTTCGACTTTACCGGAGTTTCAGATTTTTACCGGAAAAACTCCCGGTTAAAAGTTCATGCAAATGACCGCTGGACCAACACATTTGTTCTGTTTTAATTAAATATTAAGCTACGCTACAACTCTGATTACCCTTCTATCCATAAATCATGGAGGAAATTAACAGAAAATCTATTTTTTAACACTATTTATGGCGACTCTGCAGACATCACTTTGGTGTAAAAATACTAATTTCTTTGTATATAATATATTATATATTTTTACAGTGCAAGCTGTATAAAGCCATAGGCCCCTGCGAGATAATTTGTGGAAATTGAATAGAGAACGGATATAGACATGAAATGACTGATCATATAAAAACATCTGAGAGAAGTCAAGCCGTTGCTTTAAGTCGGAAAATCTATGAAGGACTGCCGCGATAGATAGAGGTCTTCCCTAGATAATGTTTATCAATCGCTCTTCAACAAATCTTCCATACAACAAACATCGAAAGCCGTAAAGAAAAATCTGACATTGTATGTGGATGCTATAACATAATGTGAGATATTAAAACAATGAGTTTAATATCATTCGAATTGTGAACATGCATTCTAATTGATTCCGAATCCACATTTCTTGCACGCAATATCAATTCCAATATTCTTGCACATGCAATATTATGATGGGCCAGATCGTAAAATTTACGTTTTGGGGAATGAAAATAAATGACAGCTTTTGTGCCAATGTAAACGCACTTGCGATTCGAGCTCCGACGTAATTGACGTAACCTGCTTCAATATTTCAGTCGTTGAATGCTCTTCCTCAATCTAGCAGTTTGCAAGTCCAGTTTATTCCTCAAAGATCTGAAAAGAACAGTGTGGGAAAACGTTTAATTTGCAGAACAAAAATGGGAAATGGTCAAGGTATCTTACTTTCATATCGTCTGCATGTTAGTATATCGAGTAGCAACGAGGTAGCTCCCGTACCCTACATTCAGCGTTCTTTAAAAAAATGAGTTTTATGACTCACTCATTCAGTTAACAAACACATGACATTTTAAAATAACTGGAAAAACTTTCGTTATAGGGTAACAATTGTATGCAGATAATTATATTTCGCATTCTGTGCACCCAACTTTTCATTATCTAAATAATTTTTGTGTTAGTATCCCCGTCACACTGAGCTCGTTCCTACTACGTCCTTGCTAATTTTGCCGAACGGGCATAGTCTGTGTGTAAACTGAGTGGACGTAGTAAATATTCTACGATATCTGTTTACGAACTTCTGACTACCGTCTGATTCCAAAAAGTGTTCAAAAATCGGGCGACATCCGTCTAAATTTAACGGTGCAACTACCTGAACGAGATGACGTATACAAACGAAATTTGCCGTACTTAAATCGTTCTAAAATGCTGCTAGACGTCATACCAAACGAGCATTGTATATTAATTTTCAAGTTCTAAAATTAAACGTAGTGACAACGTTCCTTTAACGGGTTAGGGACTTACTCTGAACGAGAAGGACGTACTACGAACATACGTTCAATTTTTAAACAGAACGGCATGTCATAATCCCGTCACACTGAGCTAGTTCTCACTGCGTCTAGTAGTTCTTTGGTAACGGGCTCAATCTGTTTACACACGGACTGAACGTAGTGCAGACCTTTTAGGAATCTAGTAACAGACCGTTTACAATCTGTTTACGAACTTGGCGAACGGGCCCGAACGGAGAGAACCGAAAGGCATTCCGATTTTTTTAACAGTTCGAAAAAAATCGTACTGGCTTCAAGTTCTAAAATTAACGTGAGTGACAACGTTCCTAATGGTGCCTCACACTAGAGCGTGTGAGGAACGTGTGTCTGCGTTCACGATTTCACTCGAAATTTGACTATGTCCAAAATACGCTCAGAACGCTCCATTTTCCCTTCCAAAATGGAATTTTATGAGCTCTAAACGACTGAGAGCGAATAAATAGCGTTAGGGTAACGACGACTGCGCGCGGCTTAGCGTCCACCTAACGATTGCCTAGCGTTAGCAACGACTGAACAGCGATGTCCAACTTATGTCTAGCGTGTTTGGACGTGTTAAAGAACTTAGGAAACGCAAACATGTGCGTATTGAGTAACGGACTGCCCGACGTTCGTGGAATGTTAATTGCATTTTCGCGACGTCTATGAGCGCGGACTGTCGTTCGAAAATCGCTTGGCAAACGTAGGAAAGCGTTTGCTATTCGTTGGTATACGCAAAAGAAACGCAGAGGAACGCTGAGGTCAATTTATTTTGAACATGTTCAAAATTTTGGGCGTGTAACAGCTTCTTAAAGACGCTTTAAAGCGCTGGGCATTCGCTACTTGATCGTTTAAGCGTTTTGGGGAACGTCCTTCATTCGTTCGAAGTGCGTCCAACCAACGCACAACTTTTGTTTATATATGTTTTACCCAATTTCCTCATTCACCAAATGGGGGCGTATGTTTTTTACCTCAATATCCTTATGTCACCAAACGGGGCGCCTTGGTGTCATCGAATAAAAAATGATTAAAGCTAATTCTTTTATTCTGTTTGTGTCAGTAGTTTTCCCTCCCTGTTAAGTGCTATTTTTACATGTAAGTAATTATTCGGTATCATGAAATATAAACATTTTGGACATGAAAATATACATGTAAGTGTTTTCTGTGAATATCAAGGTATAAACGAATCTATAACACTTTTAAATGTTAACAAAATTTGTTTCTATATTTTATTTATCATTTGGAGCAATTATACCTTAAAATACGCAGTTCAAAAGAACACCAGCAGAATTACACTGTTGATTCATTAAGCTGGATACTATTATTATTTATTATTATTATATGTTTATTTATTTTATCATTAGTTTCAATATATACTATTGTTTATTTGTTTATTGTTTTTTGCTTTTTGTTTTTGTTTTGCTCTAGCCACATCATTTTGCCAGCTTAAAATTTCCTGGATTGTTAGGTACCCCCTCACAACTCTCCGGGAACCTGGCAGTGGCGGATCCAGACGGGGCGCGGAGACCCGCAACCCCTTCTTTGATTAAAAAAAAAAAAAAATGATTGACTGTAGGCTATATGTTAGAATTGGAAAATTTCGCCTGCACCTATTTTTTTTTACTCAAATTCAGGATGCACACTCGTATCAAAATCCTGGATCCAATACTACTATGGTTATTTCTTAGACGAAAAAAAATTGAATAAATAATAACAATTGATTGTTAAAGGTTTTTTATCTCTCTTGTTTTTACCACAACGTAGATTTTTTATTATTTTATTCTTTAACAGTCAAACTTTTGATTCAACCCTCACTTAGACAGAAACATTGTTTTAAACGTGGATTTAGACCAATAGCAACCCTACACCTCAAAATCGATTCATGGGATAGCACCGAGGGGGCTTTGGTAAGTCAAAAAAAAAAGTTGCCAGAATGGTTATTGTTGTGGATGAAGTACTCTTATTTTCAATTATTCAATACCCGGTCATGGTTTACGAAAAATCCAATATACAAAAAAATAATAAAAATAAACATCAAAATTATTTATGTGGCTGGATCATAAAAAAAATCCAACCTTTGACAACAGTGTAGTAAAAATGTAATGTTTCTATTCAAGAAAACAATACCATCTTATAACACCTATATTGTATTGAGTGTATGTAGTTAAAAGAGTATGACCCCTTCGTCTTGATTAGGTGTGAGAAATTAAAAAAGTTATTTTATCTAATATGAAACAAGCCCGTCCATTATTAAGATCTCTTCATTAAAAGCGCACGCTGATTTTTTTTTCACCCATCAATTATTTAAATTTAAGTGCTCAAAAAAAAAATCATAATTATGAGGGGTATAATACCTCAGGATCATTAGGGAAAAACAGACCAAAAAGGAAAACAAACTGTTCATGCAGTTATTTCAGGATGCATTGACTGTTTAACACTTTTAACATGCCAATACAATGAATAATATCATGATAAAACACTTTTGTGCCATAAAAGAGATGAACAAAGCTTCCCACAACTCCCACCCAAACAAGAAGGGAAAAATGTTTCTTGCACAATGTTATGTTCCAAACGACTTTTGTCTATTATTAAAACTTTTTTGAGTTTCATATCTCAATTACTCAATAATGTTCTTTTAGTTTCTTTTTCTATTTTCATCTTCACTCTTCCCATTATTTATATTCATTCGTTATCTCTCCTCTCTCTCCCCTTTCTCTCCTCTCTCTCTCTCTCTCTCTCTCTCTCTTCTGTCTGTTCTGTGTTGCTGTTTTTTTCATTCTGTTTTACCTCTCTTTCCTTTTGTCTACACTCTAAAAAAAATGAGTAAAATCTTACCCAATATTGAGCAAAAGGTAACTCGCGTGAAATTGAGTAAAAAAATTACTCATGCCGGTTGAGCTAATCTTACTGAGTAAAAAATATACTCATGCGGTTGAGCTAAATGTTACTCAAGAAAAGAGTAACTTTTAGTCATCTATGTATCATTCCTAACTTAGCTTCGAAAAGGATAACCATTAACCATTAGTTTACTCATTTTCTTGGCGAGTTACCTTTTGACTTGTTAGAGTAAACAAAATTTACTCCGTTGGGAGTAAAGCATTTGGTTTACTCCGTTGGAGTAAAGCATTAGTTTACTCATTTTCTTGCGGTTACCTTTTTTTTTACAGTGTACCCAGGTCTCCTTATCTGTGTTTCTCTTCCGTTTCCCTCATTCTTTCCCGGTGGTCCCAGGCTTTTGGTTTATACCTATCTAGATACATCATAATAATGTTTTTTTTCTTACCAAACTATGAGGTTTGTTTCTGAAATTACATAAATACCACTTGACGAAAATCTTTCTTAAACTACTTCATGAAATGATAGACTATTACTAATAATAGTTACATTTATGTATCACTTATATACATGTATTCCTACTCGGTGTTTATAAGGGCTTTTAATGTTAACTAACTATTACCAGGCTAGTGAGGCGAACTCTGAAAGGCGCTCGCAGCATCCAGTATTATTGATAATATAACGTCATATAATATAGCTAGTTCCAAAATGAAATAAAGATTAAGAGCCACAGTTATATTGAATTACATGTCAATTGATTATCCTAATCTCTTCTCCGATAATCATGATAATAGGAAGATTTAATACCATTGTTATTTTTTTTTTAAACGAGAGGAAAAAATCGATGCATTCAAAGATATTGATTAAAAAATGAAAAGAAATAGTAATAACCATAATTGAAAAAAAAACTTCCGAGATAGATAACGCATTTGGACGACCAGAGAACGACGAAGGAACGAATAGAGAACGACAAGGGAACGAACATCCAACGGCATAACGTTCACACTGCTAATGCCAGCGCATACAGAACCTATTGATAAGTGCGTTGTTACGCGCTAGAAAACGCTAAAAACTGTGAAGCGCTTAATAAATATGAATTATCTCAGCGTACATTTGCGTTCAAGACAACGTACTAATTGCGTATGAATAACGAGTAGCAACGTTTCGAACGTACACACAAATTCAAGAACGCTGTGTCAAACGTTAGCTCAACACGCCGTATGTGTAGGCACCTTTAAACGGTTGGACTTACTCTGAACGGAAGGACGTACTACGAAGTGGTACCAAACTTATTCATGCTGCGCATAGGCACTTTTAGTGACCGTTTGGACGTGCTACGGACGGTATAGAGTGAACGAGCAGTTTACTCGTTCTGAAGGGTAACAACGTATTGCGGACGCGATAAAGACGAATTGACGTAACGAGAACTATTTATGAACTGCCTAGCATCCGTATTCAAGAAATTATTTTCAAAGTTATAAGTTCCAACCCGACCAAAGCCCGTTCAGCATTTTTTTTTAAACGGCAAAAACGGGCAAGAACGTTATAGAACGACCTCAGTGTGACGGCCCCCTTACGCCATATATCGCCAACCCGGCAACGGAAAGAAACCTTGGCTTGAGCTATCTCACAGCCTCCAAGAGTTCAGTTGATGTAAGAGAGGATGAAGATCCTCCCCCCCCCCCCCCCCACCAGGTGGTCAACCATACGTATGCTTGCTTCCCGATCTTCTCCGGAAAAGGGGTATATTTTAGGGGCTTAGGTAGGGGGGGGAACAAAAATCATTGAAATAGGGCGTCTTATATCAATTTTTCCCGACTATTTTAGAATTAGGGTAGTTTTCAATTCTTTGAGGAGAATCCTGAAATAGGGTCCAAATATAGTCCAAAAGCCTGTGAAAGGGTTAATTTTGCTGGCTCCCCTTCCAAAAAACCTGTAATAGGGGTAATTGTGATGCACTTTCCTTCCAAAACCCGAAATAAGGGTATCGGAAGGAGCATACGTGTATGATTGACCCCCTGAATGGGGGGGGGGGGGCGGGAAGGAACCCAATGATAAGATGCTTGATTAAACTTACCAATCGTT
>CALNVZ010003434.1:22385460-22388446 GCA_940671915.1 Paracentrotus lividus | reverse complement strand
GATTTTAAATTCTATATCCTTCTCCTCCTTGATCCGTTCCGTCTCTTTCATCCTTTCCTCTCTCATTTTCTCGATCTCGGAGAGGAGTCTTGAGTTGACATCTTTCTGACCAACCAACCTATCTTCTAGTTTTTGAATGGATTGCATCATTTCTTGCTTCTCCTTTAATAGTATTTCTATGTTTCTGATCAAGAAGGAATTGACACGAAAAAAGAGGGACGTTATCATGAAGAAAGATCATTCTAGTTTTGAAACTCGTTCATATGTATATCCATAATACTTTATTCAGTATAAGAGAAAGCCACTTTATTGTTGGCATCCATATTTCAAAAATGTATGTTTAATGCAGCGAAAATTGAAAAGCATAATTTTAAGGGCACGTCTTTCATTTCTGAGTCGCAGACCCAAATTAATACAATGCATTTTGTTGCAATGCATTTTGTTGTAAGATATGTTGTCCCTCGTATGTAAATAGTGTAAATACTGTAAAATATGATGTAATAATTTGTACATAATTATGTCTTAAATATGATGTAATAATTTGTACATATGTTTTACTTTATGTAAATGTTTATATAATCACAGTAAGCAAACTAGACGGGGCCAACCTAGACTAGCTTTAGCTATTTGTTGGCTCCATTTACCAAATGCATATTTATATTGAATTCTGTTTATGTATATTTTTTGCAATATTGGTAATAAATAAATACAATAAAATACAATACAATAGATATCAAAATGGGGCGGATTGGCTAGGTTAATAAATCCCGAGGTGAGTGGAAAAGGCAAGAAGGAACTAACTCTTTAACTCCGGCGTCCAATTGCTTCTCTGCTCCTAGTTTTCCTCTAAGCTCCCTTATTTTCTTCTGAGCAGATTTGTGATCTTTCTCCATTGCCTACAGTCAATTCAAATGTATTGATAGAATTAAAACAGAGAAAATGACATTGAAGTTGGTATATGCCTATTTATCTCAAAATTGCATGCTTTATCCATGACATGCATTAATATAAAAACTAATATTCATCAATAAAACGTGAGGGCTTAATAAGAATAATCCACACTAAGTAACTTTTTTTTTGGGGGGGGGAGTCCGATCAATAATGACAAGACACAGTTTTTTTTGTTTTGTTTTTGTTTTTTTTTTCGTTTGTCCAAAGTTACCGATGGCGGATAGCAATATGCCCGGATATTATAAAGTGTATTATTTGTAATGAGAGACTAGCTATTGAACAGTGTATGTGATGAAAGATTTTTAATACCATAAGAGACAAATCATGATATTTGGAATATGTTCTTATACCTGTACAGTAGAGAGTGCGTTGTGATACTGATCAACCATCATAGCGTTGATTCGTTCAAATTCTTGCATACGGTTTGTTATGTGGTTCACCTGCCTCATCAAAGCTGCATTCTGGATGGATTTGATTTTTAAAAGGAAAAGGATCATCGAGTTAGCGACGAAGAATACGCAATGCTGGGCTTATTCTCTCTGCTTGCACTTGTATGTCACGCCTAGATTAGAAATATTTGGTGACTCCACTGCCTTTCTATAAAGAAGTGAGATGTACGTAGGGGATGGCGTACCAAAAAATAAACTGTTCTCCTCTTCGGAGTCTTGACAATATCATACCTTCTTAATCATGAAAAGAACAAGACAAACTAACCAACCAACGCCCCCCCCCGCCCCAAAAAAGAAAAAAAAAAAAAAAAAAAAAAAAAATTACGATGTGGCATTAGCAGGGCCAACGCTGAGTGAAAGTTTGGAGTGAGATACTGCGAGGGAGCGAAGCGAACCAAAGCCGAGGCGCGAAGCGCCCGAGGGGGAAGGGTTGGAAGGGGGTATCCCTTCCACGGTAGGGAGCTTTTACAATGACATTTGAAATTGGTGTAAATCTGGTGCAGTACTAGTCATGATTCTACAAAAAAGGCAGGATTCAGTGTACTAAATTATACAGGTTATATTGATTTCATGTAGTGCACTGAAAAAAATACCGCATGAAAAATAACAAACTTTTGTAAGTGCATTTTCCAAATCAACTGTCTTATTAAGCTAGCAGTACAGAACCTTCTCGTTTCAATAAAAACACACATAACATAGTTATTAATATAATTAGGTAATGATATCTACCTTCTACAAGCACCCTTCCAAAATCATTCTCACTCTCAGATACAAAATCGAATCATCAAAAAGATCGTGATTTTGTAAGGAATTTTATTTTCAACTCACCATGAACGATAATCAGCGCGTACTGTCTGGTTCGTAGAGGGCTATGTTGACAGACGTACGTGGCCATCGCGATGCGCAAACTCTGGCTGAGCCACACGGGGCTTGGGCCGGCGCGACGTACAGCGGCAGTCGACAACAATTAGCTCGTGTTTGCCCGGCAACCGAAACCGATTTCCATTGGTTTAGCTTTGCGCATTGCGGTTTAAATGTTGAAACTTTCGACGGGGCATATGGAATATCTCGAAATACTAGGAATTTTGGAGACTTTTATGTTTATACTTTCCTATTTTGGGGGTTTGGAGTGAGAACTTCGTTTGATTCAGCGTGAGACCGTGAGATTTGGGTGAATGCGTGAGACTCACGCAGATTGCGTGAGAGTTGGCAGCCCTGCATTAGTTGCGGAGCTATGAGGGTCTGAGGGTACCCCTCTCCCCCTCCCCATTCAAATGAAGAGATCAATGCTAAGAGGGTTGAGATTTAGGGGAAAGGAAAATGACGTGAGTTTCCATATCTAACCGAACATGATAAAAACACGATCCTTTGACAGGGGGTGGGGCATATTTTTTATTTATTTGTATTTTTTTTATTTATTTATTTATTTTTATTATACAGTGTGTCCTAAAAAGAGGACCGAGTTCAAAGGTCAGTCATTCCAAAAGTATATAGTTTATTCTTGTGATTCGTTACTAAAATATTATGTAACTCATCAAGCTTTAATTTGAGACATTGCTGACGTCCAAAGTGTAATGGGTCACAGA
>CALNVZ010003434.1:22227960-22382960 GCA_940671915.1 Paracentrotus lividus | reverse complement strand
ACAGTTGTTCTTGAGGAGGAACTACCCTGACAGAACTCAGGTCGGGTAATACCGGTGGTGATACGCTCACCGAGATCTCCTTTGGAATGATATCCTCAAGCTCAAAGACTCTCTCTTGATTCGGGCAGGTGATCAAAGGCAGTTCTTTCTCAGAAAAATAAATCGTAGGAGACGGCATCTCGCAAGGAATATCGGCCTGTCCACGATCTATTCCAAATATAACATCTGATCCAGGACTGTCCGACACTTCTTCAATGATTGGTTCAACGTGGCCGGAAAGATCACTTCCGAAATCTGACGTTGATGACGACGATGATGCCAGCGATAATGACGAGGACGAAGTAAAAAGACCGCTCACCTTTTTACTAAGGCCATCAGATGGAGAGTCGTTCTCGTCTAACAAAAAACGGACGGTCTTACGTCGTGGACCAGGCGGTGGGGATTTAGTCTCCTGTCGACCGTTCTCAGTCTCGGTCAAAAGATCACTCTTACTAACAATTTCATGGTCAGAAAGATCATGAGTGTCTGCGTCCCTTGGGGACAGAAGTTCTCCCATGAACTTCTTGGTGGTAGCACTTGACGCTGATTCGTCACCTTCTTCGAGTACTCCAGATTGGCCAACAGAAGAATGATTAGAAGAACGTATGATACCGACGTCCTTGCAACTATCATCGGACGTTCTTGCAGAACTGGGGTTCACCACATGCTCTTCTGCCTTGTCCATAGTTAAAGAACTTCTAAAGGAGGAATCGGCAGTATTGTTCACAAATCGCTTCCCTCCCTCTTCTGGAGGGGAACAGCTCGTACATGTAGGAACTTCTTTCTGGATCTCGCCAAGTGCTTCTCTAATGTCTTCGGTTGTGTACGGCATCAGCTCAATGTCGCATTGGTCCTTGTCACGTTCAGTTGGAGATGAATTCTTTTGTGATGACATATTTGGCTGATCGTCTTCTGTGGTTCCCGTTTTGTTTGAGGGATGCTTTTCAGTGGAATCGGTCACGTTCCTATTCTCATAACTATGACCAGCACTGTAAATAAGATGTAAGATACAAGAAGAAAAAATACTGATGATCTCAACATCATGTTTCGTCTCGGAACCGATCACCAATGCTACTCAACTAGCAACGGGAGCCAAACAGCCCCCCCCCCCCAAAAAAAAAAGGGGGAGGAAACGTTAATAGGCCTAGGCCCTTTATTACTTTATGTTGTTGGTGGATTTTTGTTGTTTTTTTTTTTTAATTTTTTTTTATTTTTATTTGTTTTGTTTCGTTTGGTTTTGTTTTTTGGCCTGTTTTTTTTTTTTTTTTTTTTTTTTTTTTTTTTTTTTTTTTTTTTAAGTTTTGCTTCTCCGGCTTTGTTCAAACTTTCAGTTCCCTATAAGTCTATGGTGTTCTGTTTTCACCCCCATTATTGCTGAAGATTAGCAACAATTACCCTTTTGAGTGCTTTTATCATGAAAGATATTGCAACTGCTTAGTCCAACTTACAGAATGGCAGAAGTTGACTTGGAACATCGCGAGTCGAGCTGAGGTTTCTCTTGATTATCATCTAAGTTGAGACTGTGACTTGACTGATCTATTTCTGAAGATAATGACCTGTGATGAGCCATGTCAGATTGAACATCCCGGTTCGACTTTGTTTTCTGGAAAGTGAGGACATAAATAACCAACGTTCAGAAAGAAAGAAAGACCTAGCCTATAGACGTGCTTTCACGATTCATTCTTCCCAAAGACAACAAAAGACTGGAATATGCTGTCATATGACATCACATATCTCAATAACCCATCAGCATTTAAACTTAAATTGACAAAATAACAGTTTGAATAGAAATTCTTTCGACAAGACCTCTGCCACACCTAACACTAACAGGAACTTTTCAACATGAACATGACAAACCGAGGCGAGAGATGACAATTTCACTGTTTCACGTGAAAGCTTTAAAATAAATCAATATTTTGCTGACCTGAAACTATGTTCCAAACTATCAGCAGATACGCAGTGCCTTCTTGACAGCTCCAATGACTTTATTGGTCCATGTTATCTCCTTTTTCGTGGTCGTTAATAGATTTAAAACAAATACACTGAGGAAGAAGAAGAAGAAGAAGATTTAATCGGAATTCAAGGTTCGTCGATTGTTCAGTTCATCGTGCACAGACCACGTGTATTTGTTTTCCTATGACGTCAGAGATTGTACGCGTACTTTCATAGAGCGCATAAGGGCGCGTATGACGCGCTTATTATTAAAAAAAAAAATCCCCTGATGCGCTATTACGTCATCTTAATAATGATGTCATAAAGAATAAATTCAATTTACGCGAGCAATCTGCAGACATGAATTGAACTTTATCTCCAGTTCGTCATCTTTCTCAAAAAACATAAATCTGATATACATCGGGTTGAGATATAATACCTCTTGGTAGGTAAACGGAAGGACAAATTTTCCTCCGATAAGTGACCGATGAGCCAAACAGCTCAGTGGAATGGGGTTATTATTGTATAATCTCTCTTTCGCCATCTTTATGTCTTTCTCTGTTTTCACTGATAAGCTCTCTCTATCTCACTCTCTCTCTCTCCTTCGTATTTATCCATTTCTCTCCCTGGTGAAACTATCACCCATATCCAGCAATGCAAAGTCCTCTTTTCTCTTGCTGACTGTCTCTCAAAACCCAACTTTCACTTCCAATCATATCCATATTTTTCATGTCTCATCTCTCACCCTCTCTTCAATTAAAATCTCTCTCTCTCTCTCTTTATCTCTATCTCTCTCTCTCTCTATTTCATTATATCTATTTCACGTCCGCTCCATCTTTTCCCTAATACAATTTCTCTTTCTTTTCTGTCATTGAACTGCCTCGCGTATCCGTCTCTCTTTACTGGGGTCACATCTCTCCTCTGCCTTATCAAATCTCAATCCCTGCCCCATCTTCTTATTCTTATTAACCTTCACTTTAAAAGGCAGAATAACTCAGTTAAAGGTTGAAATTTGTTTTTGAAACTTGTGTAAAATTCACAGGGGGTCAAGATTCTGAAGTTTCATGCCAAGATATTTTCAATTTCCAAATTGGTCAACACGTGCAGCACAAACGGCCGTTATTAATCGCATAAGTTTCATCCTAAGAAAAATTCTGGATGTACAGTAGATTCAGTACATTTCCCAATATTTCTCCAATAGGATTTAACTTTGTCTTATAAACTATTTCATCGTGTTAAGACATGGAATCCCGTATAAGTACACCTATTTTTCACGATTTTAGACTGGTTAATTATTCCAAGGGGATAATTTCTTGAGTTTTGTGAGATTTCATTACCATAAATTGAAGTGGAAATTGGCAAAGACGAGCTTGCAAGAATAACAACTGATAGCCGTGTCACATCAGTGAAACCGACTCCAAACTGACCACCAACTTGCCATTCATGGTAGTGTAATATTCTTTTCAGTCTGATGTCGGTTAAACTGGTGTTGCTCAGCTATTGGGCAGTACACGAAAATAAAACATAAGACATCTGATTTAATTTTTTTGGTATTTTATTGTTTTACATGTAAGTCCTTCCATTCTACCATGGGATTGTGTTATTCTTGAGATACAAGTTCCGATCGGATCAAAGCCAGCAGCCGGGTTTTTTCATTGTAAGTCCAAAGTGTGATCATTTTGAGCATAGCCCAAATGAGTATTGATGAATTGTCTGTATTGAGAGGCAAGGTTCCTAGAAGATCATCTTGTGAGGGAACTGTTTGTTGTTGAGTGAGAATGCCATTTGCAGGTATCCCTTCATGTAGTCCATTCCCTTGATGAGGGTTATGAGTTGACCATCGACTGACTTCTGGTCCTCCTTGCGCTCATCAGAGACGGTGTACTCCTAAAAAAAGGTGTAAAGGCAGAAATAGCATGTGTTACAAAAGTATCAGTTGTATTTACAGAATTTAATATAGTCCACTCCTGTTATTATGATGTGCTTGGGACAAGCCAATTACCTAAATATAATACTGAACACATAGGCATATAGACACAGACACATGTGTGCATGTTTGTAACCGAGACTAAGAGAGTTGCCTTAATTTCATGAAAATTCATCGTATCTGTGCTCGCTGTAACAGGAGTAGACTAGTAATATAGTGTGCAATAACATTCATGTTTGAAATTGGAACCAGGGGACTTTCCTCGGATTCACATGTAAATTTTAAAAGGAGCCTCTCATGTCTCTTTATGAAGTACTGAAATAGCCATCACAAAGATACTCAACTCCAAACCACTCAATATCCATATCCACTCCCATTATGCCAAACACATATATTCAAAGACACGAAATGGGTTATTTCTCTGGCCCGATTTTCAAACTATTGCATTCCAATGTGTCACATAATTTAATTTTTTTTTCCAGAGCACCTCATCCCACAGAAAAGAACATAATTGCACTATTTTAATTTGATGCAAGTTTTCATTTCAATTCATTGTAATTAGTATGCCATCGAATACACCATAATAAACAAATCTCAATTTATACAGGCAAGATTTTTTTAATGTGGATTTCCTTACTAGAACTAGAATATATTTATATGTAAACAAAAGAAAATTTTGGTGTAAAAAGAAAATGTACATACCTTCTTTTCTGATTCGAACATTTCTCCCTCTTGTCCACGAGGCTTCTTGAGCTTCATGCGCTTGAAGTAGAGGTCGTTCAACCTCTCAGGTAGCTTGACAGCACTGATGTCTAGCTTGGTCTGGGTGGCAATGACGTAAGTTTGGTTGATCCTGCGCAGAGGTACACCGTTGATGTCAAAGGGTCCTAGAATACAAAGGAAGGATGGTATAATGGCTTTTAAGAGTAATATGGACAAATTACTGGATAAAGATTGCCTCATTTTCTCAAGAAGGATAAGATACAAAGACATAGCATCCTGAGAGAATTCCAGAGATTTTATTTCTTGGATACTACACTGAAATCTAAACTACAATTGAAAGTATTCAAGTAAAATATATTGATAAACCAATTTCAATACATTTTACACAGACTGATATCAACAAAACAAAATTCAATGGTACAGTAGAAAAAAAAAGAAAAAAAACAAATGAGTGACCACTCATCAAGTAGACTATTGAGGACAAGGTTGAAAACGGACATACTTCCAAAACAAAATCTTAAATTTTCCAAATTTTACACATTTGAATTAATAACATCTTTGTTTCTAACTTTTTCAAATCGTGAATGAAGTATATTTCATGTATCAGACAAGAATTAGTTTCACCAAAATCATCATGTTCTCAGCTTAGTAAAGTCATATCAAATACATAAAACTCCTCAAAAGGAGGTGGTGGAAAAACAAATGCATTTCTCTCAAATAAAATTAATGTGAATAACCTCATCAATATGTAATAAATAGGTAACTTGCATCCATCCCAAAAATCATTTCAATTGTCAATTGGTATGTTTGAACTACTCAGCCTAAATTCACAAAGCAATTTTACGTTTTACACATCATAAACAACAAATTTTTTTTCAGTCCAAGAATTATTTTATAACATCATTATATTCTGCCCATTTGGATTAAAATTGAACATCAATCTTTCATACATCTGAGACTATTAAATGTTTCAGCCCCAATCCAAAACTGAATTCAATTTACCTGTAACAAGGAGGAGACCAGAGTCGAGCTGCTTGAGGAAGACAACCCTCTTTCCCTTGTAGCGTCCAGCCAAGAGAATAAGGACGGTGCCTGGGGTGATAGAAGGCCTCAGCTTGGACTTGTGCTGGCTGAAGGGCTTCTTACGGTTGTTCATCTTACGTGGCAGATCCTCAGTTGTGTAGTAGCGAGGCTGAAAATCGATAGTGGTATGAATAGATCAATAGTTCATGTTTACAGTGGACATGGACAGTTTGAAACATTTAATTTTTTTATCATTGAGGGTTCCGATAAACGTCAGCAATAATTCAATCACAAATAAAACTTATCTGTTCATTTCCGTCACTAATAAATTCTACTATGTTGATGAAGGGTTATGCTACCCCAACTTCCTTTACAAAAATTAGATTGACATACAGGTGGTTTATAATATTAGAAGACTTCAATCTAGGACTACATGATTAGAATGGTGCATTCAGAGAAAGGAAACATGAACAACATGAGTAGTTCAGTATGATGGTTTATTCTGCCCTACTTTAACAAAAGGTACCAAGTGACTTGTCAATCAATTGGGAGGTTTTGATGTTTTCACATTTCATTTCGTGTCATCTTCATCCTGGCCAAATTTCAGATATAAATATTAATCCAGTTAAAAGATATTCAAAGTAAGATATCATGAGATTACATTTAAATCATTTTAAACAATGGATACATTTTGCTCTTTTACATACAACAAATATCACTGTTGTTACTTTGCTTCCTTTTGTCAAAGTAGGGCAGTATTCTGGCTGCCAGATATCAAGCTGTGATACTCACCAGTCTGTTAACACGGACAAGACGCTTTCCTCCATTCTTCTCACCACCGATCTGCTTCTCAACCATAGCAGGCTTCCTCTTCCTCTCCTTCTTGACAACAGTCTGTAAAACAAATAAATTAATTCAATCAATAATTGTTGTACTTGTAGTTTTATAAATTATTTAACCAATAGATTGTCCCAAGCCATCATTTTTTTTTTTTAAGTCAAAGGAATACAAGATTACATGACCAAAATGAATCTAAGGATATTTATTAGCATATGTAAAGTATGGAAGAAAAAAAATCCTACAATAAAAATACATTCTTTAATTTCTCTTTTCCAAGTAATCAACAACAAAAAAAAAAAAAAAAAAAAAACGGCCCGTCTATCAACTGAGCCTCACTGCTTCCAAACATGTGAACTCGACTTTGAATGATTTGTAAGGAAACAACAGATGTTTTGGTTATATTACTTAGATATTGTGTATTTGAAGCAAAATATTTACCTTCTTCTTCTTGTACATAGCTGTCCTCTTGTACATCTGGGAACGGCTGTATCTTGGGATGCCGCCCGTCATCCATTTCTGGCGGGAGGTATGCCCCTTCTTTACTTGGTCGTCTCCCATGCTGTAATATAAACAGTGAAGCAAAGAGCTTTATAAATTAAAGTATTTGTTGGGGATTGGCTTCTTTTAACTGGAAATTATTCTGTAGTGGTTTGGGTGCGTTGATCAATATTAAAATTAGGGGAATAAAACTCAGTTTCCAATAGTAATAAGCATTTGTAACATTATTGAGCCTATATATGCAGATTTTAAATTTTTCAATATTTCCCAAGGTAGCGGCACGCGTGGAGTGGAGCCGTTATGAACTTACCGAGACTAGCATAGACGGGACTACGTACGAAACATCAACACAGTCGTACTCAAAAGAACTCACAAAAAGGCAATATGACAAAACATGGAAAATTCACTTACCAAATTGTTTCCAATCTTCTTCTCCTTATTTCCTTTCCTTGAGCACTGTCCCTTATGTCCTCAAAGTAGTAAATTTTAGTATTCAACCGCTATATCGTACATCTTTGCCACCGATTCCACTGACAAGAGAAGCAAGTTATTCAATGGCGGGATAAATTGGTGCCGCCTCTTTTGTCGAAGGTTTGCATTTCGACGATGTCTCCATTACGAGTCGAATGTGACATGGCAACAGTAGTTACCTTGTTTGTTTAATTCGTTGTTAGGATGATTAGCTTTTGATTCACTCGCGAATAGAATGAAAAAAATAATAACTAAATAAAAAATAGTAGGGCCTCGTAATAATAAATAATAATATAATATTAACAAAAGTTTGTTTTGTTTTTAAAGCTATATATGAGGTAGAGAGGCCTGGTGATTTCCAATCTTTTAAAGTGAAGGGCTGGGTCACAAGTGGGGGGGGGGTGGGGGGTGAACAAGCTAAAATCGTGAATGTATAGTAACTTTTGTGTTTTGTACATGTTTGCTGAGAAAAGTTGGCTGAACCCCCCCCTCCCCGCCCCTCATTATACTATAATGATCTTTTTTTTTTTGCTTTTAGTTTTTCATTTTCATGTTTGTTCGTTTATTTGTTTTTTGTTTTTGTTTTTTATTTATTTATTTTATTTATTTATTTATTTTTTTTTTTATTTATTTATTTTTTTTTTTTTTATTTTTTTTTTTATTTATTTATTTATTTTTTTTTTTGGGGGGGGGGGGGGGGGGGGGAATAAGTCCAAATTCTATCCAAGATTTACTGGGGCAATTGTAGGCCTAAATTTCCTGCCCCATTTTCCCCCTCCCCAATGAATGTACGTACTTTGTTAAAAAGAAAATAAATAAAAGAGAGACAAAGACAAGATGTATTTCAATTCAAGTTTAATTTTATTTACAAACATGAAGAAATACAGATTATAAGGAATTTAAAAGTAAAGACAAAGTAAACAAGACTAAGCTCATCCGGGCCCCCATTACAAAAATATCTCGTCACCCCCAACCCCATCCCCTCATCCACCTAAAAAAAATCTAAGCAAAAAAAAAAAAAAAAAAAAAAAAAAAAAAGGCTAAGCTGCGGGCCCATGCAAAAATATCTCGTCCCGCCCCCCCCCTCTCCACCCCTAAAGAAAAAAAAAAAAAAAAAAAGACCAAGCTCCTCCGGGCCCCTTGACAAAAATATCTCGTACCCCCCCCCCTCTCCACCCCTAAAGAAAAAAAAGGAACAAAAAAAAAGAAAAAAAAAAGGCTAAGCTCCTTCCGGCCCATAACAAAAATATCTCGTCCAGCCCCCCCCCCCCCCAAAAAAAAAGTCTAAGGAAAAAAGGGGGGATTGACGGCAGGCCGATTTAAGCACTCAATCTACCCTATGGCCGATACACGATGACCTTTATGATGTGCCGAGGGGCGGAAAAAAAAAAAACATCTCTCCATTTTTTTTTTTTTTTTTTTTTTTATTTTTTTTTTTTTTGTGTGGAAGGTACATTTGCTTATTTTACGCGATGTTTACATAACACACCTCTCGCATAATCGTGATCGCGATCACAGGCACTCTATCTCTATATTTCCATTTCATTTTTTTCTCAAAGCGACCATACAAAATCGAGTGGCAGAAAAATCGGGAGACTGCTGAAAATCGGTGAGTTTTTGCTCTCATTTCACCTTTTTAGTTCAGTTAAGCATTGTCAGAGATTAGTTTAGATTTAAAAATAAATATTAAAGTGCACATTGACTCTCAAATTTAAACGTTATAACGGATTGAAAGTGTAAATTTAGGTTAGACAATTATTTTTTGTAACCACGCCAGAGTCACATAGAGTCAGAGGCACGAGTTTGATATATCAAACGAGTGTAGTGCATGAGTGGGTAGCGGGTAGGCCCTAGAGTCCTCTATAACAATAATAAGGTAAGAAAAGGAGTAGATTCTTATTTACAATCCAAAGCATATTCGAACGAAGCGATATGCACCACGCACAGCACAGTGATGCAATGAAGCTACATGTAGGTGAGGGAGTCACTAAATCCATCTAATGATCTATTGCATTTGGTCTTTGATTGGATCTATTGTTGGATTGCATCAACTTAACCAAAGAAGAAATGGCTGGACTCCACCCCCACAAAGAAAGGTCTACAAGCTCATATGTACAGAGCTCAAGGACAATGCATTTTGATTATGGGGCACTCTGATTAGCTAACGCATGAAGCTCCGCCTCCCGGTTGCGATGACCGAAGTGCGTTGACCATTCAGCGATTCAGCTGTTTCCCGAAAGAACACTTTTATCGTGCACGCTATCAATCATAACCAACGCAGACCATTTTCCAAGAAAAACTGCAAGACTCGACTTAACAAAACGTGTCCACGGAAAGCCACTGTTTCAATATTTTTTAGGGTAAAGAAGATCAACACATCCAACTGTCCATTTCCGTGGCTGCAATAATTATAATAAAACATATGAAAAAATGAGGAGTTACCATACCAAAAAAATAAATGACGAGTCAAATTTTATCGTAACTATTGTTCATTGGAAGGCACAAATGGTAGTGTATTTCATATGCTTTCGTGATCATTCGAGCGTCGTACATATTTGTGGAGTTAAATTCAATGTGCCCCCCCCCCCCCAACCTGGAACAGCACGTACAGGCGCCACAAATGCGGCAGTGATAATCCGACAAAATGAAAGTATAGATAGGTCTATAAACCAACATAATACACAGGAAAGTGCCGAGATTGAAAAAGGGGGAATTCCACATCTGGCAAAAATCTATAAAAAAAAAATGTTGATGGCAATTTGCTAAAAAAAATTAAAACCATGTCATTGACAGACATTGTCAAAAACAAAAGCAGCTAGCAGTCATTTTTAATTTTATCTAGACTCTATTTTAGTATGGACTGCACGGTCCAAATATGGTTAAACCAGCCATACGGGCACAGCTCAGAAGGAAGGCTGGCATGGCTGGAAGTGGTGGTCACATAAAAACACGGGGCTCCGCTTGGCCTCGGGGGGTCTCTGCACCGGCGGTGCACGAGCGCGAGCCTAGCCTGGCGCTGCTCGCAAATCGTACCTAGATTCAAACTCGAGCACATTTACACATTAGCGTGGCGATGTCGTGGACACCACTGTGCTTTCAGACTTCACTCTTTCATATTTTTATTAAGGTGTCTGAACTAATCATCCACGTTATTACAGTAATTTTAGGGTCATTTGTTTCAATCATCGTCGACATCGTACATCCACGTACCACACAAGTCATACACAACACACACATACCCAGTTCGCGAAGAAAAAAAATGCGAGCGTAGGGATGACCATTCGAAATATCAGGGTATATATCTGCACACTTATTTAATAAACGTGTTCAAAAGTTCAGGAATATGAAGTTTAAAAGCCACTCTATATGACAAAATATTTAATGAGGACAGATTGGTTTATAAACAATGTAATTTAGGGGGATTTCAAACACAATTTTCATTGAGGTCTACTCACGTTAGTTAGGGATATTAAAGAGGAAGTGATAGGTTTGATGGGATATGAGTTATTCTCCGATCAAGACGCAATTATATGGCATAGACATGACACGAGTCGTGTCTCACCCATAATTATGGACACTAGTAGTGTCCATGTCCTACCCTGGCCACCCCTCCCTGGCTCTAAATCCTGAAAATTTAGTCTTTTTTCCTTCTTGCATGGTCCTTGTTGGGTATACTACCGCATTTTTTCCCCCTCTCAGATACTTATTTACATGCTGCAGTGTCAATATATTAAACTTACTCTGCATGCGTGCATATGGGACCAGGGCGGGGCCGCCTCCACTCCCCGTGAAATTAGTGCCCTAAATCGGAAATTTGGGGCATATAGCCCCCCAGCCCCCTCCCCCCTCCGCATACCTTAAAATATATTAAAAGAAACATGGATGGACGACTGACTCGATGAATAAACTATTCTATATAGCTATGCGGGGCATTTCATCAAAGGCCTGACTTTAATTGTCAGACGTTTTATCCGCCAAACTGTTATAATTAGCTACTGAAATCTGATATTGGCTGAGAGCAAATTTATTGGATAAAATGTCCGACAAGTCCTTTGATGAAATGCCCCCCCCCCCCAGATTATGACGGTTTTTATGACCCTCCATTTCTGCCTCGATCACCGGTTGTATTTTAATAATTTAAAGTATTTTGATTAGTATATATTTTAGTATCATTCTACTAGCTGCCCACCCCTATATCATGTATATAAACCGATAATAAGATCTTCTCCTCTCCGTATACCAGAACCGCTATAGAGATTCCTGGTCCGATCCCCCTAAAAAGTGCTCTGCCGAAAGTATACAAGGCTCCAATGACCCTTCCCCCTCTGTAAGTCCCCTCCCCCCTCAAGGGGCGCCAAAATGACCTTAGATGGGCGCCAAATTGAGCAAAATGTAAAAAAAAAAAAAAAAAAAAATGAATTGGATTGACGGCCGATTTACCTCTTAAACCTATCCCTATAGCTCATATATGACCTTACGATTGGCCGAAGTAAAAAAAAAATGTTCAACACCTACCCCCCCCCCCCCCCACCGATACATAGAGGGTGGTTTGAGTGATTTTGCTCTTATTATGCTCAGTGATTCCCTCATGCTCTTTCATTTAGTTTTCATTTATTTTTATTTTTTATTATTATTTTTTATTTATCTGTAAAAATAATTTATTTCTACCGGATGGTAAGGAGCCTAAAACAACATCATGAATATTCATATATTTCCCACGGGTCGGTGAATGGTTGAAACTTGCGTCGAAACAATAATTATATTCACTATTTTCAGGCTTTCCTATCCATAATGGAGAATTTATCATGGACCGTTGTGTATTCCCAAGATGTACAAGTTAAATTAGAATCTTTCTGGAGAGCAATTGACATTTGGTGGCTGAAACCACACGTTATAAATCGCCGACTATCAGCTGCAGTAGAAGAACACCGGATCGACGGACACTCAGGAGGCATTTCGCCCGAAACTCTACCGGAGCTCTCCGGTCTAGAACGCCCCATTCGGACTGAAGAGCAGTGGCTCGCTTCCCTGTTGGAAGATTTAAAGCAGCTCGCATCTCAAGAAGAAAGCACTAAATCGGTGTCTGTTCGAGAAAGAATAGATCACCATGTTTCTGATTTCAACGATTCTAGGCATGAAAGATTACCAAATCCAAATGAACAAACGAGATCCCCTACCAAGAGGCTCTTGAAGAGGAAATCTGCCAGTTTCAGTGAAGAAACAGATGTTGAGAAAAATGTACAGAATGTAAAAACAAGCAAACAAATTGTTAATGATGAAACGATGTTGGTTGACGAGACCAAAGATTATGTTATATGCATTAGAAAATTGCTGTCAAGAAGATCTTCAGACGCTGCAGTCCGTGAAGTAGGAATATTTGGTATGCCAATAATATAACGATTAGCTGTTCAAACTGCAGTGTACTCAGCCGAGTCATTTTTGGTGATCTTCTTCGGTTGGTTTCCTCCAGTTTGGAGAACAGCAAATATTTGACTGATCCAAGATTTGCTATAGTCCTAACTAGACAGAGACTGCTCTGTCTTCATCGTAGGGCTTACCCCTCTGAAGACAAAGAGCTACCATTGCGCAAGCTGTTCAAACTCCAGTGCTGTGATTCTCTGTTAAATTTCCCCAAATTTCATGGGAAAAACTTACGGAATCCCCCAAAACCAAATTCAACAAGACAGTTGGGCATCAAAGACAAGAAACAGATAGATATAGAGAAAATCTACTTCCAGATGCGGGAAGTGGAATAACTTTCATGTTATAGCAAATCTTGGACCAATCAAATATGATCACTGAAAAACACACTCAGCTGTGTATACTGCAGTTTGAACAGCTTGCGCAATGGTTGCTCTCTGTCTTCAGAGGGTATTACGATGAAGACAGAGCAGCCTCGGTCTAAGGCTTAACATGCAAGTTATTATGCCGTATTTCATGGGAAAACATTTAGGAAAATCAACCAAAACCAGATTCAACAAGACGGTTTATTTTCAAGGACCAGAAACAGATAGATCTACTTCCAGATGGAAGTGATGGAATAACTTGCATGTTATAGCAAATCTTGGATTAGACTTATTCAAATATGATCACCGAAAAACGCACTCGGCTGTGTACACTGCAGTTTGAACAGCTCTGTCTTCAGAGGGGATTACGATGAAGACAGAGCAGCCTGTAGGTCTTGAACAATTTATGATAACTCTAATAGTTGGAAATTTCATTTATATACTGTATAAGTGGTTATTTACACAGTGACTCTATTTTCGCAAATTTCATGAATCCGTAAATCACGAAAATTTCCACTTCAATACAAAGCTATTTATAGTAATGAAGTCATCACCGAAATCGTGAAATTTTGCTCTCCTGAGTTTCCCCAACTAGTCCAAAATCGCAAAAATATCTGTACGCGAAAATATTGGCTTATAGTAAATAGTGGTAGTATTTTATGAGCTGTGATTTGTTGAAAGGGTGTCACGTGTCGTTCAACATTCTGGTATGTTGAACGCTTTTTTGTTATGATGAACGGTTTTTTGTTATGTTGAACGGTTTTATCCTGTGTTGAAATGAATGGCGAAATCGATTGCTTTGTTGCGCTAGCGCGTAATAACAGTAAAATGGTGCGCACAACAATAGATACGCGGAGCAACAATATACGTCACAATAGCTTAATTAGCACCAAAAGTTTGGCAAACATTGGCAAAGATAAAACCAGATTAGGCAAGGTCAAATATACTAGGGGTCTATTTACTATAATAAATAGTGCATGCTCTATTAATGCAACATTACTCACTATGTGAACTCCAAATACTAAATTATCCCTCGTGCACATCTGTTTCAACTCGGCCTACGGCCTCGGTGAAATAAATGTGCCCTCGGGATAATTTAGTATTTGTCGTGCACATAATCTAGTATGTTGATGGTAGAGCATGCATTATTTATATAATACAGTACCTGTTATACCACCTACATGTATTTATAAAGCAAAGCAGGTTCACCTCCTAGCAATTTGAAGTCGCATCCTGATCATTGATATTGGATGCTTAAAATTTTTCTGACAACTGTCCAATCGCAACCCAGAGATTATTTTAAACATTTAAGTTCTGGTTTAAGGTACACTGATATGATTCTTAACAGGTATGCAATCATACATCTGGTTAAGTGAGGCTTATACGAATAAAATGAATAATCAAGAACAGTGGTGCTATTCCAGAGATCAAACCTACGACCTTTGCATCCCCTTTCAAGTAATACAACCACACCACTAAACTACTATTAAACTACAACACTTGGGCTATTTTACTTACACATAATTCTTCCTAGACTCTACATACATGTACTTCAGCTCATTTCTGTTTCCCTTACATGATAATATACTAAACTAAAATAATTGTGTGTTTTATTTTATTTTCTTTTTCTTGATTTCATTAGATCACCAGAGAAATGAAGCAACCTTTATTTTGCTGGAATGCGGCATCGGAGTAGCTGATTTCCCAGCATACAAATTTTCATTTCATGGCAATAGGTAACATTATGCAATTTCTGCATTTTAAATGCAACTATATATTATGCCAAAGTTCTGATGAATTTGAGCATACAGGTCACACAAGTTTTACTAATATACCTGTGTAATAATATATTTGTATACTGTTGTATTTTAGTATGATGTCTCAAATTCATTTATAAAATACTTTCTGAAAACAAAACAAATGTTAGTGTTTCCTATTAAATCCCTTATAAAATCACAGATAGAAATCTATTTCCTTCTTTTCGTAACTGATAATCATTAAACAATTCTTCCAACCTTTCAGATTTTATTTTATTAAAATAGCTTTTCTTTTTTCTTAAAGTTTTACTGACCTGTTTCAGCAAAAGGTAATTATTTTCTACAATGTATCAATTGTTGATTATGTAAAAAAAAAAATCAAATAAAAATTGTCTCATGGATGAGAGTAAATTTTCCAATGATGATGATTTTTTTTTTAAATCTCATTTTTCATTGTTGATATGACAACAGTATTGATACAATATATGATATGTTTATGCGTAAATATTTGTAAATTTTAATTTATTTTTTTTCCATGTATTGCTTGTAGAATATCTCTCCTTGTTGATGACACCTACACATCTTGTAAATTCTCTGCATCTATCCCTTCCATCGAATGGCTGAGGAAAACTCTCGCTCCCAAACTTATCAAATGGGCAAGTGAGAGCAGGGGATCTGAGGGGGCTGTTGAGATCAAACCATTGGTACCTATGGACCGGTATACAGAGCTCTACCAGGAGATGAAACAGAAGTATGGTGTGAAGTTTGTCAAGGTAAAGAGGGATCGGTTATTCTGTGACCCGCCATCTCAAAACCACTATTATTAAAGTCACAAATAGAATAGCAGAGCAAATTACAAAAAAGAAGCAGGTGATCAAGCATAGGATATCATTAATGGCTCTTCTTTTAAAGTGATTAATTTGGTTATACCATGGATGTAATACCCTCATGCTTATATTTTGGGAACAACAAGTGTTTGATGTCTTTTCAAAGCTTGGGATTTCTAGCTTCAGAAAACATGTAAAGCTAAATATGAATTCTCAGACTGAAACTCAAATATTTGCAATAAATTGTAGAATTACAATAGCCGATCAAGATCGTTGTTGCATATACTTTACGTTTAAAAAAAATAACGAGCAACCCATCAGAGTTGTTCTTTCTTACAGATCTCAACCCTTAGTGTTATGGGCCCTGGTGACTTTCCTCTAGCTGGTCACATGTTAAAGAAAAATCTATGACATTGGTTAAATGCGAAAGAAAACTACAAGTACTACATCTCTATTTTCAGACAAAAAATAAATAAATGAATAATGGCAATTTATTGGTGATTTTGAGCCAAATAAATTAATTATTAAGATCTTTTAAGCAAAATTTTTTTTTCTTCACTTTCCTACTGCATCCAGATTTGGCCAGAGAACACAGACCCCAAAAAGTTTGTGTATGAGGATGTTGCCATAGCAACCTACTTGCTCCTTCTCTTTGAAGAGGAGAGGAAGGAGAGTGGTGAGGATAAGAAGCAGTCCTTTGTAGACCTAGGATGTGGGAATGGCTTCCTGGTACATATATTGAATAGTGAAGGGGTGAGTACAACGTCTTCCATTTGTCGGAATGAATCATTATTCCTCCTCCAATTGGCACCTTTTATATTTTTATTTTGATCCTAAAACCTGCTAAAAAAATAAAATACATAAAAAGACGTGTTTTATTGTATCTCTCTTCTCTAATTTTTTTCAATGAATTGTATACCTGTATGTATAATTTGTATTATTTTATAATGTAATTGTAAACAATTTTCTGCTCATGCAATGTTATGTAAAATGTATCTACTTTGTACTTTGTTTAATGTTTATACATTTTTCATGTACATGTATTATTTTGTTAAAATGCAGAATTAAAATGAATGCCATCAGTAATTGCATTTTAAATGAAAATTACAAAACATTGCCAAACTGTTGTAATTCAGGAACTGTTTCATGTATCGTACCAAAAATGAATTTACATTGTCAGTCATTTTTACTGTTTATGTGTTGCATGTAATTCATAGCATTCTCATTTTATGTTGTGCCAGAGCATTATCTTTAAAACTGAAATATTCTTAAAATAAATGTTGCTCATGACATTCTGAACTCTCAGTCTCAGATTAATTTCATACCTTGATAATTTCTTTGAAAGAAACATCCCTAAATTTGAATAAATGTATACAATTAGGTGTACAAATGCATCTTATCTATGGGGCAGTATGCATGAAAGGCATTGATTTTAGAAGGAGAAAGATCTACCTTGTGTTGATCTACAAAAACATGTAGGTAGATATGCATTGTATGCCGTTATCAAAACAACCTCAGTTCAATCAAATCTTCTCTATTGTATTTATGGTGCAGTACCCAGGTAAAGGCATTGATTTGAGGAGAAGGAAGATCTGGGACCTCTACGGACCTGAAACCCATCTGGAAGAGAGTACCATCATTGCATCCATGGAAACATCTTTCAAGGACTCTGATTGGTTGATTGGTAATCATTCTGATGAGCTGACTCCTTGGATGCCTGTCATGGCTGCCAGGTAATAAAACCTTTCTATATTATTGTACAAGCTAACATGTTCACAAGGGTTTTATTTCTGTGAATTTTGTGATTGGTACGCAAATGTGATTTTTTTTTTTTTTTTTTTTGCTCAGCAAACAAAAGCAGTTTTAATACCACTCAGACAGAAAAAGATACTGTTCTTGTTGTGAAGTATGTACTTTTCTTTAAAAATATGTACATGAATTTTACCTTTGTACATAAATCGGCATGAATGTTTGTTTGTAAATGGACATTGTTCAATTACAATCAATAGACACTTTAGGTACGGTATCAATAGATAAAGTGTTGATAACTGGTGATGCTAACAGTCCCTGTAAGGAGAGACCCAGATATGAACCAAAAAGAAAATCATGGTGCTGTGTTATGGAACATTGTACAAGAGATAAAAATATTGATTTGTTGTTATATTTTATAAATTTTTATGACAATTATTATTTTCTTTTCCATTAACTCTCTTATGTGCCTCAGGTCATCCTACAAGACCCGTTACTTTGTTCTCCCATGCTGCCTCCATGATTTTGATGCTAAGTTCAATCATAGGGTGTCTGGTCAGAGTCAGTATCGGACTTACCTTGACTTTGTACGTGAAGCAGGAGAGATGTGTGGCTTTGAGGTGGAAGAGGATAGGATGAGGATACCTTCAACCAAAAGGGTAACTTTATGTTATTTTTTTATGTGAACATCATTAGGGTTTTATCAGCAGCCTTTATTAGTTACTGGAATGCTAGTTAGGGAGTGGAGAATGTGCATACATGTATAATTTCGAAGCTTGTATCAGATGAATGATATTATTATTCTGTAAAGTGCTTAGTGACCAGCCTGATTGTATTACATGAAATATAAATCAATATTTCTATTTATCCTTTGAGAAGCTGAAAATGTTCTGGCGGTGGTTGTTTGCAAGGATTTGAAGTAGTGGTTAAGTATCTGTCCTGAAGATCATGGTGAATAATTATAGTGTATTGATAAACGTGCTGGTCTGAGTTCATTAGTCAATATAACAAGCGCATGAGATAACTTTAGTAATCCTTTGAAACCACGATGCGCGAGTGGCTTTGGAAAATTCTGAAGATATCAAATGCGCTTGTTATTTTGACTAATGAACAAACGAAAGCCGCAAGTTATTTGTTTCATAAAATGAGATATATGGATCCTCGTCGTTTGATAAATAAACAAATGTCAGAATAATCCGAATAACATTGCAAGTCGCACATAACACAACGCGCCTTAGACCTGGATCTACCGGCACAATGATTAAGCGCAAAATAAAGATGAGTTAAAGTAGCATGCGCTTAGGCTGCGCAGCGCGTAGTATACGCCCATGTCCCTGTACATCCAGGGGCAAGAGATAAAACACGTATGTGCGCTGCTTCAATTGCTACGTGCTGCTCAATTTAGTTTTAGTGTCGCATTGAAGCACACGTGTGACTTTAGAGTAAACACGTAGACTTTACCAATAAACAATTGTTAGGAAAAAAATGAACGGTTGACATAACAGTACAAATTATGCATGTTACGTGATCTGCTCTCAACTAATCATTTGATTAGGATTCATGTATCAATTTTATAATTCTGTATAACTGAATATTCCAAATAGCATGAAAAATTGTATCTCTCTAGGATTTTCTTTTTTATGTGTAGGTGTAATCTTGCTGCTACAAATATTAGTAAATAACTAAGAATTTTCATTGTCTCTTATATACAGGTGTGTCATGTTGGTAGGAGAAAGACCTACCCTAAAGACGAACATCCTCAGGTCTTGACCAGAATAGAGGAATATGTTGCTCATCGATGCAAGAAATCAGGCAGCCGTGCAAGCAAAACCCAAACTAGTAACCCATCCTTGAACTCTGAACCCAATAGAACTGCTCATGGGTCATCTGAGGTCACTGGAGGTCATGTTAGGTCACCAGAGAGGGCACTATTTGATGGTGAAGAGGTGGATGGTCATAGAAACCTGGCTTCTGGGTTCAAACCCCGAGCAGTTGAGGAGAGAGTAAGGAACTGTACCAGGGTGGAGAGATCCTTGAAGGATCGCATCACTTTGGACGTTGCCTGGGCGATACTGGAGGATGGTGGGGTGAGGAGGATGGGTGAGGATGAGGGTGGAGATCAGGATGACACTGAGAGAAGCTCAAAGGAGCCTAGACTTTGGAGGAGAGGAGGTAAAAGTGTTTTTGTTCTGTATTTCTTTAATGTTTATGTCAATGCATATATGCATTATATTATATGCATTATATTATATTATTATATATATATATTATATATATATTTCAAATATATTTGAAAAATGAGCCAAGAAAGCGTGATTCCATCGTGATTCGAACCTGAGACTTCCTGATTGCTAGACAGGTGCTCTACAGACCGAGCTATGGCAAACCCTATGTCAATATTTGTCACAGAAAACCCTTAATTTTCAAAACTCATAACGTGATCCCTTGCATTTATCCAAAGTTAATTTCTATCCTTCAGGTTTATGTCATATAATTTGCAAATGGATCCACCCTTACCAATACTTCTTCAATGTGTGGTACATGTGAATATAACATTTATGAAAAGCTCCAAAGCACTTCAAATTTTTGTTTTGTATGCAGGGTTCCTCAAAAACTTTTATTTTACATGTGGGCCCAAATTGAGATTTTTTTTTTTTTTAGCCCTGTTTACATGGGCTTCATGTTGGTCATTTGGTAGCCCTGTGTGCACTAGCTTAATCTATTATTGTCAAGCCCTACTGTTTATAATTGTGATTTGAAGGATTTGAACAAGCTGTCCCTTTGTCTCCTATTCTCATTGTTGTAGGTTCTATAGGCCTAGGTGAAATTGCAAAGCTTTTTGATGGACCTACTCTCAAGAATTTGAAGAGTGAGTGCGGAGGAATCAAGACACTGCTCAGGAATTACAATCAAGTCTTCACCAGTGAGTATCCATCACACAAATAGCTTGATTTTTTTAAGGGCAAAGGGATGTCTTTATAAAATAATACTTTTATTAGGCTTTTGCTTACATATTGATTTATCATGAGTGCGGCTGGTACTGCTGAATGAACAAGCCCCATAAAGGTGAAAATTATAATTTTTCATGTCATCAAGTAGAATTTGTTTATCTAATATTGTTTTCATTCTTTCCCATCTTTTTCATTTTGAGTGCTTGGAAATCAGGTGTCCTTGAGAGACTGGGCCCAAGTTGACGCTACAAACACTGCCGCATCCAGGTCAACGCAAACGCAATCAGAGAAGAGAGATAGAAACAGACAGCTACTCTACAAGACCAAGCCCTGTTGGTTCCATGACCACCATCCGGACGGTTGCCCTAGAATGGCAGAAGCTTGTCCGTTTGCCCATGGACAAGTGGAGCTGAGAAGCAGACCCACCTTTGGGAAGACTACTATACAAGACCAAGTTCCATAAACACCATTTGGACGGTTGCCGAAGAGTTGCTGAAGCTTGTCCGATTGCCCATGGACAAGTAGAACCGATAAACAGACCAGCCTTTTGAAAGTTTACTATACAAGACCAAGCCATGTTGGTTCCATCATTACCATCCGGATGGTTGCCCCAGAGTAGTAAAAGCTTGTCCGTTGTCAACCTAGCGTATTGCAATTGCAGGTTCCATAAGTTCCACCATTTGGTTTAGTCTAGATTTACACATGTGGGAGTATACCCCTAGGAGGTAATGTACAGTATAGGAAAAAGAATACATTGTTAACCTCAAGTTTACCACTGAAAAATGAGAGGGGATGTCACTACTACTGACGATATTCTGTAAAATTAGGTTGAAGCGCCTATCGATTTTGAGCAGGCTGTATGAAAATGCTTGATGTTTCATTTGAAATTGTTTTACTCTTTTATACTGAAATTTTCACTTGAGTTAAATGCATGAATGTGTGTAAACAATATCGTATTCATAGTTTCATATTTATTATGATAACTTTGATGATTTATTTTTAAAAATTAATTATAAATTGATCATGTATGAAAGCTGTTTTTAAAGTGATAACAAGCTGCAAGTTGCACTTCAAATTGTTGTTAAAAAGGAATATTGGAGAAAACTTTAGGTCAGATAAAATGTGCCAACTGATTTTCTTGTGATGATTGCCTTCAAGGATATTAATCATCTTCCATTACATATTTTGTAATTTTTATCTCAAATTGTAACTGTAGAGTGATGTATCATTTTTATTTCTTTTGTTTTTTGGGTTTTTTTTTTTGCAAATTGTGTAGACTATTGGAATTGATAGTAGATACAGTCCCGTTCTGCTGGAATGAGTTGCTAAGGGCCAAATACTAGTATATAACATGTACTCATTGCATTATAATAAAATCTCATAATACTGCACACATGTGCACAGATTGAAATTGGGAAATGGCCGAGTTATTTGCCTCATTATAACAAGATCTCATATGCATGCTTGATATAGTGGGAGTAGATGGTATTGCCAATGTTACAATGTCATTCAGCCAAACTCCAATTCAATTCTGTCCTGTTTGGTTGTCTTAGAATTATGAAAATGGACGACACAAAAATCCCTGGTGAACATATTTCCTAAAAGCTTTGAAAAATGGAAAATGATGTAATACAATACACTCCTGCTAAAACAAGCATGCAGATACGAGACTTGTTTCCTTGGCAAGTCCTATTGATGAACATCTTTGTGCAGCATTTTACAAGATAATTCCACTGTACATGTAACAACATTATTTGCTTAGTCCCACGCATCTCATCATAACGGTAGTGAAATCTAATAGACAGGTGTTGCATATTTGTGTTTATTGTCAAATAACTGGAAAATGAACCCTTGCCCTGCAACACAATTCATATTAAGCCTATTCTGTTGGAATTAGGTATGCAACAATTAACATTTCCAACCAAATCATCCTTGTACTTCAGATGTTTTTGAAAGAATCATTTATCATAAAGTCTGAATAAGTAAATGTAAGCAACCTAGACATGAACAAATGTTCACAAGTACAAAAGAAAATGTACAACTGTTCAGTTTTCATGTAAATAGACATATTTTAATCATTCATTACTTTAAAAAATGCAATGAACAAGTCTTGTTAGCTTATTACAAGGTTATATGCTAAACATATGTGACATTAAAAACGAAACAAAAAGTTAATCACGTTTATTTTGCAAGTTGGTGATTATTTGGCGAGGATTCCTCATTCTATATCAACTTCAACATACACTGTAGTTTAAATCCAGTTCTGTGAACAAAACCTAATCCGTGAATATATCAATATATTTCCAAAGGCACCGGTCAAAATTCCAAGATTCCAACAAAACAGTATTACGTTGATACGATCCACGGAACTGCTATATAAACGTGCTTTGTTGGGTTTTGAAACTGGATATAGATTTGCAGCATTTGGGAAGCACACAATTACTAGAATCTATGTTAACAATAAATGCGCAATAAAGTTTCTAAACGGTGTTATTGACATCAAGATATTTGAGTTTTAAAAAAACGTATCAGCCAAGAAGGGTGGGATGTCTGTAAATGCTAGTCACAACTGATCGGTTAGGCACCTCTCTGCATTGGATTCCATAAAAAAATCCTTACCTTGAAAGTTGGGAGGCGCACATGTTTTCAGTTACGTACTTGCAAAGACATGCACAACCAGTTGTGACTGTGCAATTAGGAGTAAACAACTAACTACATAAATAAATAGTATACACAAAGATAAGTTTTGAAATAATAAAAAATTACTATTACATAAAAAACATACGTATACAAAATGATATCATTTGTTTCAAAGAAAATGAATTTTTCTTCTATATTATTACATCTAGCACTAAATGTTAGTCATTAAATAACATACACCAATGAATATAAAAATGGTTGTACAAAGATTGTATGATTGCTATACAAGGCATAGTGCACTTCAGGGACTCGCATGTATACAGCTAAAACCACAAACCAGTATATCATGGTTATATCAACAGAATACAAAGGTTACAATCAAATTATCTATAATTGTCAGAGCTTCCCCTCACCATGCAGCAATATGGCTTCATGATAATGCCATTGATTTCTAAGTCTATCATATGATTTGAATGTGATTTTAACATGTAAGCTGGAGAAATGGGAGAACAGACTTCTCACAGCTTGTGTTAGGAAGACTTGAGTGCTTTAAGTTCATATGTGTAAATGTTTACCATTTCTCGCAACTATTGTTGATTCCATCCCACACTAGAGCTTTGATGTTGAACAAATCATTCATTGAGAGATACAATCAGGGGGGCATTTCACCAAAGGACTTGTCTGACATTTTATCCGACAAATTTGCTCTCAGCCAATCAGATGCAAGGCATTTCAGTAGCTTATAACAGTTTGTCGGATAAAATGTCTGACAAGTCCTTTGATGAAATGCTCCCCAGAAGGGCTTAAAATCAATGTTAGATTCACCTTGAATAGTATAAACGAGATATTATTATTAGGAATTATTAATATCATGAGTAAACAATCTCTGCTTGTCTGTGCAAATAATTATTTTACTTTTTAAAGTCATAAAGGAGTAACTCGATCCTTTTCTATGAATTAAAGACCCTCTGGTTCTCAGCATCCAATTTCACAAATAAATAGTTCTGAAGGCAAAATGTGATCATTTGTTACATTTTTTCTCCTACACACTAAACTCCCTGCATTCACATTGCATAGTATGCACAGTAGCAAACATGCAGATGCTGCTACGGCGTGCTACCTAATTCCACTCTACAGATTAATTCTGATTTATTAATGATCTAAATTATTGATGCATTCTGGATACCATAAAGTATATGATGTTCATTTGGCTCCTCATTTATTTTTCTGATTAATTGTCCACGACTACTATGAACATTAGAGTGATATTTGACTTCATAAGCTTGAAATAATAACCAATACTTATTATAATAAACATAATGTATATTATTATGTCACTAAAATTCTGTTTTATATGCATAATTATGCAACAAAGTATTAAATGATAATTATTTGATAATGATAAATTCATAAATTGATCAGATAATGCTGCATCTTTAGCATTGACATGAATTATAAATATTGATGAAATTAATATTTGATTTCTTTTAATTTCAAACATGAATTCAAAAGTAGTTAGGTTTTAACTAAACATATTTCATTATAAATAACATACAATATACCCATAACCCTGCAATATTAGAAAACTAATCTCTGTTTATGAGTACGCATAGAGGTTTAAGACCCCAGAGCAAAGTCTTTTGTCCAACACTGGACCAGTGTTGTATAAAATAAGGTAATGACCCTCAAAAGAAGAAGTATACCCTTTTAGTTCAACCAAGAAAACTTCACTTCTAGCAAGAAAAAAATGAATTTTCAAAAGTTTTTTACAAATTTGTACTTCCAGATATCAAATATTTATACTTTTTACATACAAGCACCAATTCTGAATTAAAATTTCCTTGTAAACAAAAATTCTTGTAAAAAAAAGGTCTTCCTTATAATTGGCACATTCCTTCCATCTGATATACCAGGGCTGTGAAACAAAGCAAGTTAATATCAATTGCAAGTTGGAACAATCATTCCAATTGGTTTACAGTGAGACTTATGCAAAAAGGCTATATAGTACAAGGATTTTGATTGGCTACTATCAATGTGCAATTGATAGTAACTCTGAATGTAACAGGGCACAGCTGGTAGTTGAACATTGGCATAAATGACCCTAATAACATCAGGATGTTGGAGAGGTCTTATTCAGAGCACTTGGATTAACAACTTCAAACTAATGGAGATGCTTTGTGATGCTTTCACTCATTTATCATGAAACTACATGATTTGTTTTAACTTTATGAGCACAAGTCCATCAGCTGCCTCACAGGACATTACATGTTGGTAGTAAACTTTGGTTATAACTTTGTAATGAAATCTTGCAATACAGAACACAATAGCCACATGGACATACGTGCATGTTTGAAATTGCGACAGAAAATATTGCTTTGTTCTTTCTAACAAAATCCCATTGTATACATGCTCGTTATAACTGGAATAGACGGTAAAGATCATTTTTTGACTACTCATGCACAGGTTGCAACTACGAACTAGTTTTTTGGATGAACTTGACATGAAGTTTACGATAAACGGAACAATAGGGGGAAGGTCCTGGTAACTATGATGGTCCCAATGGCTGTCCAGCAGTGGATTTTTCCATAATACTGAAAAAGAAGCAGAAAAGTTACAATATTACATTTAGAAGTAGTATGAATTGATAAAACAAATGAATAACAACTTATGTATCTTCACCCCCCCCCCCCCCTCTTTTTGCATATAAAATCAAAATTTGATATACAAAGTTGCTTCATAAAGGTGAGAAACAAACTTGGACAAACATTTTAAATAAAAGATGTGAACCCGTTTATTTTGGGGGTTTTTTTTTTTTTTGAGCTTAGAACAAATTGAATTGAAATGAATATATTTATTGTCCATTGCAAATTCATTTTACATCAAATTCACAGATAATTCAAATAATTCTACCCCAGTCCTGAAAATGAGCATCACTCACAATTTTGATTCTCACTTTGTGTTCAATATTTGGAGCTGCATAAAAAATTTTAAAAAAATAAAGTTTAAAGTGTTAGGACTCGGTGTACGGTCAAGCAGTGGGCTCGTCAGTCAGTCTTTTGCAAACCATTCAGATCAAACTACAGTACTTATTCACATTTTTTATTAAACAAATAAGGGGAGGGCATTCATCACCTTCGGTGACATTTCTAGTTTTGACCAGTGATTATGAAACAATTTGATGACCTTCTCACCATGATCAGTAGTTGTTGATGTTCCTCTAAACCTCTTCAGATTGAAGACCACCTGACTGTGCTTGTTGCTGCATCTGCTTTTGCATCTGAGCTAACATCTCTTGCATGCGACGTAGCTAGAAATCAAAGACACACAAATATATTCATAGATGCCCCTCAATATCATTAAAAAATACTGAAATTGACAAAAAAAACTCCTGAAAACACATACATATGTGGGTAAAAAGGCTTAAAGGGGGCTGAGAATTGATGAAACGCAGAAATTTTTAGTCATGAATTTCCCGAAAAAACAGGATGATCAATCAAACTGTATTGCCCATATAATACAAAGGCGCATGCCCATTCTTAAAACGTGATTAGAACAGATCTAAGCTGTCGGACCTAATAATAATAATAATATTACAGCTTTTTTATAGCGCGTATCTTGCCAAGGCGTCTCTGCATTTTTACGAAAAGGAAAGGAAAAAAGGTTAGCAAGACCAGGAAATTGGCCAAACTCTGATTCACAAGATTTAATATAAATTAAATCAAAGGGTGACCTTGTACCTCATTTTTACATATATTTCCGGTTAGTTTCACTCCTTGTTCAAATTTGATTGCTTTTGTCAGAGTAGGGCAGTAAACCTAATAGATATCCATACCTCATTCTCCTTCTCAATCAGCATACGATCCTTCTCAGTTGCGCCATCTTCTGACGTGGACCCAGTTCTTCTGCTTCTGTTATTCACAGAAATAAATTGATTCAAAGACAAATTAGGTTTTACACTAATTTCCCGTAAGAAGACGTGGCTGCATAACAATAAATATAAAGCCCCAAATCCAATTGAAATTCAATGCTTGATGCATAATTGAAAAACACAAATTATGATATCATAATATAATAATAATACTATGAGACCAAGTGGATATAAACCGTTGTAACTTATGTAGGTGGTTTCTTTGCCCCTTCTCCTCCACCTGATTTTGCATGTTTCTCATTATAATGGACACAGACTGTAATGCTACATAGAGAGGTACAGTTCTGCCCTAAAGTTAATGTTACTGTTTACATGCTCAATCAAACCTTATATATGCGTTGTGTGTAAAGTTTGATGGAGTGTGTAAACAGCTAACATGAACTTTAGGTACTGTATAATTGTTGTAACTTACGAGGGTGGTTTCCTTGCCCCTCCTCCTCCACCTGATTTGGCTAGTTTCTCTGATCTGAAAGCTTCATAGTGTACCTCATGGGTAACGTCTTTCAAATCCTCCATGTATGCTCTACAAAAACAAAAATGATGGGCAAGAATTTATGAAATAGCGATAAAAACTTCCTCATATGGCATAAAAGCCAAAGAAAATGTCATGACTCATACAAGTTAGGATGGCATTTATTATCCTCTTTGGAAGTTCCTTTTTCCTGTTTGATATGGTATACAATCATCATGGATACAATAATATCATATACAGCAGACAGACAGGACGACATAATGCATTGAACAGGAATTCTTCCCTGCATAAGCTAAGAAAAGACAACATAGAACAACCTAATCATGATTTATACAACTATGAAACAAAAAACATATCATTCAAAATTATTGAAGAACACAGACATGTTATGTTTTGTTTGTTTTTTAGAAGGAAGTATTCACATTCTATAAATACATTGTATATGCCTTTTGAGAATTCTCTCAGAGTTTTTGAAGGGTCTAAATTTTCTTGAAAATATTCAGAGTTTATGTTAAGGAAAGAACACACACAACTTTACAAATCTACAGAACTGCTTTTGCAACTCTGCAAATATATGTTACAATAAATTTCTTTTCATCTGGAATACTTACATAAGCATACTCCTGAGCTTGATAAAGTCACAATGGTCAGGATTCTCAACTAAACAATTGAAAAGGAGAAATAAATCATTACGAAAGCTGGGCCATACTTTTTGTATATTCTATAATATCAATTATGGCGTCTTATGAAACACTCAAAGTCTAAACACAGCAATGAGACAATTACACAAAATATTGAATCCTTGTGAAAATTTGAATTTGACCATTGGAACACTCCAATAGCAATGTTTTATTTTTCTTTATATAGGCCATCCAAACAATCATTTCATGGATTTAGATTTATAGTATGTCAGAAAGCTTCATACAAATATTTTCCTCCCCGTTCACCCCTGTAAATTTGTCTTATATATGAAATAAAATGTAGTTCGATAACCCAGGGCCTATTTAAACTAAATATATTTTATCATATAATCTTTATTCTATCTCATAATAAATTCAAACTTTGAAAGCTTATTTTTCCATTCAAAAGTGTCATTTTTTCAGGAGGTGAGGGTTGGGGTTACAAATATTACATTGATGTGATCAAATAAATATAAATGATTTTCATAGTTAAGTTATATAACTTTGATGTACCTTCAACTACACCCCACGGGTAGAGACGACCTCTGACCTTTCTTCCTTTGACCTCAATCAGCTGACTTGATCCACAAACAGCAAATGGCACACTAGCCTAATTGAGAAAATGATAATGACAGACAAAATAAAGCCTTGGGATTCACTGGCAGATCTGTCTTCGTACATTTGTAAATGGTAAAGTGAAGTTGTTTTAAATACCTTTCCCTAAGATTTTTTTTTCTAAGATTCAAAGCTTTAAAGCCTGACATGATAGTAATTTGTCTATTAATTTGTAAATTTGTGTAATTTTTGTAAAGTAATTTGTCAAGCAGCTGGCACAAATGCTCCATCAAATTTAATAGACAATAACCCTGACTGATATTTTGAATTTTCCCCATATTCTAAGCATACAGTGCATTCAAGCACGATATCACCATTACAAATAGGGCATCACTGGAAAGCAGAATAGATAAACATTAAAATGGTTTAAAAATAAATAAACTAGCACATCAATGATGTATTGTGGTGCTCATCCGGCATCTCACAAAGAAATAAACACAATTTTTGAATAATTTCTCATAAATCATATAAATTATTTGGTTGTCAAAATTTCGAAATTCTGTGTAGTTTGGTGAACCTCATGTAGCTCTACCAGGTGGTACAAGAAAAAAAATCAAAATCGGTCAACAAATAAATAAGTACAGCATTTTTTGTTGAATATTTAAAAATACGCATAAATTAGCATATTTAATAAGTTTCAAAATTCTGTATACAAGTTTTGAATCCCCCACCTAGTGCTATCATATAAAGCAAACAGAATTGAAATCGGACTTGAAATGACGAAGAAGACGCATTTTGAAATTGTGGATAGTTGACAGACGACGGACGCCACGCCACGGCATAAGCTCATCTGGCTCTTCGAGCCGGATGAGCTAAAGATGAAAAAAAATATATATATCAAGGTTCAAAGTTGATTTGCAGAACTATTTTTGAGGGATTTATAGGGAAAGAGCCAAAAAGAAAAACCTACCTTGAGCTGTTTGTTGTGTTCTTTGAAGTCCTCATCTTCATCTGAGTCAGAGTCTGGCATGTGATAAATCTTGATTCCATTGTCATGTATCTCATCCAGTACCTAGTAAGAATATCAACACATATCTCAGTTAATTAATGCAGTAAGATGTAAACTGGACAGCAAAAGAAAGTACCCACCCCTGTCAAAGGCCGCACACAAAAATTCACGACATAAATATAAACAATTTTTGTACACAGGTGTGCTACAATACCCCTTACTAATCACATACACATAAGCAATTGAATATCTTCATAACAAAGAAGAACTTGACATGCATAGCATCTTTGTCTCTGAATCAAAAGTTCCACACAAAAGCATTATCTGCTCCCTTTCCTGCAGGCACATCCTGGCATCACATTGTTTCAACAGGACAATGCAAGACCCCATACAGCACGGTTCACCACCAACTTCCTTCAGGAGCAGGACATTGACGTCATCCCATGGTGTGCATGCTCTCCTGACCTCAATCCCATTGAGCATCTGTGGGATGAACTTGGCAGACGGGTGAGATCAAGGGAACAGCCTCCTACCAATCGGCAAACATTGATCCAAGCTCTGCAGGAGGAATGGACAGAACTTCCCCAGGACTACGCCAGACAACTTGTCCAAAGCATGCGTCAGAGATGCCTGGAATGTGTCCAGGCACGAGGAGGACATACACATTATTGAACATTGTTGTTTGTGTCTGGTTTATTTCATCCTTTGACATTGACTTTTGTGTAAAACATGGACGGCTCATTCTGTTACATTTTGTGACTTTTGATTCAGTGACCAAGATGCTGTATATGCCATTTTATTTCTTTGTAATAAAGATAATCACTTCCTGTTGGGTATGTGATTAGTAATGGATTATTGCACCATACCTGTGTACAAAATTGTTTATTTCTATGGGGTGAATTTTTGTGTGCAGCCTTTGAAAGAAGTGGGTACTTTCTTTTGCTGGCCAGTTTATATCTGAAGAAAGAAAAAATCCCCACAATACTTTTTGGAAGGCAGCAATTCAGGGAATATAAAGAATATTATTCATGCCGTAAATGATATCATCATTGACATGATTATTAATCATTAGTACAATCATCATGATCATTATCATCGTTACAATCATCATCATCATCATCATCATCACTATCTTTAAAAACTTCATCTTCATCTGAGTCTGAGTCTGGCATGTGATAAATCTTGATTCTATTGTCATGAATCTCATCCAGTACCTAGTAATAATATCAACACACTTCTCAGTTAATCTTATATTATAGCTGTTTGTTGCGTTCTTTGAAATCTTCATCTTCATCTTCATCTGAGTCTGAGTCTGGCATGTGATAAATCTTGATTCCATTGTCATGAATCTCATCCAGTACCTAGTAATAATATCAACACATATCTCAGTTAATTCTATATTATAAGCTGTTTGTTGCGTTCTTTGAAATCTTCATCTTCATCTTCATCTGAGTCTGAGTCTGGCATGTGATAAATCTGATTCCATTGTCATGAATCTCATCCAGTACCTAAGTAATAATATCAAACACATATCTCTAGTAATCTTATATTATAGCTGTTTGTTGCGTTCTTTGAAATCTTCTCTTCATCTTCATCTTCAACTGAGTCTGAGTCTGGCATGTGATAAATCTTGATTCCATTGTCATGAATCTCATCCAGTACCTAGTAAGAATATTAACACATGTCTCAGTTAATAAAGAGGTCTATCTCAACCACTTGATCCTTTGACTACCTTTTGCAAGGCAGCTAAGCAAAATAATGAACAATGTCGAGGCAATAAAATAAATATCATCATCAGCATCATTGAATTATCAATACCACCACCACCATCAACCATGATCATCATAAATATCATCCAGCATCACAATCATCATCGTTATCATCAGCTCACTACCATCATCACCATCACCACCACCCAAATCACATAGAAAGATTTTAAACAGCATTGCAGTATTTTGGGTAAGAAAACATTATTTTCACCTTTACGCAAGGTTTTTTTTTTTGGGGGGGGGTGAGGTAGAGGACAGTGTTTTCCATGAAACCTCTGTCATCACCACTGCTACAACCACCACTGTCACTATTATCATCATCATCATATTTTAGTATTGTGTGCATATATCTTACCTTGTGTTTGAGCTTGTTGAGTTCCCTCTTGGTTAGTGTATCAGATTTGGCTATAACAGGAACAATGTTCACTTTGTTGTGTAGAGCTTGGATAAATTGGACATCGAGGGGTTTCAACCTGCAGGAATCAAATCAGATACAAGAATCATTTCATTGGCAAAGATATCCACTCATAACATCATCCAAAGTATAGAGTATTTCTTACAGCAGGACTTCAAACAAATTTATTGTAAGGTCTGCATACAAAGACATTCTACATTAAACTATTGGTGTTCTAGAGATCAACCTCGGGCACTCCACCTGTAAAATTGAAATTGAAATTGGAACTTTCTTTTTAAAAAATATATAAATTAATGTAATATGGACTATTTCAAACAAAGTAAAATATTACAGAAATGTGATAACATTTACAAAGAATAGTGGATGAATCTCTGATAATTTAAAGAACTTATAAATGAATGATCCTTCAATTAAATTTCAATTGATATGATCAAGATTTCAATATAGGGTTAGGATTATTAACTTTAGGGCACCCTGTCTATGACTGTACTTGTGCTCAAAATAAGGCTACAAAGATACAATTGATCGTAACTCTTTATGTTATAGGGCACTGGGAAAACAATTTTACCATAACCATTAGATAAACATTTCTTTTAGGGGAGTATTGACTCATACAAGTTTATAATATCTTATTACAGTCATCCTGGAGAATTTAACCCCGAAAAGTTACGAGTGTTAGAAAACCTAATGGGGGGATTTCATAAACAATTTTTACTGTTTCACACGATCGATCGATCGATGTCATACAGGTCATGTCTGACCCTTTGTGACCCTGTTGATGATGCTTTTCCAAATTGCTCTGTCTTGTGCCAGGCGATGAGCTGCAACTATGGAGAGGCCTGTTAATTGTTTTATGCCATCTGTCCATCTCAGTTTCTGTCTGCCTTGTCTCCGACTACCTTCAATGCAACCTTGCATAATTATTTTTTCAATGTTATCATCCTGTCGTCGGCATATATGACCAAAATATTGTAATTTACTACGATCTATCTTATTAACCACCGTAGGTTTTTGCCCAATTTGGTTAAGTACGTATTAATTTGTCTTATGCTCCGTCCAGGATATTCTCAGCATCCTCCGCCAACACCACATCTCAAACGCTAATATTTTTTTCCTATCAGCCATTCCCATCGACCATGTCTCACATCCATACAATGCAATTGGGAAAACAAGCGTTTGCATAATATGTATTTTAGTTTCTTTCGATATCCCTCTGTCCTTCCATATATTGCTTAAGGTAATACAGGATGATCTCGCCATGGCTAGTCTTCTCTTGATTTCCTGAGAACTTCCTCCTTTGTTGCTTATATATGAGCCAAGGAAGTTAAAAGATTCAACTTCTTCCACATTTTTTCACACAAGTTTTCTTTAAAAAAAAAAAAAAACTATATCCATTTCCTGGTGAAAGGTTTCCTTGATATAATTAAATATCTTTGAGGTTCTCTTTTCAGTGAATTGACTTACCCATGTCCTGTGGGTGAGATAAAATAGAAACAGCAATGGACTCGGTTATCTACAATGTTTCTTCTGTTAAGACCGCTCTCATCGTTGAGGTATCGCTCATATTGGTCATCAATGTATTTCAGGATCGGATCAAAGCTGCAATGAAACGCAAAGAAGTATGATGCTTGTTATTTGGTATGGATTCACTTGAACTTACGTCTGATAACACATAGCAGAAATGATGTGTCAGTCGCTAAATTGCCATATGGTCTAAACCCACCTTGACTAATGTCCTTTTGTCTAATTCCATTTTGTCTATAACCAGTTCATCTAATTACCTTTTGGTTTAAGTAGCACTTCGCCAATTTACCATTTTGTCTAAAGCCCACTTCGTCTACTGTCCACTTGGTCTATCACCACTTGGTCACTTCCATTAACAAAATGGTAATAGACCAAATATTCATTTGCGCATTAGACGAAAATGCAATTAGACCATTTGGCTATTAGACGAGTTGCCAATTAGACCAAGTATACATTAGACCAATTGTAAATGAGATCAAATTATTAGTAGACCAAATGGGTTAAACCATGTGGTATTAGACAAACAGAGAATTAGACCAACTGTTGTTAGACCAAGAGGATATAAACCGGCCAGTGGTATAGCAGAGGTATTGAAACTGAGTAAGAAAGTTCAAGCCTCTGACAACCTATTTTTATCCTCAAGTTTCTGTGTATTGAAACTGCTGTGTTCAAAACAAAGTCAGTGTGCTACTGCCCTTTGACAGCATTACAGTCCAACCTCGCTTATCCAGTCATGTTGGGACCAGTACCCATCCGTTTAAGTGACATGGCCGGTTATGAGAGTAATCCATAGTGAACATGTACACCATATGGCATTTCTATCAAGATACATATAGGACGAGTTATAGCCCTGAGAAAAGGGATTTTTAGGTTGGATCATTGTAGATTACCATTGACATCTTTATGTGCGTAAGGATATGAAACTAATTTGAATAACAAGAAAAAAGTGAGGCTTTTATGAATTCAATACAAAATAATAGTGGATAGACGACTTGGTTAAATGACAGCCTCATACGCGAGGTCAGGCTGTACAAAGTTCCAGTGATAGCGCTTGAAACCACTTATAGGCTCAATCACCTAAAAATATAGTTGTCTTAATATAGGTCCAGTAAAATCCCCAATCAATTAGTCCAGACCAGGGACATCTGAAAGTATAAATGTATCATTCAAAATGAAATGTACATTTATGGAACCATTGAGTGGGTGTTTTATGATGGCTGATTCCAAATTAATATTTCAATACAATTCAATTCATTTATTTCACATTTGCATAAAAAGACAAATGTAACTACAATGATAAAATACATAAGATCACATATGGAACAAATATAGAGAATACAAATACAAACGTTTGGAATTTAATAAAGGGCAAAGGCATATTAAAGGCAAATCCCAGACGGTTGCAAACACAAGAGAAACTACAATATCAAAATATAACTAACTAAGACATAACACCCCCAAAAAGTATAAATACTTGATACTTTGTTTGGTTATACAGATGTTATCCTGGTTTCTAGCCTACACCCAGATTTCATGTGCTTTCTTCTTTTTAAACACTTAACTTTTTATAGGTAATTACATGTACATGTAAATGTACAGAGCCAATACACAGGTTTCACTTTCCTTTGAGAAATATATAATAGTGATACGGGGATCACATTTCATTATCTTCTTTTAAAGTATGTAGCTATAAAAAAAAAAATAGATTTGATAAGAACATTATATCCTTTAAAATGCATTAAATATCCTGTTCACTGAAAATAAAACAGGATGAATTTACTGCAACTAATGATTTGAATTACAAAGTTTCATTCTCAAGTGGTATTTCTTTTCAACAAGGAGTTGACAAAGTATAAATTTAGATCATTGTCCAGTTAATTTTGTACCATCAAATTTGTTTGCCATAATGGCTTTCCAAAGATACAGTCAACCTTGTTTAAATCAAATCTGTTGGGACTTTAGCTTCGACTTAAAAACAATTTGACTTATAAAAGGGTTCAATAGTATATAGAATATAAAGAGATACTAGGAAAAACCTTTGGCGATTGTTTGAAGTTATAATGCATGTATAAGCGTGGACCTCTAGGAAGAACACAACCATTGTATTACTGGTTCTGAATAGTAGAGTGTTCCCTCTGTATTATTTTAAGTCTGTATTATGTGATATTATTTAGTATCATGTATCATGGTTGATTTTTATATGGAAAATAAAACCATACCATACAATCTAACTTACCAATCATTATTATTGATAGCATCCCCATAGCCTGGTGTATCTACTACAGTCAGACGAAGCTTGACTCCTCTCTCTTCAATCTCTACCGTTGATGCATCAATACTCACAGTCTTATCAATCTTTTCTGTAGGAAGAAAAGTGTACACAAGCGGTTTCAACTTTGAGAAAATTTGAACATTTTGTAACTATGAAATCCCATGATCACAACTGTACTTGCACATTTTTGTTTCCTTTGGTTTTTTGGGGGTTTTTTTTTGCAATACTGTTTTCATAGAAATGTTCGCGGTACATTAATTTTCGCATACTTCGCCGAAAGAACGGCAGGCGCGAATTAAAAAACCTAAGAATATATGGGCATGATGTCTTATGTATGTATTGAATAGGTTAAATTGCAAGCTTACGAATATGCAGAGCGAATTTAAGAACCTGTGAACCTGTTTTGAGGCCTGCTCGGCGCGAAAAATAGCGGATGCTGAATACAGTAAGTTTGGTGACTTGCCTCAAGCAGTTGCCAACTCCTGTGACAAGTACAACCAACTTACATGCCTTAAAAACCTTTCTGTGTCCTATGCAAAAGGATTCCTGCAAAATCTTATGTAGACAAGTGCATAACCAGTTAAGACCATGGCATAAGTAAATGCAGGAAATGACATAAACATTGCTGTTCACCACTCTCAATCATGAAAGTCACGACACATTCTTTTGTACATTAATGCCTATATCAGAATTAGCTTGGCCGTAAAGGGTCCATATTGAGTCTGTATCACCATTTCTGTTCAAACTCTATACAGAAGGGAGCGCCTACCATAAACTTTTGTCAGAAACTGTACATATTCAAAGGAGACACTAGAACATCGCAGCCTATAAAATTTGGTACTCTACAAAGATTGATAAATCTTGAGATTAAAAATCATATAGTGTCCTTCTCGATTTGAATAATGCACATACCTGCAGCACTAGGAATGTGTCTCTCAGGATAAAGATCGGTGAGGAAAAGACTGTTGATCAAGGTAGACTTGCCAAGACCAGACTCACCTATTCAAATAAAAGAATATACCATTCAAAGTTGACTTTCAATAAAAGTTACATCGCACATCTCATATTGGCAGAAAGGAAATTCCTACAGAATAAGTGATAATTGCACCAAGATTTTCAGACTACAAATTAAATCATAGAGCTTTGTCACAAACTTATCTTTACACAAGAAGATAATGGAATCAAGCTAAAACATGCAGTTTAGGTACATGAGCTAATGAGTTCTGACTTTTCAGACTTCACAAATATTTTAGTTCCAATAAGTTTGTTTACATTTTGATTATCAGCCTGTATCTACAGCATGCTCAGAATCATTTTCAGCCACTTTCTCCTGACATAGAAGCTACCAGAATCCAAATTAGCTTCAATGCCCATGATTCACTATTAAAACTAGGGTAGAAATAGCATCTGATACAAATCTAAGGTCACCAAGTGGCTATCTATTATGTCAAGAGCACTTGAATAGTCATCAATTCCCATAAGCAGTCAAAACTCGGTCATAAAAATGTACATACTAAACATTCACACATCCATAGTCTATATATTTTATGACCTACAAGTAGGCTGTATACAAATTGCAAGAGTGGTTATGACAGGTGTGATGCTGCTCAGAATTCTGGTTGTTTGCATTCATTTCTCCTCCCCCTCCCCCAATTTATGGGGGAAAAAATTCATGTCAATGAGTTACTGTATAAGCCAATATTTTTGCGATTTTGGACTACTTGAATTCGCGAGAGCAAAATTTCACGATTTTGGTGATGACTTTATTAAATAGCCTTTTAATGAAGTGGAAATTTTCGCGATGACCGACATGCAAAATTCGCAACAAAAATAAAGTCACAACGAAAATAACCACTTATACAGTAACATCTGAATTACCTATTTTCCATAGACGCAATAAATGCCTACTCCTTTCCTGAAATCAATGAGTTCATTGTCTTTGAGTGATTTCCTCATTTATGTTTTAGGTATTTCCATGGTTTGTATCACTGGATGTTCTTCCTCCTTCCTCATCGCACATCACTTTCACTTTCTCATATCTCAAGACATAAACTTCTTGTAATTTAAGGAACAGTAATTATTGTATGTAAACTAAAATTGGCTAGAAAAAAACCCTTTCCAACATTCTGATCTCAATTTGTTCCTAGTCACAATATATGTATTTTAATGGAAACATCCATCAAGAATTGTAACGGAAACTACTATCGTCAATGAGGTTTGTTATGAAACATCATGAAACACATATCAGACATGAGACAGAGAAATTTTTTTTAAAAGAGGACAATTGCTACCAGTGAGGGAGCGTAGCAACCGAACTTCCTGGGGGTGGGTTCACGAGGGGGTTCCCCCCTCCCGCAGAAAATTTTGCAATTTTAGGTATAGAAAATTCACGATTTCTTTGGCTGCAACTTCGTTAAATCAATCTCGTGTTCCAAGTCTAAACACAGTGAGAGCGGAAAATTTTTCCAGAATACACAATGAAAACACCGTCGAAAACACCTCAGCTCTGTACATGCAAAAACTTTTTTTTTTTTTTTTTTTTTTAGAATTTCAAAATCCGCGGAGAAAAATCATGCCTGACATATAAACAGCATTTGTAATACTAAAATAAATACTTTAAATGCAATGGCACTTACCGACCACCATGAGAGTGAACTCAAAGCCCTTTTTCACAGACTTCCTGTGAACCTGGTTTGGTAGGTTGGCAAAACCAACATACTCTGGTGTCTCAGGGTTGCTGAACTGTGGTGGATATAAAGCATTATGATAACTAATACTTAATCAATTTAAAAGTCTGAAACCATAATAATAAACCAAACATTACCCTGCATGTTCAAACTTGTGTGAGCTTTAAGTTGGGTTTTTATATAATATATTGAGACACTTTCCCAAATGTTATATGCCACAAAATATGTAAATGTATATTACTATTACTCTATAACTGGTAGATAAACTAATTTCTTGCAATTCATGCTATGACAATGGTCGTTAATTTGCAAAGGTTTCTGGCTTTAAATTACTTACCATTTATACAACATAAATGTGTAATTAATTAGATGTTTGTTGAAACAGAATTACATTAATCTACAAGCTGTATGCACATCATGCCTGTTTTTAATATGGAACCCCCCCCCCCCCACCCCCCAGATTAAAAACAAAAGCAAACTCTTCTTGATGCGCTAGTAAAATGTTTAAAAAAAAAAAAATTAACAAATTCATCACAACTACTATGTATTAATATATCAATATCAATATTTCAATGCTTTTTATTAAATTTATAATTGTGTATTCATGAATCTGAAATTTATAAGAGATCTGAAAATTTGACTTGAGTGCTTGTTTCCTACATGTGTAATATCAGTGTGCTATTTTACAATAAGAGTCACAATCCAATTTGCACTTCATCAACTAGGAAACATATGGTATGACTTATAATAACCCTGGCTTGATATATATCCACTTCCAATCAAAACATGTCTACCCAGGAAACGGAAGACACAGGTCAGTGTGAAGTCAGAGAATATTCTCCTAATGGGGTACATTAACAGGAACATAGCCTACATTTGCCAAATTTCCTTGTGCATGCATGGCCATGTGTCATAAACCAACAAAGGTTAGTCCACTACAGAAATGTATTTGTGTGTATGTATACATGTAGATCTACAAAAAACATTATTTTTTTCATTATACACACAGCCTTAAAAACATGTCTATATCAAGACTGATTATCAGCAAATACACAAAATGTCAAAATTACACTTTAATAACCAGGGGATTAAGTATTCAATTCACTTCAAGGCATTAATTCAAATTTGTACTATATGTAATAAAAATTAAGACTCTTAAATAGAGTGACCATATTTTAATTCCAAACACACTAAACCTTAAAAGTTTAACCAAAGATAATCCATGCACAAAATACATCCAATCACTCTCAACCAATAGCCAAGTGCCAGAGGGGAAAATACAGATAGAAGAAGTAGCACACAACAACCTAAACCATATGGGAAAAATGACAAGATTCAATAAGAAAACTTTCAGAAAACAAACTTAATTTTTCACATGTTTAAATAAAATTTTCCACTTAACCTTTCTTCAGTATCTGGATATTCAGATGTTCCTTTCACTATCCCTGATGTTTTTAATTTTCTTTCTGTCTTCTTAGATGAAAAGTAAATTTTTTTTAAAGTCTAATTTCTGACAATTTCCCCACAAGTTTTCGGGCGGGGAAGGGAAAAATATCATATGGTTTAAATTTTTTATTTTCATGATTTTGATTTGAAATTTATCCCAAACCTATTCATTGTGTCTTATAATAACATAGATATATATACTACTTCTTGATTTGGGTGGTGAAAGCTATTGCAAAAGGAGAAAAACCTTTGAAAAAAAAAGATTTACCAGGTTGCAAAATACTAAAGTATTGACATTGTGCTATGAGTGGATTTCATAGGATCAGTGTTGACCTCATAGTGCAAGTGGGACTATGGGTAGCAGGTTTGGCAACTAGGTCCATTGGTTTTTCTCCAAGGTTTTTCTATTTTTCGCAATATGCTATATATATTGTCTCTAAATTTAAGCCCTCCTATATTTTTCTTTCTAAAGATATGTTCATCAGAGAGTATGTTTTCAATAAATTTGATTTCACCATCATGAGAAAAAAAAACACTCCCATTTTTCCCCTTTGTCTAAATAGTCCTCATGAACTTGTTATGATATGAATTCAAAATATTATTTTATTTCACCCAAGAAGAGAGAAATAATTTAAAAACACCAAGAATAATAAAAGGAACATCCAAACATCTAGTTATTGAATAAGGGCAAGTAAAAAAAATATATTTTATTAATGGGAAAATTAAGTACAATTTCTGAAAGTCTTCACACTAAAATCTTGCCACAGTCCTGTCATGGCTTTGCTGCTAGCATGATCAGAGTTGGTTAGAAAAAAAAACATTGACAAATTCCATGGAAAAATCTAACTTAACTTGTTAGAGGTCTATGCCGATATCAAAAGAATATAGTGTAAAGTTCATTGCACAATGCATCTGAAAAATGTTGACAAAGTTTTAAAATTTGACCTCAATTTCAATACAAAGTAAGATATTATTTTAAGATAGACTCATCATTATCCCATTCTCTTTATTCTAATAATCAATTAAAACAACAAAATTTCAAGAAATCATTGTCAAGAACAATGCTTTTCACGATTTTAAGACAGGCAAACTTGACATTTTTGTGTTGCAAAACTGGAAAGTGTCGACATCTGCGCACTATTAGTATTATCTCATTTTGCAAGCAGTTAAGTTTTTTTGCTCTTCAACAATGGTTAAAATTTTCAGGGTAGCAAATAAAACATGCTGAAAACCATTGCTTATCAATTATTTTCATTATCTTTTTTTTTTTTTTTGCTGTCAAAATGGATTGTTGAGGTTTAACGTTAAGATTGAAAGAGAAGCAATATTTTATAGGTCTAGATCTTGTTGGGTTTTATTCTATAAAAATAGCACATTTACGTGGGTGTGCCAACAAGGGCACTGCACACAATTTAGGGACTCCTACCATACTTTTTATCAGTGTTTTAGTTTTTAAAAATTAGTCTCACTCACACACACACACACACACACACACACACACACACAAATCGATTTTGTTAAGGTTTTATAAATGATAAAAAATATCAATCATTAAAATTAACAGTTAGATTCTAATCCTAAATGACAGGGATCATACATTATTAATGTTTAAATCGACTCAAACCAAAATCAGTCTTTATACTGATCGATACATGTCGCAGAAATTCACACAATGACATGTATTTGGGATTCATAACATCACACACACTCGAAATCGAATGTTGATTAGCGATATATCGCCAGATCAGATTAGCATACACCACCATGCATGGCTACCCAACCCGCTAGTGCTGGGCATTGTAGACAGGAACACACCGCTCCTGTCTTTCTCGCGGTTCCAACCTCGGACACAAACGCCGTAAACTTACCGCTGCTCTGTCTGTAATGAGAAGAAAATGCACAGAAAAGAAAGCATGGTTAATAGGGATATTCAAGAGGCACATATTTATCGAACTAAATGTAGCATTAAATAGAATATAAGGGGTGAATTTTCCGGAGAAGAAAAATTTTGTTGTTCTTACCTGCCGCCATCTTGAATATATCTCACTGTATAGCGCCACCAATAGGCACAAAAAAGTGCCACGCCTATTTTATAATTTGCGTTTTATGTACGGTCAACGTTAATTTTCACTGTGTGAAAGTTTTAAAATGGGTATTTGTCGCGGCTTTCCAAGGGCAAAAACCACATTCATCAATATTTGAAGCAAAATATTAGGAGCTTCCACAACCGAAAAAACAAGGCTCGATATCTTGACAGGACATTTGGCCTTTTTAGGGGAAATGTTACCTCAGTTCTCATTTCCATTTCCAGTTCAAAAACTCTGTCGAAAACATTTTTTTTTTTATATACCAAAGTAAAACCCTCTAACAATCTAACTGATCTATTAACATTTTTTTCATGTTAAAAAAAAACACACACACACATACACACATAAGAAAACTTGAAAAGCCGAGAGATAACATCCTGCAAAATAATGTGCGAAAAGATTATGAGCTATATAAATATAATATTTCCATGTAATCTCATCCTGTAGCACTTGAATGAATTATGTTCAAGGATCTGTTCATTTAGCAAAAGGGGAAATGAGTTTTCATGATTTTCATGACTTAAATGACATTATGAAAAATTGTATAATGTTGTTTCAGTTGAAAATGAATAAATTTCAATTATTTTTAGGTTTCATGTGACTGTTTCCTGTACCCCCTAGAGATGTTTTTCTTTATAGGCCTACAATATACCCTACGAGAGTTGAAGATTTATTTTATTTTATTTTTTTTTAATGTAGATCAGGGGTTCATAATTATGCCTGATTATTACAGCTTCGTATAGGCCCAATCAAGTTTGTAAGTTTGTAAAATCAATAACTTATTGAGAAACGGCGTTCAAATGTATAACACCACATGGGCTAAACCCATTTCGTCTATACTTAATAACTAACAATTTGGTATAATAATATTTCCATTTTGTATAATACATATATACTTGGTCTATACTTATCACTTGGTCTAACTTGACACTTGGTCAATTGCCAATTCGTCCAATTATATTTTGGTGTAATTGCTATTTCGTCTAATTCCGAAATGAATATTTGGTCTATTACTAATTTGTTACAGGAAGTGACTAAGTGGTGAAAGACCAAGTGGATATTAGACGAAACGGACACTAGATAAAATGGGAATTCGACAAAATGGTGAATAGACGAAGTGGCAATAATACAAGTTAGACGAACTGGTTGTAGACGAAGTGGGATGAGACCAACGTGTATTAGTCTAAGTGGGTTTGGCAATTTACCTTATTTTTATTATTAGGCCCTATTTATTTATTTATTTTATTTATTTTTTTAAATTTTATTATTTACTTATTTATTTATTTTTTTTGCCTAAATTTTTACTATGTGAAGAGTTTCATTCCATATAAGTGAAAAAAATCAATTCTATTTTTTTTTTTTCTTATTCTTCTTCTTCTTCTTTATACGCGGAGCCTGGGGCTGAAGCCCCCTCTTTTTTCAGTAAACGTGTACAAAAACACAAAATGATCACTTGTGATTTTTTTTAAAGCCTGTTTAGCCCCCTCCCTCCCCCACCCCGCTTTCGGTTCAGCCACTCCTCTTTAAAAAAATGCTCCCGGCCCCTGAGACAATTGTTTTTGGAAAAAAATAGTAATACTCATTTTCACAATCCGTTTCCAAATATCTGTAACAGCTAGAGTCTTGAAAGGTGCTCCCCCCCCCCCCAATTATACTGGAACAACCCTCCATTGAAATTGAATTCCTATCTGCATATTGACGAATGCATTTTGATTCTTGGTAGAGTAAAGAGTAATTAGAAAACTGTAGAGCTCCCTCTCTCAATTGTGTCTTCCACTACAATAGTAGTATAGGCCTAAATCTCTACAAGATTCTACACTAATACCCCATCCCACCTTTTTTCATCCCTCGCTCCTCCCCCAATCTCTCTCTCTCTCTCTCTCTCTCTCTCTCTCTCTCTCTCTCTCTCTCTCTCTCTCTCTCTCTCTCTCTCTCTCTCTCTCTCTCCCTCTCTTTCTCTCTAGCTCTCTCTCTCTCTCTCTTTCTCTCTTTCCATCTCATGTTCTGTGAAGCCGCATAGGTGATGTAAACGGGGCGCGCGGGGCAGGGGCAGGGGGCACATCCGCATTATATGGCTGTTCAATATCATCAGGCAAAATGATTATTTTTCCCACTTGTCCTTCTCCTTTTATATGATCATAATCATAATATTATAATCACACAAAATTCATGTCGGCCTATGTCCCTTTCCTGTTCGCTCTCTTCCTTCCCTTCATGCATTTTTTCCAATAGAAGCTGAAGCCCTTTTGACGAGTAGTTTCATGAGTAAAGTCGAGACGGGGCATGGCACGTTATTCAATTTATTTCATATTATTTTTATCTGTCATTGGTGTAACAAACAAGATTTAGAATTGGTTCCCGCCCCCGGCTCTCTTTTTTTTTTTTTTTTTTTTTTTTTTTTTTTTTTTTTTTTTTTTTTTTTTTTTTTTTTTGGGGGGGGGCGTTTCAGAGCTGTGTTTAGATGATGGTTATATCATAAACTACTCGCCTCCGGAATTTCTGGACTCTATGAATCAGTCAATACAAAATTATGTATTCTTATATGCGATTTGATTTTTAAAAATATATTGTTAATTCCAGTGATTTCATTTTGGTTTGTGGTCTTATATTTATATCTATAATAATATAAAAAGTAGGCCTATACATAATTATAAATATTTAAAAAATTCTCCGAAATTAGTAAAAAAAAATAGTACTAAAATTAGTAATCACACGACATACGATACGCATGCTTTCATCATAATATTTCGTAATTGTTGTTGAATTGGCAGATTATGTCACTTTTAGTATTACATCATATACGTCCATGTCACAAATACGTGGAGCTTATGACATGCAAGGACGTACACTCTGCAGAATAGTACTTCACTATCGACATGAAACATGGGGAAACATGATGATATTATTTCAAGGATTGTTTTGCCTTTTCAATGATCATTCATGATATTAATGTGGGTCCAATATTGAAAATAAGAGCGGCGCGGCCCACTCCACCCCCCCCCCCCAAAAAAAAAGAAATCAGGAGGGGTGGGCGCATGTGCAGACATTGAGTGGTTTTCAATAGGGGGCACGTGCTTCTTTTAATTTCTAATGACCCTGGCTTCAAATTAAAGCTACACACAATTTTTTTTATTTTTCTTTATCAAAGTGTCGTGAAAATCATATTTTAAAATTTTATTTCTTGTATTTATTTCGTTTTATCTACCCAGGGTAACCCCGTCAGGGGGCCCTGCAAATGAGTGTCGAAACTGGTAAACACTTCAAAGGAGGTGGGCGCCCCCCCCCCCTCATTTAGGACGACGCAGGAAGCAAAATAATTTATGATGATAATGTAAATGGTAATGGTTGAATGAACTTAGAAAGACGTCCTCAGACCTCATGCTTATATATACACGTGTTGTTCTTTTATGACGTCATCAATTGGACTTTGTTCAGTTGATTCACACAATCTTCAATCCCTTTGTGATTCACAGGGTGAATTTTCTACCGTTATATTTTCAAGGAACATTACAAAATAATATCGTCGATCTATAGTCTTGCAAGTCAAGCGTGGGAAATGAAAGTGGGATCAGACTGGTGCATAAAAGCTCAGTCTATATCGTAATGCAAACCGTGGATTGCATCTTCAATTTCATTTCAAATAATGTAATAAAAAATAACGCTGGCCCCGATGCTGGCCATGTATTACTCCTTTTTATATTAAATTACTTATGCAGTGTGCATCTATTGTCGGGGTACACTGCACGTTCAATCTTAATTATCACAAAATTGTTATGAGAATGTTAATGTACTACTGCTATTATTCATCTTATATACTGTAATAAAATTCTTTTTATAAAAAAAAATTCATATCTCATTGGATTTTTTTATTATAGGCTACCTTCCATGACCATTATAAATGAAAAAAAAAAAAAAAAAAAAAAGATCTAAGCAAGAATGTTCTCAAGCAAGAAGATCTCCAAAATCCTCTTCAATAGTGAACATTATTAATACAATAGTTTCCCCTCTAAATTTAGGCATCAAATTATTAAGAAGATTGAAAATGTGCTCCTAAAAAAATAATGTTGCATCGGTATTTTGTCCATCAGATGCGAACACGAATCTGTGTATATTCACTTTAAAATACTTTGTTTTAAAATGAATAAACTACAGGGGCGGATCTAGCTTTTTGCTAAGGTGGGGGGTACCGGAGTGGGGAAGTAGTGGAGGGGGGGTATCCCCCTTTTACGGTAGGGAGCTTTTTCAATTTGACATTTGAAATGGTGCAATCTGATGCATACTTTACCCCCCCCCCCTACCCCCCCCCCATTTTTTTTTTTTTTTTTTTTTTTAGGAGCCCAAGGGGGGGGGTTAAACCCCCTAACCCCCCCCCGTAGATCCGCCACTCGACTATGAATAAAATCAAATTATTTTTAAAGGAGTCAGTAAACCGGCCTAGCCTATACCTGTAATGATATTGTAAATATTGCTTTGTTAGTCAAGAATGATACAAAAGAAAAGTGCTATTTAAAAACCAATAAAAACTCTGATGTGTGGTTCTGTACTGTAATAATCCCAAAGCGCCATCCAGCGATATAAACTTGATAAAAGAAGCGTCTTCTTTTTTGAGTATGAGAATCATTATCTTTTCTTCAAACCGCATCATTAACCATGCTGCTCATGCATAGCCGGAGGTGATTGTTTATAATGCGTAAGTGCATTCATCTGTTTATATATTTCGTTGTCTTATACCATGTTAGTAATTACAATAAAGACATTGGTATGCTAATTTGATTTATCAAAACTATTAAAAAAATATATAATAATTTGATCCTCTTCAACCGCATCATTAACCATGCTGCTCATGCATAGCCGGAGGTGCTTGTTTATAATGCGTAAGTGCATTCTGTTTATATATTTCGTTGTCTTATATCATGCCAGTAATTACAATAAAGACATTAGTATGCTAATTTGATTTATTGAAAGTAAAAGAAAATAACAATTTGATCCTCTTTAAGACCAATAATGATGGATGGTGATGACTAACGTAGTCATTTCTAGCTCTTTCCATTATTTTATGGACTTGAGTTTGTGCGATGGGGCATATAATGTTACACAAATTGAATAATCTCTGTGTAAAATCATCTCTTCATGTAATATTTAAAATGGAAATATTTTTAAACGCATTTTCTTTGTTTAAGTGCATATGCGTAACAATATAGATACACCGTGCATATAGCCGTAGCTATACCGCATTATTTTGTCATAGCGTGAAGTGTGATTATGAGACAGAAAATGGATTATTATTGATCCTATATTGATAATAACAATTTTAAAAGGCCTGTGAATTGGGCTGGGCACCACCTCCCAAACTATATATAAAGTTTGTTTTTTTTTTAATGGAAAGCCGGTATACGGTATTAGATCGTATAAATACATTAAGATAATTATTAAACATACATAATTATATTACATAATAAAAAAGGGTTCAGAACATAAAGTGCATGCAGGACAATAATGAGTGATATCCAAGTTAAACTCGGTGCTGGGTAACCCTGTTACAACTACGAATTCCGACTTCCGACCGGTCTGTCGGATAATGGATAATTACATTACTCGGAACAGTCAAATATTTCGTTGGTGCTGAGTCGGTTTTTGTGGTGTGACTGTAAGATGGTAAGTTTGCTCTTCAGCTTTGGTGGTCGCACAAATCAAATAGAATATTAGAGGAGAATGTTTGATTATGTATCCGATCACGGCCATGCCTCAACTCAAGAAGCGAACATAAATCATGGGGAATCAGTGGCGGATCCAGGGTGGGGGGGGGGGCACCCCTAACTGTTAATTTTGTTTAAACCATATTTTTCCCCTCCCAATTTTCAGGCTGTGCCCCCCCCCCATTTTCAAATCCTGCATCCGCCACTGAGCATCGATATTGTTCAAGTATTCCAGAGTTAATGTTTATATATTTGAAGAAGAAGAAAAAGTTGTTGTCAATAAGATATAGACCGATCACAATACTGAGCAGCCTATCTACAGAGACAAATTATTGCAACTCCCCCCCCCCCCGCAAAAAAAAAAAAGCATTTTGAAAGTAAAATATTCTATAGGCTACCACAAGATCAGACAAAAATAATCATTTGTATTATTTGTAATTGGAAAATATACGCCTTATGCCTATATTAGGCCAATTTATGACAATGATAAATGAGTTACATGCAAACAAAGGCCTCTTTCTCTATTATTTTGTAGTAATGTTAATGCAGTGTCCTATAATAATCATATCCATGCTTAAACTGAAAACACCTGACTAGAGGTAGAAGAGATCAACGGCTGATCGGTTGGGATGGGGGGGGGACGGCAAATCTGAAAACACGGGTGGGGCGCAGAGGACAATTTTGCGAGATTGACACTTATGCAATACGTAGTAAATAATAATAATAATTGGGGGCAGACCGTGGTGCCTCTGGATACGCCAAGACTTACAGAATGCTTCCCCTTGAGCTTCCTTTCAAGACCACTCAACAAATAAAACTTGTGTACGTGTAATAACGCCCTCCCTCCGTATAATGGCTTGGGTTTGGGGGCATATTTGCATTAATGATAAACCTATTTTTGTACCCGATGTACTTACGCAAGTTGACCAGTCAATGGATTATTATTAGATTCCGAGTCAGGTGCGGATCAGGGGGCATTTCATCACAAGGACTTGTCAGACGTTTATCCGACAAACTGTTACAAGCTACTGAAATGCTTGCATCTGATTGGCTGAGAGCAAACTTGTCGGATAAAATATCTGACAAGTCCTTTGATGAAATGCCCCCTGGCTGACATTATTTGTCTATAGGCCTACAATAGTGACATTTTTTTTTTTCAAAAATTGCCACTGTTGCCGTAATAGTAAATTTGAATGTAATTAATGTACAGGCACGTAACTAGGATTTCTACGGGAGGGTTCGAAATCTGCAAAAGTACATAACACTTTTTTCACGTTACGCTGGGCGAGCAAAAAGTACATCAATTTTTTTTTCACGTCACGCTAGCCGCGCGATAAGCGGGGGGGGTACCATATATTACTTATCGGGTAGGTTTACTTCGTTCGAACGGCCCCCGAAGAAATTTATAAGCAAAAAAAAAAAAAAAAAAAAAAGGTTCTTTACATGATATTCCCCTTTTCCCCTTTTTATTTATTTATTTATTTATTTATTTATTTATTTATTTAATATTTTTTGGTCAAGTGGGGGGGGGGAGGGGTTCGTTCGAACCCCCGAACCCCCCTAGTTACGGCTTGATGTAAAATAAAAGGGAGTGACCCTGTTCAATTAGTAGCACAAATTCCGCTCTCGATAGTGTTCGCGATCAGCTGTTTCGGTTATAGGCCTATCTATGGGAAAATCTTTGTTAAATATCATTTCGATTCATTCTTATTTTGGCAAAGCATATGAAAAACGTCATGTCATTGCAGATTAAATTTTGTTCAACAAGGACTGGACAAGGCTCTCTTATAATCCATGGTCTTATCTTTTTTTTAACATTTCTACGTGGGAGGGGATTTAGGGAGGGGGGGGGGCAAGGGCCGGAGACGCCTATACCCTCGTTTACTGTTTTGTCTTCTTATTATGATGATTGCTATCTGGGCCACCCTCCTCCCCCCCCCCCCTCCAAAAAAAAAAAAAAAGAAAAAAGAAGAAAAAGAAAACAGAAAAAAAACGACTTACAGGAACTAATTTCAGGTCAACATCCCTTCCCCCCCCCCACCTTTTGTGTGTGTGTGTGTGTGTGTGTTGCACTTTGTTTATTACGAAATGTTATGCGCAGTTACGTAATTTAAAACGTTCGTAGTGAACGTGTCATCATGCAATGGAAACTCGACTCGATCAGCGCACGCGCGCGCGGCGCGTGCATATATATCAGATCAGCTGAAGGTCAAAGGTCATTGCATAATTGTAACTTGTAACTTGTAACTTGCGATTTTGTGTGTGAAATAATCTGATATTTCTTCGGAAGTATAATAGGAGCTAAAAATTTACACTAGTTTGGAAATTTCTTCAAAAGATTCGAAAGTACATGAACAGGTTCGTATTATAGGGTTACAATCTGAGTGTGAGTTGAATCTTTTTCGGTCTAGCACATTGAAATGATTTTGGGTTGCGATGATGGATTGTGGCTTTTTTGTGCATTACCATTGGCATGCATTGGCATTGAATCAGAATCAATGGGTACCGTACCCGCCGGTATCGGTGCAGGTGGACGCCGCTAGCACAATCCAGCTGTGCAGTAGCGTGCATCATGTGACTTTGTGAGTGAGACTGATCCACGTAGAAAAGTCTACAAGTTCGTTCTTACAGAGCTAGAGAACAATGCATTTTGATTGTTGGGCGCTCTGATTAGCTATCGCGCGGAGCTCCGCCTCCTGGTTGCGATGACTGAAGTGCGTTGACCGTAACTGAACAACGCGATTCAGCTGTTCCCGGATAAAGACCACTTTATCGTGCGCGCTGTCAATCATAACCAAAGTGGACCCATTTCGCAAGAAAAACTGCAAGACTCGACTTCACAAAACGTTTTCCGCAAAACCACTCTTTCAATATTTTTTAGAATAAAGAAGAGAAATATAAAAAGGAACTTCAACGAATCCACTGTCGGACTTCGCCCAACATTTGAAAACGTATAAAGAAATGAGGACTTACCAAAAAAATAAATGATGAATCTAAATTTTATCGTGACTATTGTTCATTGGAAGGCACAATGGTAGTGTTTTTCATATGCTAACGTGATCATTCGAGCGTCGTGCATAAATTAATTTAATTATGGAGTAAAAATTTCTACGTGTGATCTCTTCCTTCTTGGTACCTGTTCCCATGCATGCACTGCCCCATCTGACTTTCCCGACCTCTCAATCTTCCATAACTCTTCCCTCAGTTATCTACTTGACTTACATGTAAAACGTACTAATGTCGTCACGTATATGTAGTCCTGCTGTCATATGTACTACCCTCGTCACTACCTGTAATTATATACTCCTGCGAATGCTGCAGTTCTCCAAACTGGAGGAAGCCAAGTGAAGAAGAAGAAGATCTGTATGACATGTAGAAATTTTTACTCCATAATTTATGCAAGACGCTCGAATGATCACGTTAGCATATGAAATACACTACCATTGTGCCTTCCAATGAACAATAGTCACGATAAAATTTAGATTCGTCATTTATTTTTTTGGTAGACTCTTAAGTCCTCATGTCTTTATCATGTTTATACATTTTTAACTGTTGGGCGAAGTCCGACAGAGGATTCGGTGAAGTTCCTTTTTATATTTCTCTTCTTTATTCTAAAAAGTATTGAAAGAGTGGCTTTGCCGTCCACGTTTTGAGAAGTCGAGTCTTGCGGTTTTTCTTGCGAAATGGGTCCACTTAGGTTATGATTGACAGCTTCTTCTTCTTCTTCACTTGGCTTCCTCCAGCTTGGAGAACTGCAGCATTCGCAGGAGTACATTTACAGGTAGTGACGAGGGTAGTACATATGACAGCAGGGCTACATAAACATGATGACATTAGTACGTTTTACATGTAAGTCAAGTAGATAACTGAGGGAAGAGTTATGAAAAGTTGACAGGTCTGGAAAGTCAGATGGGGAAGTGCATGCATGGGAACAGGTACTAAGAAGGGAGAGCTTTGTGAAGCAGTCAGCCTGGGAGTTAGAAGTCGAGTAGTGATCTTTCCACTGTCGAGGCCACTGAGAGAGGAAACCGTCTCGGATTGCCACATAGAGAGGGCACTCACCTACCAGGTGCACGACTGTTTCAGTTTGAAATCCACAGGGGCACGATGGGTTGCTGGTTCTGTTACTTATGATGTTCTTACGGTGGTTGGTTAGATAGACTCCGGTTAGAAGCTGAGCTTTGATGGGTACCGCCTGTCTGAGCCTCGGGGGGTATATGATCGAGGGAAGTGATTTGTGAGCGTTGTCTAGGTCGGTTGCCAGAAGCTGGAGTGAAGACTTTACAGCGAGCACGACAAAAGCGGTCTTTATCGGGAACAGCTGAATCGCGTTGTTCAGTTACGGTCAACGCACTTCAGTCATCGCAACCAGGAGGCAAAGCTCCACGCGATAGCTAATCAGAGCGCCCAACAATCAAAATGCATTGTCCTCTGGCTCTGTACGAACGAACTCGTAGGCATTTCGATGTGTATGAGTGAGAGGACATGGAAGGGCTGTATTCTGAAAATATTGCCATGATTGTTGTATGTTCAGAGCAGGCTAGCACAAAGTTGGAATAAAACCACGTCCTTGTCAAGACTGAAGAAATTTAAGTGTGAAAACTTGTCTTCAGTCTTTTTTTAGAATGTCTTCAATCTACTTCACTCTGATCTTTTGTCTTAATTTAGATTCTAGTTTCAGTCAGAAAGTGAACTTAATTTTCCATCACTAAAGTAATGTTAAAATTAAAAATGATTTTTCAATAACTGGGTGTTTGTATACTTTTCCTTTCATTATTCTTGCTGTTTTTTTATTAGAGCTGCCAACCGTTTCGAAAAATTTGAAGGGAATACAAAAAAAAAGAAAACGCATCAAAAACGTATGAGTTCACAGGGAAATTGAGAAGTGCAAAAAAATCAAAAAAGTATGTTGGTGTCCGGTAACCCGACCGACCGTAAAAAAAAAATGTGCGATCATGTAAATTTATGGCAAGAGAACTAAAGTAAAATTGGAAGAAAGTGGGCCGATAATGTTGCGACATAAATTCTTTATGAAATAACGACTTAGCGGATACAATTGCGGAATTAATTCTTTAGTTTTAGAGTGAAAACGTATCTTTTTCGAATGAAGCAATGCTTTTTTAATATACTTCCCATATCGATGTTTTTTCTTTCTTTCCCTTGTTTCCGTTTTCTACAATGCTGAAGCAAGTAAGATCGACAGCCAAGCAATGTTTGTATACTGTATTTCTCATATTGATAGAAATTGATTTTTTTTTCCTTTCTCTTTACTTGTTTTTTTTTTTTATAGTACGAATAAAAAAATCTCATGTTTCCTTAGGCTAAATCGATTATAAATGTTGTTTTGGGGAATTGATAGCCAAGCAATGCTTGTGAAATGTACAATTGTTTTTAAAAACATGTCTTTCTCTTGTCGTTTCATTTTGTAGTATAAATGAAATATCATGTTTCCTGAGGCTGAAGCAAGTGAATCAATAGAAGCTACATCACCTGAAGCCATGGCTGGACCAACGATTGGAACCTTAGACATCTTCCTACTCGGTCTGAGTGTAGGAGTTGGGGTCTACTGGTTCTTCTTTAGGAAGAAGGCAGAGAGCAAGACAGAGGGTCTTATCAATCCTATTACAAGGTATGAATGTAAATCTGTGTTCCCAATTTCAGGCAAAAAACAAAAAAATCAAATTTGAAAAATTAAACATGAACGTTAATTATACATGTATTAAATACAAGATGCTTTCTCTACATGATTTGCACTATTCGTCCTTGCCACTGCTCATTGTTATAAAATCCAGACAGACCGTCTTTTAAACTTGTTGTTTCTGTGTTGGAGAATTCTCTGAACCTGAAGATACTTCGTGTATGCATGAAAGACATAATACATAATTTACTCTCCAGCATTTGTAATAATATACAATACAAACTTGTTTCCTACAATTAAAAGAGAATACAAAAACCATGTCCAACAAATTATTTGAAGGTATAATGCACAAGGGCTTGATTTTAAACAGGGTTTTACACAATGTTTGCAAAGGGGACATGTGAAAATTTGGGGGTTCAGAAATTTGAGATTTGTTTCCCAAACCATCCAGGCATGGAATCCATATAAAAACATGTACAAGTAGTTGTGAACACAGTCTGCAGAAATTTATCTTGAACATCAAGACTAGTTTACAATCATGCACATCTGCATCAACACTTGTCAACAAGTAACATGACGTACATGTACATGTAAAGATGTGGATTATTATTCCTGATTATTCCTGTTTTCCCTATCTTGCTGGTACATTTACATACAAATTGATGCAGTTGCCACTCTATTCTTGGTTTATGAGGTATTACCACACATTAAAGTATATGGCCACGTGTTATAAGTTCGCCGCCTTTTGCGTTACATGCCAATTTGAATACAAACGGCTCTTTTTTCTCTTCAAAGACCTGTATCTCGAAAAGTATACACCCTACTATATCAAAACTATACATTTTCTGAAAGGATGTTCCTCAAGGAATCTAAATCTGCATTGAAAAATTATACCAGGTGTAAGATAAAAAAGTTATTAAGAAAATTTCAAGAAATTATTTTTTTTTTAATTTTAATTGTTTTTATCATCAAGTCATCTATAATCACCCAAATATGATTAATATCATTATATTCTGGTAGATAATATTCAGACCTTTCAAACAAGGTATAATTCATTTTGCTTACAATTTTAGAAAGAAAAATATTTATAATCTGAAATTTAGCCCTGAAAAAATAGCTTTTTCAAATTCTTGAGGGGGTGGTCCTGTCAAGTACTGTTGCACCATCAAACATATGGTTTAAGTGATATGATGGTATAAAGCAGTTTATAAGCTTTAATTTGGTGCTAAATTTACAATCATAGATTAAAATCTGGCAGAGATATTGCAGTTTTCCCAACGGTACTACAATACCTCTAATTCCTAATGACTTTGTACAGGAGGCATCACAGTTTTAGGTCAAATAATGATTGTTAGTCTTCCTGGGTACTATTATAACATCAAACCTATTGTTCAGTGATTTCCTGGTATAAAGCAGTTTATAAGCTTTAGTTTGGTACCAAATTTAAAATCATAAGGCAAAATTTGGCAGAGATATTCAAGTTTTCCCCAAATCAACCACAAAATGCAAAATTTCCCATTGACTTTGTACAGGCGTCTCCGCTTCCGGCGTCTCCGCTTCCGGCACCACCCCTACTCCCCCAAACTTAAACCATTGTAACTCTACCAAAATGTTATCTAGAACAATGAAACTTCACAGGGAGCTAGCACAGTAACATACATGTAGCTTCAAAATGAGATCAAATTTGTTACATAAACTTTCTTACTTTTGAAAATATTGACAAATTAATGCTGAAAAATACCAAAAAGCGTAACAGCACCGCCCTATTTGGTTGGCCAGTTCATAACACACGACCATATTGTCTCTAACCAATTCATTCTGAGTGATTAAAATGCTCGATGGTTTGGGTACATGTACACGTATATCATATAAAACATTTTATATTATTTTGGTAAAGGTAAATAATATTGCACTAAGTGCATAATGATGATAATGTATGTGTAAGGATTTTATTGCATAAGTGATTGTAACATGTACAAAAATGTACGTGTGATGCAATGACTGATGGGCCTACAATATAACTTATTGCGATAAGGAGCATAAATTATTTTTTTTTGTAAAGCACTCAGTTTAAATTGGGTGAGAAAAAATAAAATGAAAAATTAATTTATCTTTTGTAAAGAATTTTGTTCTGATTTTTTTTTTCTTTATATATTTCATGATTGAACATTTCAAAATCAATTCTTTTTTAATTGTTCACATTTTTCCTCATGCATTTTGGCCAAGGATTTTGGCCAATTTCATGGAAGATCAATGTTTGTAAGATTTCAGTCAGAAAGAATTGTACATTTCTTATCCATTAATCACTAACATTCTTCATCAGACACAATGACCTGAATTCTCAAAGGTGGTTTCAAAATCGTGGACTGAAACTATGAATTATGTGTAATATTTTGTGTAATATTTATGCTTAATTTGGTGCATACTTTGGGAAAGGTCTTATATGAATGCATGATTTTGTCACAGAGTGCTAAATATACGCTTGTTGCTACATGTTTGGTTAAGTCTGCTGTTTATTCTAATTTTAAACCGTTGACTCAACAGTGGACTCATTGATTCAAAACTGTGGGCTGATTATGCTGAAACCATAGCAACAAGCGTTAATATAGCGCGCTGTGACAAAATCATGCATGCATATTGGACCTTTCTGAAAATGTACGCTAAAATTAAGCGTAATTATAACACATAATCTAAATAATCCCTGGTTTCAGTCCACAGTTTTGAAACCACCTTTGAGAATTCAGGCCAATGTGACATCAGCAATGAACTAATTCCAACATCAACATGTAATTAATTGTTATGCTGTCTTTTGAAGTATAGGGACCAGTTTTGTGAATTATATATCTTTGGAAAAGGCTTAGATAACAGTGATTATACATGTAGATGTGTATGTGTAGCTGAATGCTATAAACATTAGTGAGGTCATTGTATTGAAACATGTATGTGAGCTATTTGTGGAGACCCTAAAGGGAATATCTTTCAGCAAGACAACCGTTATAAAAGCAAGCTTTGTGAATTATGGAATTAGAACAGAGGTCATGAAAACACATCAAGGATCCCAGCTCAAAACTTGATGACAGATATTACATGTGAATTTCACTGAAATTTTGTTTTGTGAAGAAGTATTGTATTTAAAGGATTTAGATAAACTTTAGTCATCTATATAATAACTAGACAAGGATGTTTGCATAAATCATAGTTTAAAGTGGTTCGTTGTATAATTTTGAAATCCCATTTCATTTGTATTTGAAATGTAAATGATGCATTTATGATGGAAAAAAACAACAAAGAACTGTACAACTTGACCATATAAAAGTAACCCCAAATAACTTTACCCCACCGCTATATCGGTTACCAATTTAGCTTGAAAAACTAAATGGAATATAGCTACCATCCACCCATGTGTTTTGTGATATTCAACCTAAATCATACATGTATGCATGTCAAAAGTATTATGTAATTATTCATCACTTTGTTTGACATTCAAAACAAAGGAATTTAATTGCATATTCTGTTGCTGTACACACATTTTTACTTTTCTTTTGCCCTAAAGACCAATAGTCTCAGGATATGTTCAATGTTGATTTTCACATTTTAAATGGCAACAAAACACAATTACAAAACAATGGTATAAAGAGAAACAAAGTGTGTTTTCATTGTTTCCATTCAAGGTCTTAAAACTAGGTCGTCTTTCAGATCTTCATTTGGAGGAAAATTTAAAGTAACGCTGAAAAAGATACATTTTGAATCACAATCAGGTTAGATTTTGTGACCTTCAGCATCGCGAATACAACGAAATTCGACACTGAACACAATTGAGTTTTCAGCGTCTTTAAATGTGCTCTCGCATTGGAAGCTTTCAGTGAAAAAAAGCGCAGATGTTTGTTTTTGAGAGCCAGGAATTTAAAGACGATGGACTATAATCAGCTTTAAAGACACTTTAAAGACACTGAGCGGTGTATCGTGGATCCCGTTTGTGTTCAGTGTTTTTTAATTGTGTTTTGTATCATTCATATTGGCATTCAAAATTGAAAATGGACATTAAACACCCCCTCAATGCCTCAATAAGGAACCCCTGTAAAATTTTGAAAGTCATTATTAAGCACTATGTGGAGTAGGATCAAATCAGTGAAAGTCAAATAAAGAAAGTTTCCTTATTTGTCTCTTATTTGATGTCACTGATCATATAATCTTGTTCCTTTTAACTTTTTTCAGCTCTTCCATGACAATGAGTTCGAGTAGTGGGTCAGGATTCATCCAGAAAATGAAGTCATCGGTGAGTAGTAATTTTGTATCAAAGTTTAATAGTTGTGAACCTGTCATTATCAGTCATGCATGCCATAAAGAAGTTATTAAGTACAATAAATAAATGCACTTGTATTACATACACGGATTGGAACTTCAAAATGATAGTGTTTCTTTGAGATTGGTATTACATGTAGGTGCAAAAACAAATAAGACTTATCTGGTACATGTACTTTTAAGCACAATATTATGGTTTTCACTCACACAGAAACTGTTGTGTTAGTGATACATGTCTCATACTCTAATGTCGTTTGTTGATATATTTACTGATAAAATGATTCTTGAAATTTACATTATGTATACATGATGATTTTAGAGATAACTTTGATCTGTCAAAAGTGCATTTTGATAATGCTGACCAGTATATTTCCTGATCTCCAAATGGAGTACATTTATTTATCATTTTTTGAAGAGCAAGATGTTTGTATACATGTAGGATTAGTTATTGAGCACTTTGTATGGAAAGGGTAAGTACTTTATTATTTCTTCTCGGATCTCCACTTGACCTTCTTGTCCTTTGTTCTTTTCATTATTTTCTTCTCCTCTTTCCCACTTTTTTTTTTTTTTTTTTCACCAACAATTACAACATCATACATGTATTGTTATGGACATGTTAATCAGTAATGGTTAAGTTAATCAGCTATAAATTTTCTTGTTGTTTACAGGGGAGGAACGTGGTGGTGTTTTATGGCTCCCAGACGGGTACAGGGGAAGAGTTCTCCAGTCGGCTGGCCAAGGAAGCCCAGCGCTATGGTCTGAAGGGCATGGTAGCAGACCCTGAGGAAAATGAGATGGTAAGACAGCTCCCTGTAGTCCTATCAATTCATTCTTGAGGTGGGTTTAAACAGCTGCAGTTCAATGACGCTATTCATAAACAGGAGAGAAAAAAAACCTGCTTTGATCAATTTTTATTTAAACTGGATACAGTGCTATGTATAGAAAACAATTTATAATTATTATTACTTTGATGAAACTTGATATTGAAGAAAGATTTCATCTCTTTAGGGGGTGAAAAGATACAAATATCTCAATGTCTATTCGGATGATTTTAAGAACTGTCGATTTGAGAAAATTTTTTATTATTGTTTCCTGAACTACATGTAGTGTACCTGAAAAAGGTCAATTTTAGCAAGGTCAATGAAGCAAATATGGACACATGTTTCAAAACCGTCTCCAAGTAGTTTCAAAATCATCTCAAAGTAGTCCCAAATCCGTCTCAAAGTAGTTTCCACGAAGTAAGATACCTCCCTTAGTATAGGTGCTAGTAATATAAATCCCCTAGGCTCCAGAACACTAATCTTGCTTTATGATAGCACTTTGTCCTATCCCTGTGTCATATGTTTTTATGTAAACTATTTCTATAAACATTCCAACCTTGTTCATTTTGTTATTTAAATGATTCTCTCCATACAGGAGGACCTATCGCAGCTAGCAGACATTGAGAACTCGATGGTCATCTTCTGTATGGCTACCTACGGTGAAGGTGACCCCACGGACAATGCTCAAGAGTTTTATGATTGGCTACAGGATGGCAACGGTGACCTCACAGGGGTCAAGTATGCTGTAAGTCATTCATGCATGAAATAAGTCATGTTCAGTCATCACTTTGTTGAAACTAGCCACCAAATCCAAATCTAAATATGATGGAAAAGCTATTTTTCATGGCACACGTTTTCCGTTTTCATTTATATCATGAAGGAATGTTCTCCTTCTTATATCTGGCCTATATCCAAGGGATGGAGGTGAGGGAGGAAGTGGTGCATATTGCAAAATATATGAATCCCCCCCCCCCCTCCTCCAGAAACCAGTATTGCTCTTTCAAACATTCCAAACTCATTCCTAACAGGTATTTTTCTTCGGTAACAAGACCTGTGTACACACTTTATCCCTTTAGCACTTGGCACCTGTGTGTACATTAAGTTTCGCTGATTTTGCGCAAAGATCGGCAGGGGCGAATTTAAAAACACACGAATATATGAGCATGCTTTGAATGGGTTCAATTGCGTTCTTACGCATACACAGCACAAATTTAAGAACCAGCGAATCATGTTTGACGCCGCACAGCGCGAAAAATTAATTGCTTGAAAATAACAGCAAAAAAAAAAAAAAGTATTCCTCAGAACTACATGTACCTGCCAAATGTTGAAAGTCAGTACATGTATTAATACTGTGGTGCGTTAAAAAAAAAGGACAGACGGATACAGGTAATTTGAGGAGAAAATCAAAAGAGTCAAAAGTTTAAGGTGTTTAAGGGACTATGGTGAACAAAAACAGAAAGGGTGGTTATGGATGGTTTGATGTGTAAGCTGAAGGGTGGTTACGAAGGTTTGAGGGTTAAAGGGTTAATCAGATTTCTCAATTCCCTGCCCTACAGGTATTTGGTTTGGGCAACAAGACATATGAACACTATAATGCCATGGGCAAGTACCTGGACAAGAGATTGGAAGAGCTTGGTGGTGAAAGAATATTTGAACTTGGATTTAGGAGATGATGATCAAAAGTAAGTATATCTCTTTTTGATTTGCAGCAAATGAATTATAACTAAACTAACTTATAACTAAAAATATATAACAGCCAAATGAGCAAAGGAAGATAATTAGCCGAGTAGTGAGCAAAGATAGATAATTGTTAAAGAGTTCAAATACCTTTTGTTCTCTTCATGGTTGGTTAGAACTTAACTGCATAACATATTTTAGTTTTGTTTTTAAAAGGTTATTGTAATTCCTGATTTAAAATGAAGTCAACTAAAAATGCTACAAGTTGATTATTTGTACTTTAGATGTGTTTTCTTAAATTGTTTTTGCATATCATGTCATAATTCTGTTTTGTTTTCTTTCTTCAATTTTTAAAATGAATGTCAGGAATAAGAATTACATTATTTGAACATCATATACTGCAGTTATTTGTACTAACATTTATTACTGTTGTTTATTAGTATTGAGGAAGATTTTGTGACATGGAAGGATCGTTTCTGGCCTGCAGTCTGCGAGTATTATGGATTAGAAGCAACAGGAGACGAATCAAAGTAAGTCAACTCCATTGTAATTACTTCTAAAAATAATAATAATAATACTGAAGATCATGTACGTGTAGGTTGTAGAAATCGGGTAGGATGGAATTACACTTTTATTTTTATTTTAGGAGAAAGCTACAAGTACATGTATCTATTAGTTAAAATTCCTATAGGTTTGATTTATAACTACACATGTACATAATATGCACTTATTGTCACTTTGACCTTTGGACATGACCTAGTTCCAGTGTCAATAATCCTATCACTGTGACTGTATTCATTGTTTGCTACCACGTAGACTGTTAAAGCTATTATCAAGCAATCTGTAAGTATGATCTCAGAGTATACAACGTGGAGTAATATGACTCAACAGATATAAAGTTATACTATAGAGTAATTCAAGTACATGCTAAAGGTAAATTGTTGAGAAAAGGTCTTGAAACCTTTGGTGTCGCCTAGTTTACTGGCAGCATAGATATAATGCCTCATTAGCAAAGACATGATAATTAATAACCTTCAAATTATTGAGGGTTTTTTTTTTCTGTGGGCTCTTATTAAATTTTATTTAGAAAAAAAAAATAGTGCCATAAAGAAGTTGGATCGTATTTGAGGTGAAAAAAGAAAAAGAAAAAAGAAATATGTACATGTAGAGAGGATCTATAGCTGGAACATACAGAAATCACTTCAAATTATTTTGCCTGACACTCTATGGGTTACTGGTCATGTGTGTGTACTCACTTACTACGTGTATGTCAGCAACCTGTTGTACTCATGCTTGTTTAAATGTTAAACTGTATATGTAGGTGCAGGCCCAGGTCTTTGGAATCTTTGAAAATTGATGTAGAATATTAAACTACAAATTTAGTTAATCCATAGACTATGATAGAGTGTCAGGTAAGGTTATTTGTATGCTCCTTGGAAAGCTCTGAGGGCATATCGTCGGCCTCGTGCAAATTGGGCCTGACCGTATTTAGTATGTGTACAATATGAATGGCCCTTTTGGCATAAGGCTGACGATATTAGCTTTGAGCCTCTTGTATTTTAACAGAGTTATGTAATGATGTGTTCAAAAAGGAAAGAGGAGAGTGTAGAATTAAATAGTGCGTGGGAGAGATAAATGACTCGACATAAAGTGTTTAATGTCAAGGATGTGTGTCGTATTATTACTGCAAATTGATAGTGCTAGCTACTAAATCAAACATAAACGTAGGACATTGTCATCATAAGCATATTTGTTATACATGTGTGTAAACATAACAAACTTAGGTCAAAGCATTATTGCCCAAATATGAACATTGCGTGTAGGATTTCATTGTTCAGTCCATGCTTGAAGAAACCTATTCAGAATGAGAGAACAAAGTTCATTCATTTCTCCAAAGTGCATTTTTTAATATCTTGAATGCTGGTGTAATATTGATTCTCAGTTGTATTGTTTACTCACTGTGCAGTGACAAAGACGCTCATTCAAAGAACATTTTGGGTTCATTCTGAGATTCTTTAATTTCCTATTGTGTTGAAAACTGGTGCAATATGTAACCCCTCATTATGATGTTTCACAGTACTCAAGAAACTTCTCATTCAAAAGATGCTTTGGGTTCATTTGTTAAGTGCTTCAAACCTGTATTTGATTTCCTATCAGCATACTTGTGCAATATTTGACCTGCTCCCAATCTTTTCTGGCATGTAAAATGTACATAATTATGTAACAAGCCCTAATCCCAAAAGGACGTTTGGGGTCATTAAAAAAAATATTGTCAATTTCATATTATCATGAATAAAACTGTACTGATGCAATATTGACTCCCGACTGCATTTTAACGGGACATTGTTGGTTCATTCTTTGTAGATGTAATTCAAACTATATACACTCTGATTATTATGGCATGAAATTGTAATATGGGTTCATCATATTTAAAGTTTGCATCATATTTTGATGCACTAACCCAGGGTAGTACTCAGGGTAATTATGCTGCATTAATTGTAGAGCGCTTAGAGACTTCTGATCAGGAGGTATTAGGTGCTATATAAGCACGGCTAATCATTAATTTTTATTAGTACCGTATTATATTTTTGAAAAGGATTTTTAAAATATATTCAAAGTTTAAAAAAAATATAGTAGTTAATTATATACCCTTATTTGTATGTGTGTAATTGAATGACTAGTCAACAGAAGAGACGAACCAAAATGAAATTTTTCGCTTGTTACAATACAATGTTACAATACTGTGAAGAACTATACATCCTTTTAATCTTTCTGATTTGAATAAGTTAAAACTGTATTTAATTTATAAAATATACAATATAAAATATGGAAGAAATAATCATTGATCTATTTTTGAAGACCACACTTTCTTATGTTTATAGTGATTCTGCGGCTTCATTAGGGGGTATTGCCCTAACCACTAGAAATATCTATAGAGATGTGGAATCATGATGTCGTAAAAGTGAACAATACTTATTATTTATCAATTGTTTCATTATAGATATCCATTTTCTTTAATTTTTTTTGGTGTTCGTTATAATTTTTGTTATTACTGTTATTGTTATGAATGTGATTACCATTTTTGGTAGCACACAGATAATGGTTTGTAATTGTGTATCATACGACATATGATGTGACTGAACACACTGACTCAATCCCAGAGAAGGTGTTTGACGGAGCCAATATTAATATCACAGCGATAGTAATTTTTCATTTTTTGTTATTTCTTTGTTTGATGTGCAGCATACGTCAGTATGCCGTGACTGAACACACAGACTCCATCCCAGAGAAGGTATTTGATGGAGAAGTAGCCAGGCTTGGATCTTTCAAGAACCAGAAACCGTGAGTGTACAATATCAATAACATAAAAGTGAAAATATCTTGTAATAATAATATTTTAAAAATTCATGCAATGGAAAATATTTGTACTTTCTCAACCAACAATGTTTATCATGACCATGTACAGAATATTTGTTGTTGTTTCTTGTTGTTGTTTCTCAAGAAAATTTTTACTTTATTTTGAGATTGTTCAAGAAAGACAGATAACACATCATCGTAAGAATGAACTGCCGATGTAATGATGATGAATAATTGCTAAGTTAATTGATAAGTTAATTGCTAAGGTCTGTGAATATCTTCAGTTATAGACCTTAAGATATTATGAGCCCATACTTGGCTTCTATTACAAAGCTTATGTACTCAAACAACTGCAACTGTGAAAACCAATTTCTATTATAGAACTTACAATGATAAGAGCTTATATTTATCTCCCATTACACATACGATGTACTTGAACACCATGATGCAACTAATGAATTACCTTCTATTTACAGACCTTATGATGCTAAGAACCCCTACCTCGCACCCATCAGTGTCAACCGTGAGCTCCATCAAGGAGGGGATAGGTCGTGTATGCACATTGAATTTGACATCTCAGGATCAAGAATCAGGTAAGTAAACTCTTTATGTGCCAATGAAATGATACATTTTAAAGTAGATCTAAGTCAAAGGTCATGGGTCTCTGTACTCAATTTATGGAATTCAAGGTATTAGCATATTTATCGCAATGTCTTAAGAACTATGTGTCACCATGGGAAGATGATCGATTTTGGAGGTCAAGGGTCACAGAGGTCAACTTGTAAAATTCTTAGCATTGTTATTGTGATATCTCAAGAACCACATGTGGTATGTTCTTTAAGCTTGATGAGATCACCATATAGGAAGGCAATCTGATTAGATTTTTGGAATAATAACTATAATGAGGTCAAAGTTCATATGTCACAGAGATCATTGCCTGGAATTTGCAGGTTCTAACGGCAAAATCATATAGAAGTCACAGTCACATTTGTCTTGTTTACACTGTTTCATTTTCTTGTCATTAGGTATGAGAGTGGTGACCATGTTGCAGTCTATCCCACCAATGATCCAGAACTGGTAGCAGCCATTGGTAAAATCCTCAATGCTGATCTCAATACAGTCTTCACTCTCACCAATGTTGATGGTAAGATAGGCATTGTACTTATTTTAAAAACTGGTAAACACTGTAGAATCAACATTTTCAAGATGGTTTTATTTTTGTGAATTTTGTGATTCAAACCTGTCGAGGATTTCCACTTTCATATAAGGCCATTTGTAAAAGCTCAACAAAACATGACAAATATTGTGAAATTAGACCAAACAAATTTCAGCCACATACCGTTATTTACGGATTGTGAAATTATCTGTACCCCAAAATAGTGGGGTATACGTTATATGTTGTGAAACAATTTTTTTAAATAAATATATGAAATCACAAAATTTACCGATGGAAATTCTAATTTTCTGCTAGAATGTTCAGACTAATGTCCTCCAATTATATTAGAAAAACAAATCATTTGTTCATTTTTCGCAGAGGAAGCAAGTAAGAAGCATCCATTCCCGTGCCCTACCACTTACCAGACAGCCTTCTCTCATTATCTGGACATCACATCTTGTCCTAGGACCAATGTTCTCAAGGAGATTGCAGAGTATGCCACCGATCCTGCAGATAAAGAAAAGCTTCTTCTCATGAGCTCTGCTACCCCAGAGGGAAAGGTAAACTCCACTTCTAACATATCTATTCCAACCTAGTATTGCATCAGTCTTTATAAGGATAATAGTTTGATGTTTTAAACATTTTCTGACCTTGTTCAAAGTGTTATCTTGACCTTGAGTGTTCAAGAAACTTCTTTCTACCTGTAGTCATTTACTTCTCTTTGGTCAAGTGTGGCAAATACAAAAAAAAAGTTTTGCCAAAGTGGCCAGCGCTCGAAATGCGATTGAAGTTGATTTGGTTTAGAAAGTACAGGAACTGATATACATAAATAGGAATATTGTGTGAAAATGAAAACCAAATGTTGAAATTATGGTTTGTTATCAATTAAAGTGCGAGTATTTTTCAATGCTCTCTACAGAAAGAGTACAGTGATTGGGTGATCAAATGTCACCGGAACATCGTAGCCATCCTGGAGGATCTTCCATCTGTCAAGGTTCCCTTGGACCATCTCTGTGAACTGCTTCCTCGTCTTCATGCCAGATACTACTCAATTTCCTCATCTCCTAAGGTAAGAGTGAACTCACTGTTTCTTCTTGATCAGGGTATATTAGTGTTTCTTCTTAATCAGGATATATTGGCTGTTTTCTTTGCCTTGGAAAGGGGGGGGGGGGGTTATGTGGGCCCTCAGATTTCGGCAATGTTAGGCTCCATGATCACAAAAGTTGGTTGGTGCGTATGGAATGACATATGGCCATGCGTTTTGAACTGGCACCCTTTTGTGTTACACCACCTAAAGGCCTCGTCACACCGAGTCCGGTCCGGGTCACGGCACGGGCCCGTTCCGGTTCAACAATGGGCAAAAACGGTTGAAATGAATCGGCCGTGTACTATTGCAATGAGACTGGTCACAACAAACACGGGCTATGCCGTACTAGCCGGAACGGCAACCGCTACGGTTTTTATGGGATCGCTCATGGAGCGATTTGAGACGGTTTGCCGTACCGGTCACCGGACCGGACTCGGTGTGACGAGGCCTTAAATCTAAAATTCATGCACCTGTCAGGACCAAAGTGTCATTACTTTTGAAGTATTAATTCTAACCCCACAAAAGTATACATTTTCTGAAAGGAAATGTCCTATAGATTTTAAAAAATGCCATCCACTACAATGTAGGGTAAAGTAGTAACATATTTTGATTAAAATATTAAATTTTTTGGGGCCCTAATCTTTTTTTACTGCAGCCCCCAATTTTTTTTCTCCCTTTGATCAAGATCGTAATTGCTCACCATATTTGAATTGCTCTTGAAATTTCCTTTCAGAAAATATATAGTTGTAGGGGGGTTTCTTCATTTAATAAAAAAATTCTTAATCGTAAAAGGGCCCAAATATTTTGGTCAACCTGGGCCAAGGAGGGGGCTGCCCCCTCCTCAAGATCTCGGCTATGGTGGGGCCAAAGTTTATAAAAACCTGCATGTAGGTGGGCTATCTTATGATGAAGAAGCTCACAAAGTTTCAGGCCCCTATCTCAAGTAATCTTTGAGTTATCTGCATTTAATGTAACGTCACTTCACATACAACAGGAACTGTATTGAGTTACTTTATGTACAATACACAGTCAATGGTGAAATTGTCATTTTAACCGCGCGCAGCGCGGCGATTTTCGGAACTGCGCATTACCAATGGCTGGAATTTTATAAATGTGGTGTCAAAAGATGCATGAGACTCTAAGCTATAAAGTCCTAAAAGCTTACAGCACAAAAATAAATATCCATAAAGTTATCATGGTTATGACAAGGAGGGTGCGAAATCCCATAGACTTTGTGTGTACCTCTTCCCCCTCCTCTTCCCCCCCCCCCTCCTCTTCCCCCCCCTCAACCACCCTCGCCTATTCGTATTTTATGCGTGCCGTGTCGCGATTTCAAGTGCGAGTACGTTCAAATTCACAGGTCTTATAGAGCTTGCATTCAGCTTTCAAATAACACAAAATTTATGGTAATACCCTCTATTTAGCCAAGATGTCAATACATTAACTGAAACAAAATTTGGAAAAGCGTAACAAAACCACCCTTTTTGGGTGGCGAGTTCAAAACACATGGCCATATGTACTGCTCCAAGAAAAAAAAATTGTGAGAGATTCAAGAAGAAATTGTTTTTGTTTTATTTTATTATTTTTTTTATCCATTGTGAGGCAGCAATGTGCTAACATATAAAGTGGGTTTTTGCCGGATCAAAATCTTTTGTGAAGATTACACAAATAATCGACATAAATATCAAAGAGTATTTGAAATATTTATGGGTCTCTTGTGATCTTTAAATGAAGTACTACAAAATTATTATTTCTTTGTTAGGTGAATCCTGAGAGGATTTCCATCACAGCTGTACTGATCCGCTACACCACACCAACCGGTAGGATAGGGAAAGGCGTGGCCACCAATTGGCTCAAGGACAAGGTCCCTAACGGCCCTGAGAATGTCCACAAGGTACCCATCTATGTGCGCAAGTCTCAGTTCAGGTTGCCCTTCAAGACCACTACACCTGTCATCATGGTTGGACCAGGGACGGGTCTGGCTCCATTCAGGGGATTCATCCAGGAGAGGGACTTCTACAGGAAGGATGAGAGTAAGTTGCAAAAGTAACCAATCAGGATCCTCATTGCAGAGAATTTGTGCATAAAAGCCTCACTGTGAACAAATCAGAATGATCGTTTCAATTGCTTTCAATTGAGCGTACCTCTTTATTTTACAAGACACTGGTCTTGAACTCTTCATTTGCAAACTTATATTCTTCAGGCCATTTGTGATTTGCATTGTTACAGAAATGCATAAAGGTTGGGCATAAAGGTTTCAAACTATGTATAAGTATCTTTGATGCAAGGATTGACAATACATTGTATATTTTAGAATGAATTGATTTGTGATTGTAAGTGGGCATATAGTGTAGGACCATGTGATCAGAATGTTGTATTCTAGGGTAGAAAACTGTTCAGGACTCTGGATGGTACTATAAGGAGGAGCTGGGCCATAATGCATCTAAATAAACATGTAAATAAAAAACTCCCCCCCCCCACCCCAAACAAAAAACACTCTTGACTGTTGTCTCCCAAGTGCGTTTCATACGCCTTTCAATTCATATTCTTTTTTACTCTCGTACATGTATTATTCCGTATGACCGTATAACAAGAAGATTGGTAACAGCCTTCTGTTCTTTACACGAAAACAAGCTGCAAGAGTACTTGAAGAACAGCATGTTGACGGATCTCCAAGTATACTCTAAGCAAGTTACATAATCCATTTACTCTAATATCATTCTTTATGTCTCTTTTTCTTTCCCTACTTGCTCCTTCAGCTAAGAAGATAGGTGACAGCCTTCTGTTCTTTGGCTGCCGTAAGAGCACCGAAGACTACATCTACAAGGATGAGCTGGCCGAGTACCTGGAGAACGGTACCTTGACAGATCTCCAAGTGGCCTTCTCCAGGGAGACCGGCGAGAAGGTGTATGTACAGCACATCATGAAGAAATGTCAGGCAAAGATCTGGAGTATGTTGGAGAAGGGCAGTCACATCTATGTCTGTGGGTGAGTGATCACAGGTTTTCACTTTACAAAATATGGATTTTTTAGAATTCTCAGAAAATAATTTGTTATAAAAATAAACAAAATTTACATGAAATAATCTATGAGTATTTAGCAAAAAAACAAAAAAGATGAGGAAATTGAGTAAGATATTCCATTACTATGTGGAGATGTCTCAGGATCACAATGTACAGGGTTTGAATCCTTGCTATAACAGTACTGTCCTTAGGAAAGGCTTATACCTATATTTATCATGTGCAACATTGATAGAGTAAAGTGGTATCTGGTAAGCCTATCATATGTCCCTTGAATGTTTGCATGACTTATATTTGTAGCTAGTAGAAAGCTTTGGGTCATAAAATTAGGAGCTTTTCCCCCTAAAATTCTTTGGTAATCCCACCTGAAGTCCAATCCTTTTATGACAAGGAACTCAGGACCCGAACAATTAAATGTATCTATAAATGAATCTGTTGTAGGGAACACTTGCATATACTTGAAGTTGGGACTGGGTGTTTTGCCTCATCATAATGAACTATTGTTGTACCAGTGCTTTTTATAACAGAAGTGGACTGTATTTTCAATAATGATGATAATTGTAGTAGTCAAGTACTTGTATCATTGATACAAACGTTGTGGGTTTGATCCCTGGCACCAGTACTCTTGTCCTTGATCAAGGCATTTCATCTGTACATGCTTCACCTCACCCGGGTGTTAGATAGGTGTTCGATAGGATTGTTTCATTTATTAACGCCGGTAAAATATTTGTCAGATATTGATTACAATGACATGGGGGTAAAATTATGTAAAGCGATCAGTTACTCAATGGCCCAAGAACCAAAACTCGATATGGCGATCGTTCATTTTCATGTATTGCCCCCACAATTTGGAATAAACTATCGCTCCATATTCAAAATGCTCCATCTGTCGATTCATTCAAAAGCCTTCTCAAAACTGATCTTTTTAAATTGTAATCTGTATAATACTAGTATTGGTCTGGAGGCGCACACCAGTAGTACATATTTTCATTGAGTTTATTTATAATGTATAAGTAATATGTTAAGATTTCTACAAGCTATTATTTAAGTTAACCTGACCACCAGAGCGCTCTGTATAAATATAATTATTATAATTATGATTAATGATGATCTGATTCTATTTTTGCAGTGATGCTCGATTCATGGCCCCTGATGTGCAGCGTACTATCCGTGAGATTATCTGTGAGGAAGGAGGCAAGACCCAGACAGAAGCAGAGGATTACATTAAGAAGATGCAGTCAAAGGGACGCTATGCATGTGATGTTTGGAGCTAATCCTAATCTATATTCTTAATACAATTATTCTATGTCCTCCTAATCCAGTGCTTACATCGAAAATCTGTCTCTACTGTATGTCGAGCATAGTTAAATTATCATCATTTTATTTGTTTGTCAAAGGGGGTGCTATGACTGAGATGTCTGAAGCTATTCTTAATCCTAATCTACATTTATGATAAAAAATTATGTTTTGTCCCTTTTTCTATTTCAAGGAATTTGAAAAGCTAAAAGAACTTCTTTTTCCCCCTTTTTTTTTTTTGGCAATATTTTTTTTGGGGAAAGAACTAATATCCTTAATCTTCATACCGGTACAACACTGTATGTGATACAAACTATTTTATATCCTCTTGGGTTTAATATGATCCTCATAATACTAATCCAGTTTGTATAAATTATTAAAAGAGTTATATTTATCCTAATCAATATTCATGGTACAAATTATTTTATGTGATTCTAGTGAATATGAGCAAATTCTTTCTCCCTTATATGAAAATGAAATCATTGAATTTTGATTAATCTATTTAAAGAGAGGAAGATATTAAGAGTTTGCCAAAGGATGGGATAGCATATATGATAATGTACAGGGTGTGTCAGACAAAAAGAAACCTAACGTTAACAAATCTATGCAGACAAAATATTAGCTATAAAATATTTTGTCAGATTTGATACAAAGACAGGTTTCCCTTTTTGCTGACCCACCCATTATAAAGACAACAGTTGTGAGACAGGGTGACCAAATGTGATGCACTTTTCCTCCTGATTTTTGAAAAATTGATGACATTATGCTTGTATTTATAGTAAAAAAATGTATACAGATACTAAAAAAAAGTTTTAAAAAAGAAGAAAAAAGTAGACGTCACAGTTAGATGCAAGTTGAATAACATTCATGAGGACTTGGACATTATCTTGTCACATTGTTACAAACACTATGGAAATTATATTTCAGGACGGTAAAATATTAGAATACAAAGAAAACAATTAAAATTACCTTTATTTTACTGGAGAGTTAATTATAACTTTGTTCTTTATTAGAAACTTCTGCTGGTTTTTTTTTTTCATGGTATGTTTATATTATAAGCACCTGTGCAAAGTGGCATTCTTTGTAATTGGCTCTGTACTGACTACACAAAATGTTTGTATGAAAACCCAGTAAACTTTTGGCAATGATCTTAAGTTGTATAAGATGTCTGTTCAAATAAGGCCAAATATCTTAACTGAACAACAAAGAAAAACATTATCTCATGTGTTAGATAGAGTTTAAAAGCAGTTTTTGTCTTTATAGGAAAAGTTAATGTATGTAATGTTTTTATATTTGAGGGAAGGCAGCTTGTATTGTTCGGTATTATTAGAATTAGTAAAAGAAGGGCAAATTCTATTTAATATATATATTTAAAAGGACACAGAATTTGACAGTAATGATGGAGTGAAGTGATGGTACATACGTATAAGATTTGCATTTGGCAATGAATATTTACTATTAAAATGTTTTCACATTTTTTAAAACAAGAATTGTAAAGTTAGATGGAAAATTGAAAATTGAAAATTGGTGCAAATTTGCCCCTGCTATTAGACCTGCTCTAAATCATGTTTTTGATTGTCGTATTGTGTTTTATATATGAAGAAAATGTATATTTTTATGTAGTTTAGTTTCATCTCAGTCGTATTTTCTTCTAAAAATGGAATTTGGAATTAAATTGTTCTAGGAAATTTATCATGCACTGAATAATATTGGGATAATGTTTATAGATATAAACACCCTTTTTATTGATTATTGTTTGCACATTTCATATCAGATTTATCAAATTGTTAATATTATTTCAATGATTTTCATAGCACTGTATGATATTTTAAGTGTACATGTAGTTCATTTTTGTTATGATTTTTTTTCCTTCTTTTTTTTTCCTTTTTTTTAATTAATAAGTTCCCTGGGGTAAAATTAGATGATGCTTAGTGCCATGTGTGTGACTTATATTGTTACTGGTATTTAAGTTTAAATACATGTATAAGTATTCAAACTCCCCAAATCACCCATATTAAAGGTCATGTATAGTTTTGGGAGAATAGATTTTTTGTTTAGCTTCCAAAGCAGAATAATATGAATGAATACCTCAATTAACCTCTGTGTACTAAAGGATTTGTTATAAAATCCACTCTAACACCTGAATTTAGCAACAAAACTGTGTAAATATATAAATTGACAGTGCCACAATCGATAGGATCTCACAGGCACAATGCCAGCATACAGCGGTTTGTGTGCAAAGCATATGCTATTCCATACACAGACTGTACACACAGAATTCACTCACGCTATACCAATCAGCTGCTGGTTGGCATGCCAAGAGTTCTGGGGTGAGAATGAAGGAAGTATAGCCTTTAGTGAAGAACATCTCCCCGTGCTCATGCGAACTATTACATATCATGGTAAGACATGCATGGAACATGATTATATCCTTTGCCCATATATTTTTATGTCATTAGAACACTATGAGGACAAGTTGAGCAAGTTTTAAAAAAAATTAGTGTTTTCTACTACAACTATAATTGGGCTTTAACCCTAAAAAGACTGGGCTATTTTGACACACGTAAAGACTGGGGGGGGGCTCATTCAGCCCCCCCCTAAGATCTCGGCCGTTGAGCGCGCGATCGCGCCAAAAATTGGCACGCGCATTACCCGCGGCGTCCTCTCCAAAACTGAAGAGTCATATTCTCCGAAAAATTTCATCACTAATTAATTATGCTAATTTATGCATAAAACCTAAGATTTGCTCTAATTAATTAAATAAAGCTCTAAAAGTGCTAATTTTTAGTTTACAGGCTCCTTGTAGGCTTCTGGTGAAATGTGTGTAAAAAAAAAATTTGTATCAAGATTTTTTTCTTATGTATTCTATTGTTTTTAAAATTTCTTATGTATTTCTTTGTTTTTTGACTTTTTGTTTTTTATTGTTTTTTCGATGGAAGTCATTGGTGACACTATTTTAAGCATAAACAACCTTTAATTAATTGATTTTAATCAGTTAAAGAAAAAATAATGATACATTTATGAATTTTGGCTAAAAACACAATTTGCATTGGATTTGTACACAAAATCACGTATTGGAGCAACTTGGGTCTGACGCACGGTTACAAAATGTTACGTAATTTCGGAACCGCGTACCCGGGCATCGCAAATTTGGTCTCAAAAGTTGCGCGAGACTTGAAAGAAAATAGTCATGGAGTCTCGGCGAATTTTTTTTCCGCGTCGCGAATTTATCGCGAAAAATGTCGAGGGGGGGGCTGAATGAGCCCCCCCCCCAGTCTTTTTAGGGTTAAGCAAATCCAGTATTATCCTGAAAGTCATAATTTTTCTTTGGAAAAGAAATGTATGAATTTGCTTTGTTTACATATAATCAACAACAGTTTTTATGGAAATAAATGATATTGAAATGTTTGTTTTTGTCAGTATCATATTCAATGCTTTCTCCTATGCTCATTAATTTTGCATATTGCCTTATATGGGTTTATATTCCATAAATTGATTCAGTTTTAATGGATATTGCTTGATAAGAGTTTTAGGGACATTGTTTGTGTACATATCAGGGGGGCATTTCATCAAAGGACTTGTCGGACATTTTATCCGACAAATTTGCTGTCAGCCAATCAGATGCAAGCATGTCAGTAGCTTGTAACAGTTTGTCGGATAAAACGTCTGACAAGTCCTTTCATGAAATGCCCCCCCAGGACAATTACCCCTTGGACCACTACCCCCAGAAATAGGGTTAGGTGTAGAGTTAGGGGGTAGATTTCTGCCGGGGATAGTTGTCCTAGAACCGTTTGTTCACTAGACCCATAGCTTTGATAAGTCCTGTGAGTGAATATGATTTTACGCTTGTAGATTATGATGCATTCCACCTTTACATTTTTCAAAAAAACGATATTAATGGTAATTTTATTTCTGTAAATGAATGCATGATATTACACACAATAAACACATTCTCAGATAAAACCCTCTTGTATTTGTTGCACTGAAGTGTTTCGACTTAGTTCCTTCAAAAACAATACTTTTAAAGTGCTTTTTGATCCTCATATTGTCAGATTCTCAAGTTTAGGATATGTTCAAGTTTCATGCGAAATAACATGCTTGGAAATATTTCAAAACAAATAAGTCGATCATGTTTTGGTTGTTCAATGAATATTCATTATTCATAGAACCTAGATGCTACCTGTTGGATGTATACATTACAAATTGGTGTAGGTGCTTTATGTTGGCCATTTGTTACATTACATATATATATATATATATCCGTATATATCTACTAGGTTTTTCAATATGATTTATAATTATATAATTCAGTCAATTATCCTGTTTTGCCTTGTATTACATTCATTTCAGTAAATAAGCCAATTTTACAGCCAATATTTATAGTCAAACCTGTCTTTGTGGCCACCTCTCTGTAGTGGCCACTCTGTCTATTTCTATTTGTTCAGTTCAGGATCTGTCTCTAAGCGTCACCTGCTTACAGTGGTCGCTTTTCCCCTTGGTTGACCTTACTAGACAGGTTTGTCTGTACATGTATTTCTGTAAACAAGTTAATTTCATTGGCTATTTTCTAAAAGGTATGTGTGCATTATTTCTGTAAATTTTGTAGTGAAATAGTTTATGAATATCAAAGAAATCAATTAAATATCTCATAGCCAAAGAGACATGTACATAGACCATGATGTAAATGATTGATACATGTACCAGACAGTATATTTACCCTAGGAATGAAAGCTACATTTTCAGTGCTAAGTGGAGGCTCTCAACAAAGATATGTATTTATGAATATTAGAGCAGCCCAAGTCCTCGACAGTCCATTTCAAGGAAAGCACTTCTATAATTATATACAAGATGGGCACATATGGAAGCCACAATTTTCCATGTATAATTCAATTTGGTCAAGTTGGCTTTGGGCTGTTTTTTTAATTAACATCTTCATACATGATTGTATGTGTGCATTGTTATCCTACATTTATTAATGTGCTGCCATGAACATACATTATATCTGGACAGAAATCAGTATTCATTGATGCATTATATATGCAGTAGAAATTTGAAGTAAAGACATATTGATGCATGCATGCTTATCAAAACAAACTACCTAGGCCCCCGTCTGAAAGAGTTGCAAATGGTCAGAATCTAGTGCATGTGTGGTCTCCTACATGTATCTCTAATGTGCAGTTACCAATGATATTAATCAGAAGTCTAGTTGATGCAAGACATGACCTTGATATAAGCTAATTTATAATGAAATCTATTTGTTTTGTTTTGTATTTTTTCATCAACAACCAAAAACAATATGAACAAGACTGCCTCGGTCCCTAGCTGTAATGAGCTGTTTTCAAGAGCTTTCATCTTAGGCTAATCATATTATTATTATAGCGTAAGCTGTAGGAACAGGTTTGGGGTATGAGGTTTGAATAATGGTACCTTTTGTGTTTTACAATACACGCTATGTTATTTCTTTTTTAAACAACCTAATGCATATTTGATTTCATGTGCCTCAAAACATTCTACATCATTAAATCCATAACCATTACTCTTAGCTTTATATTAGGTTTCACAAACAGTTTTTATAGCCTGTAAAGTTATTTCAATGTACAATTTGATTTGATATGTACTATGGTTAAACTCATTTATGTACATTGTACAGTAAAATTTATTTTATATGTAAATGATATGTATAATTGAGTGAATTTAATTTTAATGTATTGGTAGATAGAAATAAGCAATCAAAGAGTGATAAAATATTGTTCTCTTCGGCAGCAATTTTTATTAGAAAAATCTTCTTTGCCACATCGATATAAATAAAATGAAAGTACATGTAAAACACAAAATTTTGATATAAATAAAATCAAGTTTAAAAACAAATATCCCTTCACACACTTGTGCTTTATACCGTGTTATTAACTAACCATTACATGTATTCAGTTTGACCATACATACAAATATACAATATCTTTTTAACATACAAGTATGCAGGAAGAAAACACGAATTTGACATGTACAAATAGTGGATTTGTCTACTGCACAACTACATGTAAACAAGTTTGGGTTGTAAACGACTGAGCTATCATTTTTTTGCAGCAAGTCCCTTTTGCAAATTGCAAAGATTCACATGTGCTTAATAAATACTAACTATTGGGGGTGTTTCACACAGAGAGTTAAGTAGACTGAAAGTCACTTGAATTCCTAGTTGCCTCAATGATCAGATGTTCCGGAGTGTTCTTAGAATTCAAGTAAAACTTAAACCCAAAAATTGGCAAATGTTTTATCCATTGCATAACCTACTAAATTGAAAAGAATCACCCCCAGTATTTTTAGGGTTAAGTTTTACCCTAACTTAACTCTTTGTGAAACACACCCTGAAGGGAGTTGAAACCAGCATTAGGCCTCAAACAACCTTTGACCTCATTCACATTTGAAGGTCCCCATATTGCATCTACAATCCAAGTTTGGTTAAAATCAGATGTGGCTGCAAAGTTATGGTAGTTTATTTAGTGTTACGGACAAACAATGGACGGCAAAATTGGTTCCCTTTATTATAGTTTCCACATGCCTTCAGTAGGCTCAACAATAAAGCTATAGCTCCCATTGTGTATCAAAGAGAAATTTTCACATGAAAATTAATTGATTTCATTTGACAGAAGTTTTTAAGAATTCCTTAAAAAACTAACAAAGATAACCATGCATATTTATATGGGAAACAAAAAAAACATTCAATGGCACGTTGGTTTAAGAAAAAAAAGATCTTTTCAAACAACATGTACAAAGGACAGTTTCATAAACTAATTATGGTTACTGTTTGCAATTCTTATAAAAAGTTCACATAAAATATATAAAAGCAACATAATGCATCACACTAAACAGCAGGTGCTATACAGTTTACCTTGCCAAAGTTGAATCAACTAAAATACATATGTAGCTTCTCTTTAGGCAAAAAAAAATTACTTGAGAAGGGTTACAAACGATAGAATAAAGAGAAGGTGACTCAAAAAGACCTTTGACTTAGTTCAACCGATGCAAGTTTGACTTAGGCAAGGTTGACTGTATTTGGTAAAGTTTAAAGTTTCTTTAAATTTCTGTTTTAAAAATAGAATCGTCCAAACTGACAAGATTAAAAACAATATTGCATATCAACATGATGTATTATGTAAAAAATAAAATAATCACAGCAGCTGCATCAAATAGCCCACATGTATATATTCTTTTATTTTGTCATAGGACAACTAATGCATCAAAACCTTATAAGTAACTCTTATTGACCATGAGAAGCCTATTTCTTATACTGGAACCCTATGTCGGGATTCCAAAACAAAAAAGACACATGTGTGGGACCAGCACAACTCCCTTTTACATGCCTACACAATGTTATTAAGCAATTAATAAGAAACTGTTTTTCAAAAATAATCTGAGCTCCTTATTGAAAAGTACTGTTGGATTTTCCAAAAATGATATGTATTTACCCATATCATATTAGCTCTAAAAAAAGAGACCAATTCAAATCCCATATATTCTGTACAGTATATAAACCTGTAAAACATGAAGTACTATATAAAACAACAATACAAACAAAAACATTTGTTTCATGCTATATTGTGCATATGTTAACCACGATATGCATCTGACTCTATAGGCTTTTAGGTAAACTCCAGTGCTTTTCTAACAAGACGTATTCTCGCAGAGGACCTAGAAGGTAGCTCCTGCTTTGAGTTGATCTTAGAACTTCTAGGACTGTCCTTGTAGGTTGTCTTACTACTTGGACTTCTACTTCCCAATAATGTCTTCTGCCCTGCAGATGCCTGACCCTGTGGCGATCTATAGCCACACATCTGGGTGTATGGAGGAACAACACCAATCTTCTTGCAGGATGCTCTGTTCCGTAATACGACAAGCTCTTCAGATGAAACCCTGAAGGATGTGAAAACTTTTGATGGGATTGAAGATTGGTCATCGCAACCCTCTGAGAAAGACCTCTTTCTGAGTGACCTAAAGTTAGAGAGTGAGGACTTGGGCAAAGGAGATGACGCTTCTTCTGGTACCTTCAGAGCAACAGAGGATGAGCTATCCTTGGCTGGCACAAATTTGCCTTTTTCATTTCTCACAGGACTGAGTTTTTGCTGCCCTATATCCACACTCCTTTTGAAAGATTGCTGTCCAGTCCCCGAATTCGTCTTTCGCTGCGTTATTTTTCCTCTACTGGAAGAGCTACCTTGTGGGAATTTATGTTTGGCAGGAGACAGAGACTTGTCTCTAAGATTTCCCCTGAATGAAGCAACCCTGGAGCTGGCCTTTGAATCGTCTTCTGGAGAATCTGAAGAAACGATTAATTTGTATGGATCACCACCCGACTGAGCCGTTAGTTTTTCATTTGTTATGGACTGTCTTTTGTCCTTCAGTTTCCTTTTTCTAGGTGACCTTCTTAGGTTGGTAACTTGTTGTTTAGAATCTCCCTTCGGCTTCATATTAGCAGAATGAAAGACAGGTGATTTCTGCTTATCAACTGGTAGTTTTTTCATTGCAACATCATCCAACATTATTTTGTGGTTGGATATCCGAGGTGACCTTCTCAAGTTGGAAACTATGCTTGTACTTGCACTCAAACCACTACAGGCAAAATCAGAAGGAATAACAGACTTTTGATAGTCTACCAATTTCTCACTCAGCAGGTGCTTCTGACTTATCTGCTTGCCTGCCACATCCAGTTCCTTTGGTGAGTTATTCTTGCTATCACATTTAAAAGCATCTAATTTGTTAAGTGATCTTCTAATTTGGCTGGCATGTTTCATAAAAACAGACAAATCTTCTTCTCCTTCGCAATCAGTCTCAAATTCTTCTGGTGTACCGACAGACCCTCCTCTGTTTCTATCAACATGGACAAGTCTTACTGGTATCCCCTCAATAGCCATACAATCCTTAAGAATGGGAGACCCCGCTTGAAACTGTTCTGTTTCCTTTCTCGTGTCCTCGTGATCTATTTTCCCTTCCTCCTTCAAAGCTTGCACAGTGTTGACATCAGATAATCTTTCCTTGTACCTGCTTCTTGTCATGATGCGAGAACTGTTGGATACAATGCCAGGTTTTGATGATTCTGTTGATGGAAGCAAACTTCGGAGGTGTCTGGCCTTTCTCAGGGCCATCTTTTGCTGGAGATGATCGGAATGTTCAGTCTCTGAGGAATAAATGATATCTACACTACCTGTCTCATCATCACAAGAGTCTGGAACAATGTCACATTCTACTGCAGGTTTGTTCCTCTCAAGACTTTCTCTGTTCTTGCATGTTAGTGATCTAGGACAGTTGCTATTGGGTCTTTTCTCATTCATGTCAAGGCTAAGAGAGGTTGGACAGACCTGTATCTCCTGTAAATCTTGTTCACGCTGTTTCGGTAAACTGTCATTCCCGTTCTTTACCACAAATTCCCTGTTTTTTCTTCTTACAGATGGACGATTGTTGGCCATAGTTTCTTTCTCTTTCTTGTTTAGACTTAGAGACATTTGACCCTGAAGCATACCTTGCTGCTTCCCTGAGCTCTCATCTTTACCAGAAGATGATGCTAAACATTTTAACTGTTTCTCATTTGACTTGCTTTCTTTTGCAACTACCAAGACTTCTTCCTCACATTCTACTTCATGTGTCTTGCTTGCAAAGGGTAGTGCCTTTGAAGAGCTTAGCTTTTTTCTTGATATTCTCTTTGTCTTCTTGCTGATACCTGATGCACATGAAGTGGTACTCTCTTGGGTTGGTTTATCAGCAGATATTGAAATCTCTGCCTGAATATTATCTTTAATATCCTTGCTAATTTCTTTTACAGAGTCCTCAGCCAGTTTCCTTGATTCTGTACTACCATCTTGATGATTATCATGGACGTTGCTCTCTTTGGAATGATAGTTTCCCATCACAGTGACTTCTTCAGTATGTCCAATCAGGCACTGCAGAATAAAATTCAGAATAAGACAAAAAATGAGAGATTAACAAAACAACAAAATGTAACCACATAGTACTTATACATTTCAATGCTTTGAGTTAAGTAGAAAACAAAATATTCTAAATGAAAATACTGTATTCATGGATTAGAAAACATGATAGCGAAATCCTCTTTAGGCCCATTCATGCTGTGCAATTGAGATACAGTAAGATGTGCAATATGCATCTACATTGTAAATCATAAACCTTTATTCCATAAATGCAAAGAGGCATTTATGGAGGTATTCTTGTGGGAACAGGGCTTTAGAATGTCTTGAAAAGAGACTAGATATACAGTCAACCTTGTTTCAGTCGAACTAGTCAAGTAAGGTCTAAGTCTAAGGTATTTTCAATTCATCGTCTCATAATATTCTATTTTAAGCCTTTATTAGTTGACTTTTTAAAAGAAGTTTAAAGATATTTCTTCAGTCTCAACAGACTCAGCTTTTCCAAGGCTGACTGTAGTTCATTTTTTTTGTATTATCAATGACTTCTATCGTGGCTTCTAGCCTCATTTATAACTTAATTTTAATCACCATTCCTATTAATACACAATATATTTTGACAAACTAATATTGCAATGTCTGGGACAATTGTGAATTACAACATACCTCTTCAATGTCTGCAGTGTCCCTCTCAACAGCACCACTGAAATTAGCTTTAGGAGCATCACCATCCGCTGTACCCGAAGACTCCCTTCCTCCATAGAGACTATAAGAGTCTGGTTGAGAGTATAAACTCTGTAGGAGACAATTGGAATTGTTTATTGTCAGACAGAAGGGAATTTAACAATGAATCCTGTATTGTCAACCACCTGCATTTCATAATTTGTGTTCATATATCACCTAATATAAAACACTTTCATATCTCAAATATTATCACACGGGTCATCAGAAGATTGTAAGACAGTCCTGCTGGCACCAGTCCCATTCCAACAAGGAAACACTTTTGCATCATGGCAGCAAATAAGGTGCATTCATTATTTTCCTATTTGGAACCCATTTACACCTGAGTAGAGAGAAGAAATGTAGATAAAATTCGTTACTTTAATGAATAGAAGTGCCATGCCAGAGAACAGCCTTTGCATTACCCGTCAATCAAGCCATCACGAAAATGCAATGTAGGCTTTTGGGAGGAATGTGGTGTTCAAATGACAAAGAGCTGAATTGTAATAAAAGAAAGACACACAAACTGACCTTTTGGAGTTCATGACAAAGGTCATAGGAGGCGACCTGGAGGAGATAACTGGTCATCTGATGACCTTTGACATAGGCTGATATCTCGGAGGTCAGATGGGGGCAGTGGTCAGTTAACCAGGTACTCAGATTAGAGGGAGGCAAGAGAGTCAGGCTAGACTGCAAAGATTTACAAATATAAAAAAAAAAAAAAATCAGTGTATAATATGGAGAAATATTTCTTTATCGATTTGTTATATCTCCTGATTAAATTAGGGAAATATTGTAACAACTGGGTGTTCAGTATTACAAACTAAGACAGCAGCATCTAAAACATTTCACTGACTTACAACATAATTTCTTTTTTGATTAAAATACTATGAATGATCAAATAAAATCAAGACAAATCCTTGTATCAAAAACATCAAATACAAAATGTGAAGTACATGTTAAAGGTAAAAGACAAACTTGAGCACTATTGCTATAAGTGGTTGGTGGTCCATACATAGTACTTGACAGATTAAAAAGGAATTACCTGAAGTTGTTCTGTTAGATCTGGATATAGGTTTGGTGGTAAGACAGACCTGGCTAAACGACACACTAATACATGTTTGATGTATGTAGAAGGTGTAAAAGGGTATGGAGGGTGCTTCAACACATACCTGGAAGATAGAAAATGAAAACAGAACAGGTTTAGGTTTTTCCTTTAGAATCCATCATTAATTATAATTATTTTGATTTGCAACATGAAAACTATCCCAGAAAACTACCCATGAACACCTACTTCCAGGACAATACCCCCCTGAACAATTAACCCCAACATCAGACCGGGGTATATGTCCAAGAATCATTGTGCTATCTTTACAGTAAAATACACATCAGAGGCATACATGTGCAATGATTAGCTGAGATCAACAAGAGCAAATCACTTGCTTTGAAAGTGTAGAAACTCCAAGAAAATATCATAGAGAATATAACTGAAAGGATGAAACTAAACTTGTTTGGTACAAGAATGCTCAACCTCCACCCATGATATCTGCTTCGGCGACACATGTTTCACAGTCTATCCCTAATTAAATACAATGCTTACCCTAAATCTTCATATGATTACCTCAAATGTTGGCGCATTCTCCATATAGCAGTAGGCAGTCAATATAGTAATTGTCCTTATGACTGTCATGTATGTGATCATCATGGTATACAAATGATGCACAGATGTGAGTATCGGTCGGTTTTGTGAGCATAAAGTAACTATGGAACTGTTAAAGACTAGAGACTGTTTAGACTAGTTTCTATAGTTACCGCATGCTCACTAGTTCTACCAATGCATGAACAAACAGGTGTATCATTTGTCTTATAGCATGGTGAAATTTTGGGGCGAAAAATCCATTTTTTTTTTTTTTACAACCCAGCATAAGTAATTACCAACGCATGGCTAGCCATGCATCCGGCAAATTTACCGGATGCATGGCTAGCCATTCTATAATAGTTTCTGTAGCTGTTGTTTCAGCAGTGGCAGAGTAATAGCATTACCGGTACCAGTAGTTTACTTACATGAGTGTTGGATAGAGAAAGGGAGCATCGGTGGGTTCAGGTTTCACAGACAGCTGTAGAACAACATCCATCATTTGTTCATGGCCATTCTCCAGTAACAGACAAGCCTTGAACAGGGTATGTCGAGCCATGCGAATTCTCCTCTCACATTCAGATCTGACAAGCAAATACAAAACAGATAAAGTGTCAGAAACATGGGTGTAGGGAGAAAGACATCTTTCATGCAATAGATCATGCCTTGGATTGTAAAGTCAACCCCCATTATAAAGAGGTGAAATGTGAGAAGGCAATTAAATAAACCTTGGTAACAAAATCTCATTACAATTAACAGTGACTACAAATTTGAACCAGGATAATTGCCTCAAAGTAATGTAATCTCACTGTATCTGGGCACAATTTATTATCAATGGACCTATATTTTTTTCTTTTAATACATACCTGGTAGTATCTTCCAACAGAATAACTCGTAATCACACTTTTAGAGTGTGCAATAGTCCCTTTATTGGAACTCAAACCACTTGTCACAAATTTGTTTACAATGCACACTCTCCACATTACTCATCTGCAATTTTACAGCTCGAACAATAGTATTTGGATCCTCTTAAACACATTTTACACCTACATACAGAGATTAAAAGTAGATAAAATATGGTGACCCTGAGGCTTATTCTTGAAATGACCTACACCATTAATTACATTTTATTTCTTTTTATTTGACATAGAGAATGTGTGACTAACTGGCTGTTCCCCTCTATAACAGTGTTGAGATATTATGTTATCATCGAGTACTATATAATTACCTTGTGATCAGTATATTGAGACTGTAGTAGAGAGATAACATGGAGGCCATATGCAGTTGGTAAACAGCGTCTCGACAGGAGGATACCTGAAAGACACAATAGGCAAAATCTGATTTACTTTACCCTTTCCTCATAAATATATAAACTGACACTAATTGTACCATACGCTGGTAATTTATGTTCATAATGTAGATCCTTCTTCCCATGTGAGCATGCATATCTTGGTGTCAAATCTGTTTCAGTAACGGTGTAGGCCTACATAAAAAGCAAATTGTAAAATATCACAGCACCAAAATTTACATACAATGCAGATTTTCCCAAAAATTAATTATATTTCTTGATGATACGTAACAATCCCAAATTCTTTGAGAAATTTGAAACTTTAAATTCTTGCTCATTATAAGAAGTACTATATGTATGTAAGGGGGGCTGCAAGGGGGCTGCAATCTACAAGCACAGCTTTTTAGCAGTCCCCTCCATAAACAACCTGGTTTTTTTTAGACCTGTTGTACACTGTGATCTATTTTATATTTACGATTACATTGCTATGTTCTATTGTTTTACCTTGTACAATGAATACTATGTATTTTGATTTATTTTGTTGTATATGGAAAATAAATGAAATGAAATGAAAATGTGTCATTATTTGATGCAAATTTTCAGCCAGAAATTTTGGGTGAGGACTGCCTCTTACATATTAAATGCAACAATAGACCTATGTAGATCTGGCAAGTAGAAAAACTTTCTTATCCCATTTTATCTTCAGGGAAATTAATAATAATAATAATACTAATAACTAGCATTTAGTGCGCTCTTCATAGTAAACTATATCACAGAGCTTACAGTATATTATTACCCTGGTCATTGGATTCATTTCCGATACCGCATTTTTACAGTGCACAATCTCCACTTCCTGAGGAGTATTCCAGCTGGTCACCTGCTAGGCGCACAATTAATTCTATTATTTTATTTTTGCCTGAATCTGGAATAAAAGTATGACGCTAATATAAAATATTCTGTTTAAACCATTGTTATTGATTAAAAACGATCAAAGTTTACCTGGTTTTTATCAGTATGCAAGATATCACATTTGAAGTGGAAATACAACATCACACTGTGCAAGCAGCTAGCAACATCAGATGCTCTGTAATATGGCAAAAAGAATATTTACAGAACAAACACCGCAAATGGTTGCAAGGAAATGACATGTTAAAAAGAACTAGCTGGGAGACAATGATAGAGTTCAGAAAGATGCAACTGAGAAAGGGTTAAATAGAGAAATAGGAACATTTTGAATATAAAATGTGTTAATAGATAGAGGGGAAGGGGTGGTAAAGAGGATGAAAAAAAAGAGAAATGGAGAGAGAGAGAGAGAGAGAAAGAGACAGAAGAAACAGTAAAATAAATGAGACAGAGAGAGAAGTAGTGAAACAACGATAGATACAGAGTGAGAGAAAGATAATGTAATAGAGTGTAGTGTCTGCTTAAAGGCCACCGCACACCTTACGATTTGTCTGCGACCAGATTGTGTAATAAAACGTCATAACATTGGTGTGGATGTTTAGAAATAGAACATCATACTGTGCAGAGTTCTAAATCATCGCAGGAATACTTATATGTTCAAATCAGTGACTATGTAACCTCCTTATTAAATTAAAAGCAAATTCAACATCTAATCATAATGACGTCATAGCAATCGCACGATTGGCTATGATTTCAAACTGATTTGCCCTTTACTCCGAAATAAAGGCTTGCAATTTTCCGAAATTCGATATAAGTATTCTTACAGTTAATTTGAACCTCTAATGATAAGATTCTATTCATTCATACTTTTGGAAAATAAGCAAAATGCAATTTGTTCCAAAATCGGATCGTAGACCAGTCGTAAGGTGTGCGGTGGCCTTTAAGCACACAGAAGGATTTTTTCCTGAGTTTCTTAATGGGAATTGTATAAAGAAATTAATTTAGTAATATTCTAAATTTCCTTTTACAACAGATATTGGGAAGAGTGATTATAATAGTGGTATTTCAATGCAAAAGGAAGGCTATTTCCAAAGGTGATGAATGATTGCGTTTATATACTTTTCTAGCAATACCTACCTGTTGATTTCCTTTGAGATAACAATATCAGCCACTTCTGAATAGAATAGCCTGAAAATGGAATTAAACAAAATTTGACAGGAGTACACCAATCTACTGCATATAAATACATCCAAATGGCCAATACATCTACCTTGTTACTAATATAGCTTTAATTACATCACAAAGTAGTATTTCTAAAAGATAAAGAGTTTTGCAAGAATGGATATCTCACAGAGAAATATATTCACAAATATCACAAAAAGGATGAACAAAAAGAAAAGTCTGAATAGTACAGGAAACTAACCAAAAATATGTAACATGAAAAAATGACAAAGTAAATGGAGATCCATTGGGATTCAAACCTGAGAACTCATGATTCCTAGACATGTGTCTACCATCTGAGCTATGGCAAACCTATGACTGCATTCGTCCCTGAAACCTGTTAACTATTCAATGCCCGAGTGGTCAGAAACTATAGAAACCTGGCACACACCCGAAGGATAGAGATAAATTTGAAGTAAATGCGAGGGATGAAGGTGAAGCCATGTAGCTTTTTTTAATATAATTTTGAATAATGAACGAAACTGATCAGAAATATATGATATGAAAAAGTGAACAATGCATTGGTTCGAACCTGAGACAGGCATTTTCTTTGCTCATTTTTTCAACAAGAAAAGTTGATAGAACTTGAAACAGAACATATGGGAGACAGACAGAATGAAAGAAATGAAAGGGAAGGGAGCAAAAATGAAAAATGTTGGAGGTAAAGATCAAAAGAAGAGATTAATTAAGTCTTGATATTTTTACCCCACAGCATGTTTCATCTTGATAATTAGGGATGCTGGATCACAGTGATGGTACAACATGGTTAAATCCCTTCTCAGTTCATTCACATTGTGAGATCTTCCAAGCTATAAAATATATCAAACAATAAATTTCTGATTAATAGAGGTTTGAGGGAGATAACTGTTCAGATAAAGCACACCTTTTCAAAGTTAACTCTTCACAGAAAGCCTTCCTACTTTGAAAGCAAAGTGTCCTATTGGTTATTACATTTGCTCTAGTAGTGGTAATTGCTCTATGGTCAATCCTTCACAGTAATTTAATGGCTAACTTCAGCCTTATATGATATATACCTTATCTTAATCATAAAAAACCCTACCGTATCCCTCCATCTCACATGAAATAAAGCAAGGAGAAATTGTATCCTAGAGCAAATATTGGCACATCACAATCCATATCAGTAAACACATTATCATTACAAAAGAGATGGAAATATATTAATAATTCATTTGCTCAACAAATCCTAACATGGCATACATAAAGTGCAAAAAGTCTTTTGTATAATAATACAACTCTTAATGATTAGTCCAAACTGGCTTAGACACAACTTGATAAAGATTAAATACAATTTATAGGGTGATATGTGTACCTAACAACAAAACAACAATAGATAGCAGGATAATATGTGATACGTCTTGTCGAAATGAGAGAGAAGTCGCAGATCAAAGATCCGAGTAAATCGACAAACTAATAAAAAAGTCCAAAATTTTGAGGAAATTTTTTTTTTAATTTTCTGGTTCTACCATGCTTCATCTTTGCTCTGTTAAAAAAAAATGAGTGAAAATGGTAACGGGAAAGTGGTTAAAAAAGCAGTTTTTCGGCGAGTGTTTTTTTCGGTCATAATTTTTTTTTTCCGGACATACAAGCGAACGTCCATGCTCATTTCCCCTCTCCGTTTAGTTCCGCCCTTAGCAACGCATGGCTTGTCATGTGATGTGTGATTTCAACTGGATTTTTGTTTCGTTTTTGTGAGCGAATAGCGAACTAAACTCTCTTTTAGCTGCACTCAGAAATTTTTCGTGCGATGCCACAACCTGCTGTGAATAAAGCTGTTTCATCCGGGTAGCGAGCACCGCAAACGAATGACAAATCTAACAATCGGGTAGGGAGAGGGGGGGGCGGGGTTATGTGGGGAAAAGCTACTTATGCTTGACTTAGCTATCTGGATCCAAATGAATGTTAATTTCAGCATTTTATTTAAGGGCCGCGATATCTGTTGTCCTGATGGAATTAAAACCTCCCTATTAACAAATTTGTTCCATCAGGGAACATAAAGCATACAAAAGAGGTGACGTGATAATACTTCTGATACAAGTATTTAGGTTAAAGTCTTCTGCAGTTTATTTTACAAAGTAACGTGTTTAAGAAGAGTGCTGATATTATCTAACCACGACGAAACAAAATACGATTTACTCTTCCAAATAATTCATTCTAAAAAATATTAATATCTTCTTATTACTGGTAACAAGTTGACAAATAAAAGACGAGATCGAGCAAATCATTTACGTTTTTATTTTCATTGTCTTAAGCTAACCTAGCCACTCATAAAAACTGATCAGAGAAATTCTAAAACATTCGTGAGGCGCAAATATTTATTAAAACATTTTTGAGGTTATCTCTATCATATACTTATTCAAAGAATATAAACAAAACATAAGCCCCTGCACAAGAATAATTTAGTCTATAGACCATTATTATGTTTGCGAATATTCCAACAGAGTTCAGATTCAAAATGACTCCCTTTATAATGAGTAAGAGATTACGCGATTGACATTCAAAGAACGCACGCAAACATCGGTCAATTAAAACCCCCAAAAGTTTAAAAATAGTTTTGTTTCTAACTAATTTAGCGCCAGGATTGGTAAACACTTTTTCTTAAAAGAGCGGACTTTTTCTTAAACAATTAGAAAGAGCATGACGTTTTATTTATTTGACGAAGATATTAAAACAACTAACCAAATTTAGTTTCTTTTTTTGAGAAGATTGAATGTTATTAGACAACATCGCTTGCTGCGTTTGCCTCGATCATGCGTGACGGACGAGTATTGTTCTCTGTATACCTGAATGCAGCCTCCTCATTGGTCAATCGTTTCACCTTTGTAACAAGTGGTTGCTAGGGCATTCGCGATGAGTAGAGCGGTGACAAAATGCTTATTTTTCTGGCTCGGAGTCACAACGGAAGTCAAACTTCGCAGACGTTTTTCTCTTGATTTTGATTTCCAAGAGCACCAATTCTCCTCGCGTTCAGAGGCTAATATCTCCACTTCTATTTACTCTTTACAGTCGGGTTTATAATATCAAATTCAAGGCAATGATCAGGGATCAATAATATCAAATAAAATGGATTTCAAAAATCGCGACTAGTCTCTCCTTTCGACGTGACGCATCACATATATCTAAAAAGTAGGCCTACTTACACAGGAAGTGTCTTTTCTTCTAGTCAAGCCTGGTTGCTGCTGACTAGAATGATCAGGTCTTTGAGAATAAACAGACACTGATGACGGCTTGTCATGAGAACAAACTTGATTAACCCTTTCATTTCTGTCAGTTATTGAGTTGTTTGTATCCTGAGAAGGGTAAGGCCTAACCTTTGGTTGTGCTGAAACTGATGGAAGACATCTTTCAGTGTGTTCTGTACAGAAAATTTAATCAAAATATAAATTTTCAGTCATATGTGTGCATTTTTAGCTTTATAGCAAGAGAAGGAATGTTTGCCAATTTTTTTTAATAGTAAAACACAAAACTCTGTGCTTATAACATACATGTCAGAGTACAGCAAGATCAGCTCTGTTGAATAACAATTTCCTCTTGAATAATGTAGCTCCACTGACAAGGTTTTAATCAACTCTAGCATTTCCATCAAATTTATCCAAGCCCACAATATACAACATCTAACATCTCCACACACAGGTGGGGGGGGGGGGGGGGGGGGGGGGGGTGGCAGGGTATTCCTACCAAAAAAAAAGTACTATCCTGAGCATGAATGCATCCCAAAATAATGTTAACTTTGATCTATAGCCTCATATAAACATTACATCATGAATTTGTTTTCATATTAAAGAATAACTCAGAACTAGTACCAAACTGATAACATGGTGGCGGCGGTGGGGTGTAATCAATTAACAAGCAATATATACAGTTGAGTAGCATTTTATGTGAATGACATTCCTGGGTGCTTTACAAATATTATAATGAAGGCCATCTGGTTCATGAACACTCACCAGGTGTGCAACATCTCCACTTGGGGGGGGGGGGTATTCTTAATATATACAGGGCATCCTATAAAAGGTATACCTAATTTACATTTAATGTGACATCACAGGGTGCTTTACAGATATTATAATGAAGGCCATCTGTTCCATGTACACTTACAAGCTGTGCAACATCTCCACTTGGGGGGGGGGGATATTCTTAAAATATGGGGAATCCTAGAAAATGGTACACCCAAATTTGATAAACATTGGACCTTGAATTGTTTCCATGTTAAAGAGCAAGTCATATTTTAGTTCTCATCTCAAAACATGGTGGCAGCGGTGGGATGTATAACAGGTACTTATTGATTTATTCCAGATTAATAATAACACTTGAAGTGACACCTCAAAATGCTTTACAGATATCATTTTAACCAGCCATCCGATGCGTCTATGCCCACTAGTTGTGCACCATCTCCTTCTCCACGTAATAGTCCTACAACTGTAAAACCAGAAATTTTTTTTTGCACACTTGATTTTTTTCATGAATTTCATGACAGTATGAGATTCCATAAGGTTTCGTGCGGCAAAATATTTAAATAAATGTTGTTTTTGTATTTCATGAAAGTTTCATTCCTTCAAAATGGCAGTTACTAACAATTCCCAAAAGTTTCAATTTGCAAAATTTTTTGGTTTTACAGTATAATTTTCTTCGACTAGGGATATGAGATGATCCAGTCATTCGGGACTCTTAATCAGAACACTTAAATAGATCAAATATATGTGAAACCAAATCTAAATACCTAGCTGTTCATCTTCAATGTCTGAGCATTGTTGATCAATTGGGATTTCAGGAGTGTCTTCCAAGTTCTGAGCAGTAGCACCTAATCTTTGCCTGAGTCTTCTCACGCATCTGGAATAAAGATTAAAAACATTGATAAGTGATAGCAAACACATTCTTCTGCATAGAACAGCAAAAGAATTGACGTCGGATGAGTGGGCCTAAAAATGTGGCTGGAAAGAATCTCATGTTTAATAACAACTCCTTAAATAAAGCATTAATCAGTAAAAACAAGAAAATATAATTACAAAAACTTGAACTTAAACCTTAAACCAAGAAAGAAAGAATTTTGAATTGATATGACTCTTCTATTTTCCCAAATAGATAGAAAGATATACATTTATAAATTGACTGATTTATTTAAATAAAGGACGAATTGTTTTATCCTGTATTAAACAGAGAACATGAACGGTTCCCCCGAAGGAATCAATATTACAAATGTAATTCTCATCATTTGCTGAGATACATTCAGTGTTTAGTAACTTCCTATTAGTCTTTAGTTGGAAACTTTTCTTTTTTTGTCAATTTTATCTGTTCATTTCTTACCTGTGGAATCTCTTACAGTACAAAGGACTGTATTTACGCAACTCCCTCTGTAGTTTTCCTTGAGCCAGTGACGATACTGTTTCTTTGAATAGGCGCTTCTGATCCTTCTGAGATAGCATCAACCCTTTGGAATTGAAATACATATATAAAGCAAAAATTATATCAAATTAATGGGGTATTTAGGGCTGTTTCACTAGTCGTTCCTAAACTTAGGCACTACTTAAGAGCGACTGGTGATAAATTGTTGTGTTTAATGAATGAGAATGTGTATCTATAGCACAAAGTATAGCACCCAAGAACATTTTGCATTCGTTCGTAAAGTCATTAGTAACTTAAGGATAACTTGGTGAAACACTCCCTAGGTGGCTACTCCTACAGAGGGTTGCAACAATTGCTTCAGTCTTTATTTTGTCTTAAGATGTAGGCCGGGAATGTAGGGTTAGGTTTGCAATAGGGTTTTATGTAAGGTTTAGGGTACGGTATAGTGTTAAATGCAAGGATGAGGTTAGTCATCCGATTAGTGTGTGGAATTTATAACAGAGCAATTGTCACCATACATGTAGTAAATGTCATGGAACCCTACAGAGAGGTGCATGCCTATGTTCCCATGTCCGTATAGTTTTCCCTATCTTTTTACTCCCCCATCTCTCTGTTTCAATTGGCAGATCCATGCTTTGAAAATAAAAGGGGGAGGGTGTTGCTGGAAAATTTGGAGAAAAAGAGGGCACAAGAGAAAATATTCTGATTTTAACATATATTATCAATAATTATAATCATCAATAATATAGGGGAGCTCCTATTGCACCCCCCCCCCAACATTTCCCATATCACTATTAATGTTCCCTCATGCCCAAGTTACCCTGTCTTTATGTTTCCCTGTAACCCCTGTTCCCCCTGTATTTGAAACACATGTTGGCTTAGTGTGTTCCCCGTCTCTATATTACCCCATTCTTGTCTTCTATGTCTCGTTCCTTTTCCATGTATTCTCCATTCATATATAGTCAAAGCTCATTGAAAATTGGAAAAGTTTGAGAAAATTCTTCTAACGTAACGTAATTAGGCCTACCCTATTGGAGAACGAAGGGACGTGAAAGGTAATAGGATCGGGGGGGGGGGGGGGGGGCCTAAAATACCTGATTTCAGACACATTAGCCATGCCGCTTATGCAAGATTTTTTTTGGTTTGGGCTGCATGCATGACAGCATCAGATAAGGTTCGAGGTTTTGCGGAGACAAAGGATGGGAGGGGCAAGCCACAATGACTTTCTCCTTCAATCCTTCGTCTTTTCAGAGCCTTCCAGCGCATCTGAGGCATCACATTGGAGTTGGGTTGGGTGTCTGTGGTTTTTGCAGGTTTATTCTTACCATTTTCTTCTTTGAGCAGTGTTCTTGCAAGGTTTTCCACAAACTGAATGGCTCTTTGGTCTCGTGACATTTTGTCTACTCTCCATATCCTGCAACAACAGCAAAAAAAGAAAAAGAAGAAAGAAAAAAATTAATTCAAAACATGCAATAGTAAAAACACATTTTATTTACCAAAATAACTTCTGGATCTCTGTATCTTATCTTTCCTTAATTGGCCGTAGGCCTACATCACTGATGCAAATGCACGTACGAGTTTCATTTGCGAACTTCCTGCAAGATGTCCCCAGGGTCATAGAAAATATCAAAGAAAATTCCTTTTTTAGACTTAATTGTCCAGTTGAGGATGACGTCTCCACAAAGCCCCAGCCTCCCCCCCCCCACCCGCCCTGACTCTCCGAAGAACCTGCACAATTCTCATAGGCTAAGCCAAGGCGCGGCCAATCTTAGATTTGGCCTAAGGTCATTTTTCTGAACGGATACAGTCAATTTTTGTCTTTCTTTCTATCAGAAAATATTCAAATTCAATTCATGACTGATTGAACCATGTCTTACTATTGCACAGCAGTCAACTACAGTCAACACCTATTGATCTTGAATGGGAACATGCACCTGTTCGGGGGTGCATGGAGCATCCAATTCTTAGGTGCGATGCCTTGTGTTGTTGAGGTCAAATTATCAGGGGAAAAATAGCTAAGAACCATTCAAATTCTCATATTTTGACTGTGATATACTGCTTATAATATCTTCAAATACTTTGAACATGAAACAATATCAAGATATTATTCAGGCCATTACCATTGACAGGGCTAGAAGTTTCTAAGATGATCTCTACCAATCATAAAATCAAGAAATACCAGAAAGAAAAGGATCAAAGATAAAGTGGGTAAACGTGAATCCCCCTTTCAGTTAGTCTTCTTACGGCGGCCACAATCAATAAAATAGTTTATTTAGTATTACATAATTTGTCTGAGAAAATTATTAGAAAAGCTGAGTTTCGAAAAAGACCTTTCAATATAAATTGTATTACATTATATAATAAAATTGGAATAAATCCAGCTTATTTGCTTTTAAACAGTTTTGTGTTTTGCATAGAATAAACAAAGTTCCTAGCTGTAGGCTAATTTCACTAAGATGCGCATTGCATCATGGGTAATGAACGAGGTTGTGTTATTTTCGCCATTCATTTTGTACACGATTAGATGCGAGAAGATGTTTTGGTTCGCAGGTGATATGAGATGACAGCAAAATGGGACGTCTAAATCAGTTTGTTTCTCATCATTTGCAGCCTCGAAGCTGCTGGAAATCCTCATCTTGTATATTCTAGTTTCCAAGGCAGATGTCCGTAGTTCGCGAAACTCTGTCGAAAGTCACAACTTTCGTTACAGAAGCTGGCCTGGGGTTCCAGGATTCGGCGAGCGATTAAAATTTGATTGAACCGAATTTGTTTCAACATAACGCGTGTGTAGTGGTAAAAAGTGAGTCGAAATTGCGATGTTTTTCGTGAGATACGGTTTCTGAAATACTTTGAAACGTTGTTTATATGGATGATTAACAATAAAGCTAGACGACTGTCATGAATCTACATTGTTTGTGTTTTTATTTTAGGCATAAGATTAAATTGAGTGAGTGATTAAAAACCTGAGGCTGAGACTGAGAGAATGACTCGATTAGAAAACTAACTTCAACTCGAGTTGCTTGCATCAGATTTCGGATTTGTATTTCAATTTTTTTCATAATTTTAATTTTTATTTTTGAATAGGCTGTCCATGCTGATAGTACTCTCGGTTTAAATTGAGCAAGCGTTGAGTTAAAAGTCCTTGAATTAGGGTTTAATAGTTTTTCTTTAATACAGTCCCACATATTGATATTGGTGATGTATATTTCAACCATCAAGTTTTTTGGTTAGCTCAAGTAATTGTTTTCTGCAGTTAATTGTTTCCTGCAGTTAATATCTATATAAGCTAATGAAGAATAATAATATATTAACTTTTGAGAGTTCTTGTAGATAAATTATTTGGATAATCAGCAAAATGTAGAATAATGATATTTTTACTGTCTATTCTTTGTCTAAAATTATTTTTCACATTGTCAATATCAACTTTTATATTTTCTTTTGCAGTTCAAAATGGATGTGAATGGAATGACACCATCCACCCCCAGTCAGCCAGGGAAGAAGTGCACCAGTTACAAGCTGCTTGTGGATCCAAACATTAAGAAGAACTGCCAGAAACTAGTCAGATATGATGGCGTTGTTTCTGGACAAATGGTATTTCAATTTCCAAATTTAATTGTAACTAGCATACTTTTGTACTCGATTATGCTATATATTTTCAGAAAATGAAGCAAACACGGCAAAATTTGGGCCATGTTTAGCATTGACACGATCTAGAAAATATGTTTTCTATTTTTATTTATTTATTTTTTTAAATCTATGGCTATTTATAATACATTACATTGTATGTGAAGAAAGCAATAATATATGCAAGGGTTGACTTGATAATTCTGTTCTGTTTTATTCTATATTTGCAAGGAAAGCATCAATTAGAAATTGTCTAAATATTTAATTTATGCAGTCTGCAAACCAAATTTATTATGAAACAGTGGGACATTATGAAATAATTGCCACAAAATTATAGTTCATGTACAGGATCTTAAGGAAAGAAGAAAAAAGAAATCACTTTTAAAAAGACATTAACAAAAGTCTCAAGATGTTGTCTGACTTGTGTCGTAGAACCTTGCAAAGACGCTTGGCACCTCCCTTTCCGAATTGAAGTTTTAAGGGTCCCTCTCCTTGCATGTTATCAGCTTTGATAACAATTTGGAAGTCAAATTTTGCCAGGTTACATGACCGAATGTTCTGTTTAACAAATCATGTTCTGTCTTTAGTTTAAAATATTAATCTCATATTTCACTGTATATTTATTTTATCTCTGAAATGTGCTTTAGAGTCAACAGCTATCTGTTAAGTTTGTGAAGGATCCTCGCTCCAGATTAACAAGATTATGGAGAGACGTAGAGGTTGCAGATTTACCCATACCCAAAATGAAGGTAAGTTTAGAGCTTCCACAATCAATGACATTGAAGCAATTACAAGAAATTAATTAGAAATAATGATGCTGATAATAACATATATTGTTGCTAATAAAATGAGATCTTTTAAGATGCCACCATGTTAAGAGGCAATATTTGTTCATTAAGAAAGAAATTTTATTCCCAGTCCGTAAGATTGGCTGGTTAATCTATATAAAGAAATCCTCCTTCTGAAAATCTGTATTACTTCTGGTCATATTCATACATGAGTGACACGACATTTGGACTGATGGAAGGGCATATCTTTGCACTTGTAGGTTATGAATGGATCATGACTACCATATTATGTATAATGTAGGAGTGGCATGTGTCATTACCAGTTGGATTTGAATTTTATGATTGGTCCTGGAAATTATTAAAAAACAGTGCGTGAGTGACACAACAAGGAAAAAAAGACATGGGCTTCTGACCGTCATTGGTTATGGTGGGATATGTGCACAAGTAGATCTCGAAGGGTACTATAAGTGCTGGTATATGTACATGAATAGTGCACCTCTCTGACATTTATTGTCCTTATCAATCATTCCCTCTCTGTGGAAAATGGTCCACCTCTATGTGTCGTGAGTGACATGACATCCAAAACGTGAGTGACACGACCAGTGCCTTAAATGCAACAATTCAAGTAAATTACCTGTGTGTATATGCCATGTTAGAGTAGTCCATGAAAATTACTTTAAGCAAAAAAAAATCTGAAAAAAGTGACTAGATTAGACTTAAGAATAAGAGGCATTTAAAGCACCATAGTCCCATATGTGCAAATTCTTGTTTGATCAATTAATGGTCGTAAGAAAACTGGATCACACAATGTTTGAACTTAAATAATTGCTTGTGTTGTAAAGAAGCTTTTGTGTTGATTACAGATCCCAATTTGCATTTTCAAAGGCACAGCGCCACACTAAAATTTCAGCTAAATGGCACTTAGTTTGAATATGACCTTCTGTGAGAAAGTCTCATATAACATTCAAAACATAACATTTTCATTGCAAACAATTATTGTTTACTTCCAAATATCGTTGCAAGGAAGGAAATTTAGCATTATTTTGTTCCTCATAGGTTCTCCCTCTCTGAAGTATCTTCTCCCCTCCCATTTTCTTCCCTTTTTTCCTCTGTTAATCACTTAATCACTATACTGAGGGTGGTAGTATATCTAGCACAGAGGAATATTATCACATTGTCCATTTTATCCCTTTTCTGTATAGTTTGATAAATACTATGTTGGTGAACTCCCTCCGAAGCAGATCATGTTCACCAACCTCAACGACAATGTCCGTGAGCCTTTCCTGCGCTCCATGGTAGAGAAGTATGGAAAGGTGGAAGACATCACTATTCATAGGCATCCCAAGACCTCTAAACATCTGGGTCTTGCTTCTGTGACTTACACCAGTACAAGATCAGCCAAGCAGGCCGCAATGGAGATGAACCGTACCTCCGTCATGGGAAAGATTATCATCGTGCAGATCGATGCTGGTGGTAAGTTATTGGGGAAATTTAGTTGCTTGTGAAGGGTAGTCAAAACATTTTTGGAGTTCTTGAATCTATAGATAGGAAGAATACTAATAGCCAAGATAATACAATGAATTTCTGAAGTGTTTTCTGTGTTTATGAAAGATTGCTGTAAAATTTGCAAAGATTGTTATATTTGCATTAGAAATACAATGCTGAACTTGATATTGAGTATTTGAATAGGAACTACAACATAACAGGTATATCTCAAAGAATGATGCAGAAATTAATTCTAATGACGGCTGATGTAGTGTATGAATCTACACAAATTGTCTGCAAATTATGTAACCTAGATTGGTGTCAGTCAGTGCCTTGCTAATCTTATTATATTTGTCATATTGTTTTGAATCACTGCAGGGAAGGAATGTCAGCGAATGGTTGAATGTCTGGTATCCAACAAGCCAAGCACACCAAGTAGCATCAGTTCAACTCCCCGTATCGATCCTCGTAATGGCACCCCAATGTCGGCCCCAGACACTCCTCGTCAACACAATGATCCAAGACGATTGTCTCTGGAGAGATCGTCCTCTGTAGCACCTGACACACCAGCATCGTCCATCTCAGCTTCAACCCCAGGGTTCATGCCTCAAGAAACCCAAGGCTCTTTTCCTGTTTTCACAGAGCAACTTGTGCAACAGTTCCAGGGAATATCAGCTCAGAGTAATCCTCAATATCAGATGCCTGAACAACCGTCCCAGCAAGACATGCTTATGCACAGCATGAATTCTGTAACGTTGCAAGGATACGAACATTTGCAGAAGGTTTATGCTGCACAACAAGCGGCACAGCAAGCTGCACAGCAGGCTGGTTATAACCAGCAACCAACAGCCGAATTATATGCCCAGCAAACTCCAGTGCAGACACAAAAGGCTTTTACAATGCCACAGACCCCCTCTGTCCCAGCTGTGCCTGATCCAAATTTACTTTATGGACACCAGCAACATTCAGCTGTTATTCCACAGGAATCTCCTGCAGTTAATTTCCAAGCCACCCAGCCTTATCAAGCTCCTTCGTTAAATGTTCAAGGATATGGTGCCCATGAACTCGCGACTCATAATCAGACAGAAATACCAGGGTACACGTCTGGTACTGCTGCTGATAATTCGAAACAATATCAAAAGCCGGACCATGCTCCGTTTAGTAAGAAACAGAACTACATGGCACGCAGTGAGTCTCACCATGTCCAGTCAGAGGATAGCCAAGCATCTTTCCAAAGTCGTTCTTATGACTCTCATTCAGGAAGGGGCCAAAGACATTCTATTCAGTCTGGTTCAAAGCGCTATGACAATGATAGACTTTCAAAGCGATATGATGATGATAGGGGCTCAAAGCGATATGAGGATGACAGGGGTTCTAAGCGATATGACGATGACAGACATGATCATCGTGATGACCGCTCAAAAAAGTGGGATCGGCGGGATAGACAGGACTATCGGTCAAATAAACGCAATGACAGGCAAAGGTATCGTAGTCAAGATTACAGTGAGGATGATGAAGATGGTAAAGGGTATCGCCAAAAAGACCATCGGATCAGCAACTATCGGTCAAAAGATTCAAGTGAGAGGCATTATGATGATTCGCATCATAGAAAACCTTATAAGAAGGATGATGAGGAAGAAGAACATGAAAGTGGTCGAGGTTACAAAGGAGGTTATAAATCTAGGGGTTATGACAAAAAGTATTCTGACTCTAGGACTTATAGAGATGATCAGAGAGATAAAAAGAAGCCAAGAGACTTTGATAATGAAGATGTTGATTATTTTGCCAAGTGGCGTTGTCCGACAATGAAAGATAAAGAAATAAAGCCAAAAGAGGAATCTAGAAAGTTTGACAAGTGGGAATGTCCTACAGGAACAATACTTCCTCCAGAACCAGTGAGAGAAACCAGCAAGTTTGATCAATGTCATCCTCCAGGCGAAGAGCCAACTTCTATTTCTCCTGAAGAAGTTTCGCCGTTTGAAGAATGGCAATGTCCACCCGGTGAGGAACCCCCTCCTGGCACTATGCCATTGGTCCTTCCGTCCCAACCATTCCCACCTGGTGTTAAGGAAGAACCTCTCCTGAATATTGATGCTGACAAATCATCAATATCGGATGCAGAAGAAACTGATGATTTCGCTCTAAGCTTAGATACCAGGATTGAAAAATTGTTGAAGAGTTCCCAAGGTCCAATGGCTGGGTTTCCAGGAATCCAGCTGGAAGACTCTGGTAATGCAGGAAAGAACAGCAGTACTACCGGTACCACATTGCCTCCTCCTGGTACAGAGGAACCAACATTCTCGCAAAGTGAAGAATCTGTGAGGACATCGGATCCAGAAATCAATACAAATTACATGCAACCTGAAGAACAGTGGGGTAGGTACAGACAGGAACAACCTCCAAGAACTGAGCAGGTTGACCATCAGTGGGCCACAGCACACTTGCCCCATTCCCATGTACCCGATCCTATTCAGCATCCTAGATTGGATCATCTGAAGGTCAGTTCAAATGGCAACGATGCCTACTCCCAGCAGCGTTCCACTCCAACACCTCCTGGTGCACAGTCTGCTTCAACCACCCCACCCCCTGGGAAAGGTGTTGAAATGTTGATAAGTAAACAGCTGGCTCAGCTTCGGAACTATGATCAGCAAATCGCAAGTAGGGATACGTCACCCATCTCAGATTTAATAAGAGATAGAAGTCAGACGTCTACACCTGGCATTGAAGATTATCATCAGATGATGCACAGGGTAAATATATTTATTTTTTACTAAGGCCTAGTTTGAATGTCATAGTATTTAGATGTGACAAGATATTGTATGGTATCAAGGAATTGATTTCCTTGTCTTTGTTTCATAATAGTTAGATTTGACAGGATTTGAATTTTCCATATAATTTAGAGGATCCTTAATACTTTAGTTCGGTACTGAGCATATTAATAGGCTGGTGACAAAAAAATAATGAAAACTCCTTTTTTTTTTCTTTTTTTTTAATCCATCAGGAGACAACTTTGTCCAGGCCAATCTCCAAGAACAAATTTTATTCAATTAGGGCAAATTTCTGCTCTTTTACAGAGAGCATTGTTTTCAGTTTTTAAAAAAATTAATTCATTTATCTTTTTTTCTTTAGGTTATTGTAATTTTTGCAGTTTGATGTTGTAGTACCCATTCTAAAAAATATAACATGATATTCTTGATTTTACACCATAAAGGGAGCGATGCAGTATACACCCATGGACACAGCTGCAGATGATGATGATGATAAGATGAGTTTATCTTCATTGAGTAGTGGAGAGGACACTAAGATTGTTGTTAATGTGCCAATACCTGAGAAGAAACCTCAAACCCCAAGAGTGAACTCTATGCCATACTCCACCTCTCAAGCATCCTGGAACTCTAACCTGAACCAGCGAAGCACGAATGTTGTCAATGCATGGGCTGCGCAGATGATGCCTCCGAGTAGTGCGGCAAGCTCGCAGATGACCCGTCCAGGTCAAGCGCAGACGTCGGGTTACCGACCTAACCCTATGTTCCCCCGTGGTCCACCCCCGTCTCTTCCTGGTATGGCCCCTGAAGCGACCATGGAGGCATTCATACGAAGCATGGGGCTTCCATCCACTAGCCAAAACAGTATGCTAACACCAGCTCAGATAATACAGATGATGGCAAGCATGGGCATGCCTCCACCGTCGATAGGTCCCGACGGATTGCCGGACGTCAAGCCAGAACAGCTGGCCAAGTTCCCCAGACAGCTGAACCTCAACTCTCAGAATACGCTGCCATTCAACATGCCTCCTGGGTTTCCTGCAGGTAGCATGCCTCCATGGGCAGCTGCACCTTTCATGCCTCCTATCCCTGATTCACTGCTACCCTCCTCCGTGGACAAGCCACAACGTGATCCTGAGAAGGAACTTGTGAATGAGGTTCTCAAGACAGTCATCCAAGAGATGAAGATTATCATGAAAAAGGACTTGAATCGTAAGATGGTGGAGAATAAAGCTTTCAAATCATTTGAATCATGGTGGGACACATGTCAGCTCATGGCAAAGGCTAAGGTTAGTTCAGATTTAATTTATCTTCAGAAACTTTCTTTTTTATACGAGCGGCAGTTCTGTCATGTACTTTATTTGAAATGTTGTTCTTCATAAACTACATGTTTCCCTTTTCTTATCTCCTTTTCCTTTTGATATAGTCTTTCAAATTCATTTGAACATTATTTACAATATATAGAATGAAATATATAAAAAGCCTATTTCTGCACTCGACCTTTTTTCTTTATTCTTCAAAAGACAACAAACCTGAATATACATGAGTGATTTGATTTATATTCCCTATTATTATAGTCAGCACTCAGTAATATACATGGGGTCTAAAAGCAAGCATCTACTTGGAGCTATTGAAAAATCCCTCTCACCTCTAAAGGAACCTCAATATTTTTATGTTTAAAGTATAAGACCTTGTTTCAATTCAGTTCATTTTGTCACCAAGAGACGACACGGCTCATGAAGCTTGAATATGAGTGTGTGTTTTTCTAGTTCATGAATTGTCTTCTATATTGTGATCTTATTAATAAAACAATAACACATTATTTTTTTAACCCTATAGTGTATAATCATGAACTACTGAGCCACTAAAGATAAATATAAAATTAAACGCTTCTTAAGATATATTTTTGTCGGTTTGCGAAATTGCTCTCTTGGCACTTTGTGAAATCACTGATGATTTGGGTCCTCCGCCAAGGATTTTTGTTTATGGTTGCTTTCTAAAAGTCTTCTTTGTCTTTGTGTAGGACATGATGAAGGAGGAGAAGGAAGAAAAGAAAGTGCATAAGAAACCACCCCCTGACATACCAACCATGTTTGAATAAGCCATTTCAAATAGATATAAAATCAAATTTCCCTTTAAGTTCATAAGAGCCCTCTGCTAAGATTTTGTTTCAGTTTGCTTTCTAATGCTCTTCTTTGTCTTGTTTAGGATATGATGAAGGAAGAGAAAGAAGAGGAGAAGGTGCACAAAAAGCCACCCCCTGCCATACCAAGCATGCTGGAATCCTCATTCTCTTCATCATTTGGTATGGAAGGTCTTGGGTTAGGACTCAGAGCCAATATGCCAAGGATGCCTTCTTTCAAGGTAAGAGGCCATTCCATTAGAGAAAAATTGGAGATATCATGGCCTGTGGTGATAAAGGTGTCCTAAATTTAAGCCTAGCCTTAATATGTGGTTTAGCTATAAGTAGCAAAATGTGACACAATCTGCCCATGTTTTTAAGTTCCTTACACTTTACTCGGTTCTGGAATCGTACTTTAATGTCTAGGAAAACTTTGCACTTATCATTCCCAGGCTCTTTCAAAGAGTTTTGGTAATACGAATTCTGATAAATCCTACATATACTGTTTCTGATTGGGTCACATTTTGCTACCTATAGTTAAACCACAGATTTAAGCTAGGCTTAAAGTTAGGCGGCTTTCGAGGATACGGGCCTATGTGACCTGTGGGCTTGAAACCGCAAATAGGTGTCCAGAGTTCATAGTTTTATATCGCAATCGCAACTAGAGATTCTAAGCTTTCCATTTAACACTTCTATACATTGTTAATTAAAGAATATGTTTCCCCCTTTTCTTTTTCAAAACTTTAGTCAGTATCATTCTGCTGTTGTATATTAAAGTTCATGGTCTTATCTTTAGCTTTTTCTCTAAAATGTGCTTAATTTTAATTTATTTGATTGATCAGTTTCATTCTACTATTTCCTCTCACAAATAGGTAAAAAGGAAACCAGCTTCCCCACCACCTGAAGATGAAATCGGTGATGAAGATGATGATGTTGAGACTAAGGATAAGAAGAGACCTGTTACTCCTCCTGTCCTTGACGAGGACTCGGATGAAATGTCAGGTAAGGCCTTAGACAATGATACAGAATTATGACAATGAATTAAACTGAGCCTATATTTCCAAATTTTAAAACTTTATCTTCATTCATTTTCTTGAAGTTCCTATTAAATAGAGGATTTTGAGGATGAACTAAGATATACAGGTATATATGCAGATAGAGCTATGACTTGCAGGAACAATTAAACAAGCTGACTGACGTGTATTGGTTGAAAAGCCATGTCATAATTAAAACTAGTCTGCTTTCAGAAATTTTCAGGAATGTACATGTTACATCAGCAGACTTTAAACTTAAATGTTAGACCACATACATGTATAAAACACTTATAATCAAGAGAAGGGAACTTGATGTGTATGGCAATACATGGGTTGACAGAAAATGGTAGGACTTTCTCTTTTGGTTCTTAATTATGCTCTGCTATAAATAAAATTTAGTTCTTCTTTGGTTTGGTATTAATCATGTTTCACCCTTTGCTGTAAACAGAGCAAGACGAAATCACTGAAATCTCCAGCCAGACTTCCGAACCTCACGTCCTTGACAGGCGAGAGAGGGCAAAGAGAGCCAGAGACCTCATCTACTCATCCAGCAGCGATGAAGACGAAGACGATGAAGACAAGGATGTTGAGGTGGAGAAAGATCTGGAAGAAGATGATGACGATGATGAAGATTATGAGGAAGATGAGGAGGAGGAGGAGGATGATGAAGATGAAGAAGAAGAGGAGGATGAGGAAGAGGAGGAGGAGATGGAAGAAGAGGTTGTGATCAAGGATGCAGCAAAGAAAAAGCTGGAGAAGACATCACCTCTCAAGAGCGAAGTTATTGGAGAGGATTCAGATAAAGAGCAAGAGAGTCTTGATACGCAGGAGTCTGAGACCCCAAGTAAACTTACTGCAGGTTCGTTTGGTATTTTGACATTTAAACGCAAACATCAGATATAATTTAAAAAAATATCCTGATGGAATCCCATACTCTTTGTTCATTTTTTCCCCTCTTTTTTTTCATATTATTTATATTTCTGTTCAGTTTCACCCTTTGTTCAAACAGATGTAATTATGATGCATTATGATTTCCAAGAGTGCTGTTGAAGTTGAATAACACACACTGCATTGAACTCATGTTTTTACACAAAGAATTATGACTTTTAATGATATCTCATTCAGAAAATATATTTGTGCGTAAAAAACAACAATTGTATTCATTATCGTAAAATTCAAATTATGTACAAATTAAGGTAGCTAGCTCCATTAATTGGCCAACAACTAGACAAGGCAGGCATCTTAACAAGTCTGAAAAAGTGTACAGACGATAGATGAAAGCCTTAATCATCTTTAAAAAGTATACAGACAATGGATGAAAGCCTTACTCAAATTGATTGTGTAATAAGAAATGTGTTTTGATTCAAGAATGATTGTGATTGTTATATTATAGACAAGCCAAGTCTGTCTGAGGCATCTGATGTGGAATCTGATGAGGATTGGAGTGAAAGTAGCTCAAGTTCAGAGACGGAGTCTTCCAGTTCAGAATCAGACTCCGCAGAGTCAGATTCGGAGGATGATGACACAGAAGGGTAAGTTCAAAACAAAGATTGAAATTTATATTCTGTGTAGGCCTACAATTTTTGGTTAGTTCTCTATTTGCATTTGTTCTTTTGAACTTAAAGTGTGGGAATTGTTAGAAAGAGAAGAACATCTTATTTTCATGTATTTTTTAAAATTCATTATAGATGTGACTAAAATTTTAAGCTAATGATACATTTTGATACTTGAATTTCTTTGTTACATTAGAGATTTTGATTGCGTGATGGAAACATTAGTGCCAACCGTCATTTATTCATATCTGTAGGAAGACGAATTGCTATGCTCTTTTATATGACCCTTTGAATTCTAATACATACTGTAAATTCAGAAATCTTTGCAGTGAATTAATTTTCTTAGATTTTGTGCAAAGATCAGTAGGCAGGAATTGAAATATAATTTTTCTTTACATGTTTTGAATGGGTACAGGATTTTGCAGTGCAAATTTAACCCATTGAGGACTGAGCCCAAATATATTGGGGCTGAGGTCTATGGGGAAATATGTGTTAAACTTAAAGCTTGTCTCCAACAGGTTAAGAACCTGCGAATATGTTTGAAGTCTGCTCAGTGCCAAAAAATCACTCAAAAATAACGTTTAGCATATACAGTAATCAGAGTTTAAATCCCAAATTCACAACCAAAACCCAATTCAAATTGCAAATTCCAGGAAAGCATCTGATGCGAAGAAGACCGGGGATGATAAGGAAGATAGGCTGGGAGCCTTTGAGATCCTGGTTGAGATGGCTACAAAGGCCAAGGACAAACTGGACCAGTCATCTTCAGACACGGATAAAGGCACCCTGGCTGACATGGAACTATCTGACATCCAGGCAGCACAGTCCCTACAGGCTCTGCGCCACGCCAGCGAGGCCTCGGAGGTGGGCGAGATGACGGCATTCAAGGGGGATACCTCGGCTACCGCGGATGACTCCTCAGAGAAGACCTTGTCGGGATCGGAAGGAGAGTTGGATGTTGGTGATTATAAGATGATGCTTATGGTAAGCTTAGATTTTGTTATTTGTCATAATGTGATAGAGGTTACAGGTAGAGTGATAATCACAAAGAATCAATATAGGGAGTTATACAATGTTACTAAGCTTAATCATGTAAATTGTGTTCAAAATACCATGTAAAAAAGGATGTACCACTTGTCAAGGAGAGGTGTCTGTAGTAGTTATACCCATTTAAGTTCGCTGTGGTAGGTATTGCATGTTTTTTGTATTTATTTGAGGACAAATTGTTTATTTAGGTTGTTTGTTGAACATTATCTCCTCCATAATGACATTGAGATCCTGTACATCATATTAAAACCAGTATCAATTTGTTTAAGATCAATAACTACTAGTATAATGAGCTTGTTTCCTGCTCCCGGTTTTTGTTTGGGTGGACAATTTTGCTCTCTTGTGTAAATGATGCAATCATAAACCGATTATAGAATGCTGAAATGTTAATCAATTTTTTTTTTTCTGATTTGCATTGAAATCTCTTGAGGAAGCAAACGTCCTCCACTTTGATCATGTATGCCTGGAGGGCATTTCATGAAAGGACGTATCTGACGTTTTTTTCTAACAATATCTGTTTTATCTGATAGTTAGCATAGTAAAAATGCTTCTCAGCCAATCAAAATCAAGTGAAGATGTCTGATCTGACAACTTGTCAGACAAGAAATATTAATAAAATGCTCTCTTAATTCCTTCCTAAAACAGAAACAACCCAAAGTGGTCTTGGAGCCACTGGCCATTATCGACCACACCTACTGCCAGAAGCCTACACCTTCCCCTGACAAGGAAGCAGCTGCTCCTGCGTCTGAGGAACTCAAGAAACAAGAGGTCCTCAGCGAGAAGACCACAAACCTCATCTCTGATGTGAAGTCAGAGAAAGAGAAAGAAAAGGAGGAGAAGCAGAGGCAGAAAGCGGAGAAGAAGAAGGCTAGGAAGCGGAAGAACGAGTTGGCTAAGATTCTGGAGGAGGAGGTTGTCATCATCCCAGAGCCTAAGGTCCCAGAGTTCAAGGTCAGGAACTACTATGAGGAGTGGACGCTGCTCTACGAGTTCCTCAGGACAGGCATCAGCCATGAGGACGCCTACCTGATTAGAAAGAGTTATGAGACACTGCTAGAAGCGGGCAACTTCCCATGGCTTAGCTACACGCATTGGATGGCACATCCACATATCCTTTACAAACTCAAGTCTATGCCATTGTGAATTTATGTGTCTGTGTCTTGGATTTATCATTTTAAATTCAATTTCTGATATCTTTGAGTGATTTTTCAGCCTGTTTCTCAAAATATTTAAGTCTAGATATGTCGGTATTCTTTAAAACTCTTGCCTCTTTCCAACATGAATTTAAGGTGAATTTTTATTATACTATTTTGATTACAAGAAGAAATTAATGTTTATTTGAATCGAATTGAAATTGAAAATTGCTATATGAATAATGATATCTGAAAATATGAATAAAATGTAGTCATAACTATTTAATTTGAAATACAGGTATACCTAATGCAACAATCCTGCTATACTGAAAGTAATTGTTATGCATATAAAGGAAAAGTAAAAACAAAAATATCAAGGAGATATAGTTATCATAATGATATGAAGATCTAGAAGTGGGAAAAGTGCTTGTTGACCATTACTCTATCTCTTCGGCAAGATCTGTGCTGGTATAATAAATACTTTATCATCTTCTCCCAAATTCAATCCCATCCCAAACTTTCAATAGTGCGAAAACTGAAAAAAACAAAATAGTGTGAGCTTTCTTCTTCTTCTTAGAGTTACACCGCCTCCTTCAATTCTGAAGATTCTTGCAGTTTTTACTGGTACGGGCTAGGTGCAATACACCCGGTGAAACACCCTCTCTTTTTCGAATAGTGTATTGGTTTTAACGTGCATAGGATTATTTTAAATTGCTATTTAGGAAGTGTATCATCGTAATCAGTTGCACTGTAAAGGGTTGCACTTCAAAAGCACAATCAAGTCAGTTTCTTATCATTTAGGTGAATTGCTGTCAACCTTTTCAAATAACTTTAAGACATTTTCTTCCACATTTCAATTCAATTCAATTCGAGGTTTAATAAATATTGTTGCAGCCAACAGCTGATATGCGAATCCAATTTCATGCCTAGAACAATAATTTCACATAATACCTTCTGCAGTATTCGTTGTTCTCTTCCTTGACTCCATACATACTGACATCATCATCAGACCCACCTCAAGCTAAGAAGAAGAAGATGGATGAGGAGAGTAGGGTTCATCTCTCTTGCTCAGCCAGGACTGAAGGCTACTATAAGATCTCTAACAAGGAGAAGGTCAAGTACCTCACCAAGGCCAGGACATACGTACAGGAGAGTGTGACGGACAGCAGCGCCCTGGATGTAAGTAGTTGCTTCTTTCTGTTTTTGATGTGTGAATGTGCTCTCGAGAGCCAAAGTCCTAAATTTACAAAGAAGGTTTATTGATATCAACTGCATGGTTAAAAATGTGTTAAAATTTGTTGTATGACATAATCTTTGGACTGACATGAAGCAGCACTATATCGGAAGAAGAATTGATCATCTGGTTTGAATCGTATGCAACAATATTCCACATTTTGTGGTTTGACTGAATAGCTTTTGCCTGAGCTTTAAATAATACACGAGATGTATCAACAGAAAGAGCAAAAATTTCTGCACACTGTGGGATTATGTTTGTAGTGTTATCATGTAGGGTTGGCATTGGGAATGTGAATGTCAGTGTGGTTTGATCAGCATGGTGCCTGTATGGAATGCTCCCTAAGGAGTGGAGAATGTGCACACAATGTGTGCAGGTAAGCCTCGATCTAATCACCCATGGCAGTCAAACTATATCAAGGTTCAGAGTGTTATTATTAATAAAAAACATTTTGATGTTGCTTCTAATTGTTATGAAGCGCTCAATAAATCCAAAATATTAATATTATTTATTGAATGTTGTTTTTATTTTTAAGGAATCTACAACCAAGAAGAGAATTGAGGTGTCAAGGGATGCCCGATCAGACCAGCGTAGGTTCATTGCCGTTCTGCAGCAACAAGAAGAACAAGTTTCTGCTCTATTCAAGTTCAACCAGCTTCAGGTGCGTTATATCTTCAATTCTTATATTCGAGATAGTCCTTGATTGTTAGTAACGATCAAACTGAATTCTGACAGGATTTATTGAAATCAGTTGTTTATGATTATACTCACCTCATGATTCTGCTAGAAATGTAAGAGAAAATAGCAAGATTTGCAAGGCATTCTGTTGAAAGACAGGACTTTGTTTTGTCATGACCAGGTTACTTATCTGCTTATCTGTCCGTGGAACTTTCAATGTATGGGCCTTTCAGCCTGTTTTCATTATTGTAAAGCATTATTCTGGCCTAAACAATCGGAAGGTTACTGTGATTATGTAACAATTCACTATGGATCTTTAAAAATTTATCTCAAAATAATTTCTCAGGACAATTACTCAAAATTATGTGTTAGCTCTTATATTAACGAGTTTTGAGGAGCCCTTCCAAGTATCTCTGTAGTATAAGTTATCCATTGTATTTTGATTGTGATTGGACTTAAAACTCTACCATTTATAGATTTGCCTAAGATTGCTTCATTATTATTAACCCTTCTATCTCAATGTTTAACCCCTTCAGTTCCGTAAGAAGGACCTAAAGTTCTGTAAGAGTTCCATCCACGGCTGGGGTCTGTACGCCATGGAGCCCATCGCTGCTGATGAGATGGTGATCGAGTACGTGGGTGAATCTGTCCGTCAGAGCATTGCTGATAGTAGGGAGAAGAACTATGAGAAGATGGGCATCGGTAGCAGTTATCTCTTCAGGATTGATGCTGTCACTATCATTGATGCAACTAAGTCTGGCAACCTGGCTAGATTTATCAATCACAGCTGTAATGTGAGTATGGCCAGTAATTTCTCGACTCATAAGTTCCCAGATTGAGTTCATAGGGTGAATTTGTTGTTTACTTCTGTCACCCAGCAACTTCTGGTCTACTCGCTCATGCTTATTATATGCGGCACACTTCTAGCAGAGATGCTAACCCTCCGGAATAATTTGAACATCATGAATTAGAACGTGAATAATGCAATAGTTTAAACAACTGAAGGAAATGTCTTGGTCACAAGAAAAAGAAATCTATAGATTTTAATGCATGCCCAAAATTGAATGACAGTGCAAAATTTATGCTTTCTCTCATGGAAGTCATTTGGTTCAGCTGTTTCAAATATTTGCACTATTCACTTACTAATTCCTTATGTTATAATATTCTGTAGGGTTGGCATCTCTGTTCAAGCAATAAAACCATCGTGAAAATAACTTCTAACGTAATTCTCCCTGTCAACAATAACCAACATTTTTCCGGATGTTGGTTACTGCCGTCTACTTCTGTCCCTGTGCATCTCCAGTCTACTCACGCTTATTATTTCAAGAACGTTTGAAGCACAATGCAACATGTGCATTTATATCATAAGGAGCGTAATAGATGTGCAAACTTAATCCATGACACATTTCACAAATTATCAGATATTTCAATTTTATACTTTTTCCTCTTCAGACCAACATAAACATGTAGCAGCCTCACAGTAATGACCTATTTTGGTGTAGATTTAAGTTAGAATAGAATATGTGGAATATGTGGCAATAGTGTAACAAAAATGTTATGTAGCAAAGTTTATGATGTCTCCACTATTTAAATCAGATTAGTATAAGGGAATAGAGTATCAGATGCTTCAACCGTATGCTGATTCTGTAATACTTCATGAGCTCTTTGATGCATGTGTTGAGTCAAGAAAGCTGGTCTGAATTTGCTGTTTATTCATTATTTTTTAGTTCAATATATTTTTATTCTTAGATAGCTTGATTAGTTGTTGTAACAATCACATGGAATTTTTGTTGCAGACTTATTTATATTATTATATTCTTATATTTATCTAAAATAGCCATGACAGCATATTAAAACTATACCCTATTCTCTTTCTCTCTTTTAGCCCAACTGCTACGCCAAGATCATCACAGTAGAATCTCAGAAGAAGATTGTCATCTACTCTAAACAGACAATCAACGTAGGAGATGAAATCACCTATGATTATAAGTTCCCTATTGAAGATGAGAAGATTCCTTGTCTATGTGGTGCTGCCCAGTGTCGTGGAACACTCAACTAGCACCAACCCAGTAAAGCACCAAATATCTGAAGACATCTACTTTTACAAGGTCCTATGGAAGATGAGAAGATTCTTTGTCTATGTGGTGCTGCCCAGTGTTATGAAACACTCAACCAGCACCAACTCAGTAAAGCACCCAATATCTTGATACACAAGGTCCTATGGAAGATGAGAAGATTCTTTGTCTATGTGGTGCTGCCCAGTGTTGTGAAACACTCAACCAGCACCAACTCAGTAAAGCACCCAATATTTGGATACACAAGGTCCTATGGAAGATGAGAAGATTCTTTGTCTATGTGGTGCTACCCAGTGTTGTGGAACACTCAACCAGCACCAACCCAGTAAAGCACCCAATATCTGGATACACAAGGTCCTATGGAAGATGAGAAGATTCTTTGTCTATGTGGTGCTGCCCAGTGTTGTGAAACACTCAACCAGCACCAACTCAGTAAAGCACCCAATATCTGGATACACAAGGTCCTATGGAAGATGAGAAGATTCTTTGTCTATGTGGTGCTACCCAGTGTTGTGGAACACTCAACCAGCACCAACTCAGTAAAGCACCCAATATCTGGATACACAAGGTCCTATGGAAGATGAGAAGATTCTTTGTCTATGTGGTGCTGCCTAGTGTTGTGAAACACTCAACTAGCACCAACCCAGTAAAGCACCCAATATCTGGATACACAAGGTCCATATTGAAGATGAGAAGATTCCATGTCTATGTGGTGCTGCCGGGTGTTGCAGAACACTGAACTAGCACCAACCCATATAAGCACGAAATATCTGAAGACGTCTTATGATCACAAGTTCTCTGTTAAAGACAAAAAGATCTTTTGTCGATATGGTTCTGCCCAGTTTCATTGAACTCTCATCTAACATCAATCCAAGAAGCACCACTTTTACATGAGGTATCGTTCAAAGAGTTATATAGATCATGAACATTGTGGCAATGAACATGAATGCCATGCTGGCATGGTTTCTGTCTTTGTAGTTGATAATCTGAGGCAGGGTGTTCATAATGTTCTATGACAACTACTCATTGACAACTACCCCTCCTCGAAAAATCTACCCCCTAAGCCTACACCTAACCCTTTTTTTTTGGGGGGGGGGGGGGGTTATTGTCCAGGAGGTACGGTCCATGATGTCTAGTGTATTCATGGGGGTTGAAAAGATGAGTCTTATCAAGCATTATGTATATGTGTGCATCCTTTACTCTGGATTACATGATCGACAGGAATTAATTAGAACATTGGAGAAATAACATTGTGCACAAGTAAAACATGTTTAGAATATATGGAATACAGAGTAGTGATAAGGGAATTCTGTGCACAAGAATCGGTTTTCTTCCAAAAATATAAATATTGGTTTGTTAAATGTTTTTGTTTCTATTTCAAGTTTGACAACGTGGCAGTAAACTAAGTTGCGCAAGGTGCATAATATTTTCAATGTGGGAAAAGTTTTTGCAGTCGTACTATATGAAGTGAATTTTAAATGTTCTGCCAAATTATTTTCCTAAAAGCAAGTTCTGTCTCACATTGTTTTGTGGTGTGTTTTTCAGTATTAAAGTAAAGTAAGTCCCAGTATTGTTCACAAGCGATTGTAACATTGTATTTTGTAGAGTTTTAGACCTGCGTGCCATATAACGCGAATTTTGTCATTAAAAATTTGAACTGTTGAGGATTTTTGACATATAGGAATAGTGAAGAATTGCATTAATAATTATAGTATATAACTGAAATATTAGGATTCCTTTTTTTGCTATGTAGACATTTAAGAATTCAAAAAGTGGAATTATACTCTATTTTGATGCCTTTTTGAGATAATTCTTTTACCTTCAAAGGCTTCAAACAAACTTTGTCAAGCCTACCCTTACACTTTGACTTTTGATTACAAACACAATTTCCCATTCATTATTTTCATCAGAAATATTCTTCAGTAATGGTGAAATAAAATATATTCAACCAATCAAAATGAATTGCAGCCATGCTAAAGCATTGGTTATCAGTTATGGAGGTACATTAATGATATTTGGTACTAAATATGTCAAGTGTAATTCAATTTTTCAAACAATTCCTATACTAAACTTTTTGAAAAAGTTAGCTGTGTTTTGCACAAAATTGTATTTCTGGCGTCATTTAGATTGCGCTTCCGGATATAAAAATCTGATTTTACATTAAAACAGTATCATGAATGTTGATTATATTTGAAGCCATTAACTTAAGTTGTAGTCTATTGAGTTCTACCTGAATGTTCATACACATGAGTGTCCATTAATGAATGGTACATGAATGAGAGCTTATGCATGTAATGCATGTGGTATGTTCTCCCACAATTTGAAGTTTGAAGATTATATTGTTGGTAGCATTATCTATTATGTTGCATATATATCTAAGTATATATGAGAGGTCAAGCATTAATTTTGTTGAAGGCAGAAGGACGTTAATACTGTAATAAAGCACATTAACGTCCTCCTCGCTCTCCTTTCAATATTTTTGTCCAGTATGTTGTAACTTGAACTAATGCAGCTAAACAAACTCTGCTGCACAAAGCGATTTTGTTGATGTGTATGTATATTGTATATTTTCTGTTTAAGATCAAGTATCCTTTAACATGTAAATACAAACGCAGCTTGAGCATGTGTGGACTGTTTTGAAGGGAAAATGAAGCTTGGAGGAACTTGAATTTTGTTATTCTGTGAAAGATATTTTCTAGTTCCACAGGATGAAGTTGAAATATGTGGCGCACAAACAAGATTTGGGTCATTTCTACGATATTCATTTGTACATACTCTCTGTTTTATTTTTATTGATTTCACTTTGTACAAAAGTTGTGTAATTTTTCTTGTTAAATAAGGTGTGTGGTTTAAGCACAGTAATTGTTTGCTGATGTGTGTATGTACATGTACTTGTTTTCAATTTGTATTGTAAATACACAGAAATATAGCTCACAATTTCCCTTTGAATTCAAACTTGAGAATGTACAGAATATAAAATGCAAAATGTTTGTATCTCAACTTGGATTCTGTTTTCTTGTGGTTAATGTTTGTTGCCTTACACCAAAGTGAATGAGTGGTAATGTATGATACATGTTTCTTTTGGTTTACTATGGGAAAACATAGGCCCAAATTCTCAAAGGTGTTTTCAAAACCGTGGACTGAAACCATGGATTATGTGAACTTTGTGTAATATTTATGCATGCATTATGATAGGTCCAATATGAATGCACGATTTTGTCACAGGGCACTAAATTCTTCCTTGTTGCTATGGTAAAGTCGACCATTTATTTAAATTGGTTTAAATACACTGTAAACTCAAAAGTGGACTCATCAATTCAAGACTGTGGGCTCATTATGCTAAAACCTTAGCAACGGGCGTAAATTTAGCGCGCTGTGACAAAATCTCGCATTTATATTGGACCTTTCTCAATGTCCGCGCTGAATTAAAGAGAATTATTCCACAAAATTTACATAATCCATGGTTTCAGTTCACGGTTTTGAAAACCACCTTCGAGAATGCGAGCCATTGTGAACTAGTGGATATGGAGTAAAAAGTGACTGTTCCCTTGTGATCCATCTTTGTTATTCACACGAGAGGTGGAATGAGCCAAAATGCCATTGGACGAAAATGATTGTACATTCCTGGATATTCAAAATGCATTCTAAATATTCTGACTGCAGTCTGAGTGGATTCCAAATATTTGGGCCCATTCTTTAGGATGGCTCAAATATTTTGCTCATGTTAAAAAATGTTGAGGTACATTCGACTTGGACTTCTAACTGCAATGTGCTTATAAACATTTTAACAATATTCCAACAGAATTTGAAACATTCTGATCGCATTTAAAACTGAATCACGGAACGCGGCCAGCAGCTGCTATTAGAATGTCAGTTTTCACCAAGATTGCATTTTGGAAATTCTTCAATTTGGCCGCTTATGCTTGATTCCTGCTGATTTGTTTCTACATGCATCTATCAGTCAGAATAAGGCAGTATAGTCTGTTTAGTGATATACATGTACCAGATGCCAACACTACGGAATAATTATAACATTATAAATTAGAACGCAAATGATGCAAATAGTTCAAACACCTGAAACAAATGCCTTCTCACAAGAAAATTTTTGGGAATGCATTCAAATCCATAGATTTCTTTCTCTTGTAAGCAAGACATTTTGTTTCAGCTGTTTTAACTATTTGCGTTCTAAACTTCTAATTTCTAATGTTATGATTATTCAGTAGTAAGCGGCTTTCGGAGCAGTACGGTAGCATGACTACGGTAGCTCTCCAGAGCAAAATTCGAACTGCGCATGCGCAACTCCCTTTTTGCTACCGTCTTCTTCCCAAACAGGACGGTAGTCGAGCGATTTAGCGTACGGTGTAGAATGACTACGGTAGGCAAAGTCTTGGTATGTTTTGTGTACATAAAATCAAAGAAATACATTTCAATGAAAAAACGCAAATGGAAGGAAGAAATATTTAATAGAAATGAAAGTTAAAGGACAAAACAAAGAAATACATAAGAAATGATTGAAGAGAAGAGGAAAGAAGGATAAAACAAAGAAATACATAAGAATTTATAGGAGAGAAGAGGAAAGAAGGATAAAACAAAGAAATACATAATAATTTACAGTAGAGAAGAGGAAAGAAGGATAGAACAAAGAAATACATAAGAATTTAAAGGAGAGAAGAGGAAAGAAGGATAAAACAAAGAAAGACATAAGAATTTATAGGAGAGAAGAGGAAAGAAGGATAAAACAAAGAAATACATAAGAATTTGTAGGAGAGAAAAGAAAAGAAGGATAAAACAAAGAAATACATAAGAATTTGTAGGAGAGAAAAGAAAAGAAGGATAAAACAAAGAAATACATAAGAATTTATAGGAGAGAAGAGGAAAGAAGGATAAAACAAAGAAATACATAAGAATTTATTGGAGAGTAGAGGAAAGAAGGATAAAACAAAGAAATACATAAGAATTTATAGGAGAGAAACAGAAAGAAGGATAAAACAAAGAAATACATAAGAATTTATAGGAGAGAAAAGAAAAGAAGGATAAAACAAAGAAATACATAAGAATTCATAGGAAGAGAAGAGGAAAGAAGGATAAAACAAAGAAATACATAGAATTTATAGGAGAGAGAGGAAAGAAGGATAAAACAAAGAAATACATAAGAATTTATAGAGAGTAGAGGAAAGAAGGATAAAACAAAGAAATATATAAGAATTTATAGGAGAGAAGAGGAAAGAAGGAATAAACAAAGAAATACATAAGAAATGATTGAAGAGAAGAGAAAAGAAGGATAAAACAAAGAAATACATAAGAATTTATAGGAGAGAAGAGGAAAGAAGGATAAACAAAGAAATACATAAGAATTCATAGGAAGAGAAGAGGAAAGAAGGATAAAACAAGAAATACATAAGAATTTATAGGAGAAAAGAGGAAAGAAGGATAAAACAAAGAAATACATAAGAATTTATAGGAGAGAAGAGGAAAGAAGGATAAAACAAAGAAATACATGAGAAATGGTAGACAAGATGATAAAGAAAGACAACATAAAGTAATACATTAAAATGATAGAAAAGAAGGTAACAGAAAAACAAAACAAGAAATACATAGGAATTGGTTTAAAGAAGAAGAAATACAGAGGAGATACACAGAAATGCTATTCACCGTCGTCTTCGCAGACTGCGAAAGCACTTACAAGTCACGACGGTAAAGTGCCGAGTGCGAGGAGAGTACGGTCGATTAAACCCACCGTCTTGTTACCTACCGTACTGTTCCCGAAAGCTCATTAGTATTGGCATCTCTGATGTACTAGTGATATCGTGTGTTAGAATAAGAGGGAAGATGTGCAGCAGAGAGAATTTGTTTGACAGTGACAGGCACAAGAAGGGGAGAGAAATATGCTTGCTTTTTATCAAGAATTTATTTCCTAAAAATACATATATTAAATCATGCATATGCGAGGGTGTGATGAATTCAATTTGCATGAGGTATTTGTTAAGTACAGCACATGGCTTAAATATGAAATTGTGCATGTGGACATGCTGATATACAATTTACATATATTTTCATACAAGACGGAATGATTTACATGCAGTGCATGCAAAACACAAATAACTCTCTTCAAATAATTTTTTTCTTTGTGAATGGTTAAATGTTAAGAAATATATTTCAACATCTACCAGTATGGACAATTTCTCAGGAACAGACCAACAAATGCCATTTCTTATTAGCATTTAAACTGTCTATTTTAGAAATATTATTAAAGACCCAAGGAGTTGATAATAAATAATTAGCTATTCAATAACCAAGAATATAATAGTTATCAAATTCAACTTCGTACATTAACATTTATACTGCTGAGACAAAGTCCACACTGAGAGCACATAGACCAAACAATTACCGGTATTACATTTATTGGAAATGGCAAATCTCATTAGTGTAATCATTGTATGGTAATCAACAACAGCAACAATTTTTTTTTTCTTTCGTAAGCAATATATAAAACTATGAAATTAGTAAACTGGTCTAGCAAGTAACAAAGAAACAAAAGTTTCCAGTAACTACATGTATGAATGGAAGAGAAGTACGAGAACCATATTCACAATTAAAATTTATTGCAATGTAATATACGATCGCCACAGTATACATTCACAAAAATAGACAACTTAGTTGAATTTCTATGTGGTAAGAGTATACAAGTTTATAAAATGTAATATTTCTTGACAAAAATATGAAGAGGAATACATGTAATGTATGTAGGAAGACAACATTTAAACATAAACACACAATACTAATTGCATAGACGCACCAACACCAGCTCAGCCTTTTATTACCAGGTAAATATATTTACATAGAGCACCTGGTTAAACAATGTATATTATTTAGTAAAATAGCTTGTCTACTTTTATGCACATAAAAGACTGAAAGAACATTGTAACATTACACTTTTCGTTTTATATTTTACTTTATATGCATTTGAGATATATGCATTAAAGTTTCACTGGCGATAATCAACATGATAAAAATCAAGACAAAAATGTTTCAATATTGTATATTGTGGGCAGTAATCATCAACAGTATTCATGTTCACTGTTTTTTTTTTTTTTCATATTTACAATTGTAGGAATTAGCTGTAAGGAATGTCATCGTCCTAATTCATCAATATGAAATATTCTTTAAACTCCAGAGTACAAACAAAACATTGATATTGCAAATCTTGGCATAAAAGTGGCATAATTTGTGAAAATTACAGTCTGGAAAAGAGATGTGAAAAACCCCAAAACCTCTCCATTTATAATGAGCTTGAGAACAGACAAGGGTATGTCATAGTAAGTAAACATTTCATAGTATATTATAACTTGCATTAAAATACTAGCATCCTTTATGATGATCGACCAGACAGTTGCAGAAATGCGAAATTCAACTCCTCACCCACCACTAGACAAAAATATAGCCCTACTAAATGTGACCTAATAGTAAATAGTGTTAGAAAATTACGAGTTCTGATTGGCTAGATCAGTACAACTTGACCTACACTCAATTTGTTATATTGTACATCTGTACAATATAACCATTGCTTTTAGTAGGGGAAAGCCTGTGTTAAATAAATGGAAAGCGTATCGATTTGAGCATTTGCCTTATTGCGATAGCAAGAAAGAACAGTAAAATTGCGCGCACAACAGCTTATAACAATGGATACGCGGAAAAACAATTTATGTCATAATAACTTGATAAGCACCAAAATTGTTTGCAAAAATACAGTCAGATTAGGCTAGTGGTCTATTTACTATAATAAATAGTGAACGTTCCATCATACAATACGACTAGACTATATGAACTCCAAATACTAAATTAGCCCTCGTGCAAGTCTATTTCACCTTGGCCTGCAGCCTTGGTGACACAAACATGCACTCTGGATAATTTAGTATGTGTTGTACATCATAATCCAGTATATTGTGTTTTAGATTGTCCACTTTTTTTTTATATAAAACAAACTTGAAACCCAAGCCCCAATCTTTCATATGACAAAGTGAAGATGACGGCAATGTCACTGGAGAGAACACTGGAACACTTGATCTAAGGTGGCTTATCACAAGCCCTGCAGAATTATAAACTAAATGTACATGTATCAATCCCCTTCTATCAAGTCAATGAAAAATACAAAAAAGGATTAGTATATCCGGCATATAATCCAGCAAAGAGATAAGCACACAGAGGACTGAGGGCATTACCTTTTGGTAAGTTGCCTAAAGGAATCAATTTCTTGAAAGATTTACATTGATTTTATAGATATATCCTTCACAAAAACGACGGTTCTAGAAAATATTGATCCTCCGAGGTACCATCATAGTTCATCATGAGAAGAATTCTTCATCTCTTCATCGTCTTTAAGAAACCAGTCGCTATAAACCTGATCAGGATTGACGTTCCAGTGCTTGTGGAAGGACACTGGTGTCTGGTGAGCAAGGAGACTCTTGGCGTAGTCTGATGGCCTTGCCTGACATTGCAGAATGGGTAAAGGAAGAATAAAGTATCAAGTTAATTTCAATTCAATTGAACAGTCTACTACCAATAAAACGAGCAAGTCCCCTAATTTCAAACAAGTGTTCAAGATAAAATAATTTTGTTATATTTATCTTGGTCCTGAGCATCTTAGCCAATATTTTTGTTTACAGATATTTTCGCGAATTTGGAATAGTTGGGGAAATCCACGAGAGCAAAATTTCGCGATTTTGGTAATGACTTCATTACTATAAATAGCCTTGCACCGAAGTGAAAATTTTCGCGATGACCGACTCGTGAATTTTGTGAAAATTAAGTCACTGCCAAAATAACAACTTATACAGTATAATCGGAGTGGACTGTATTTCAAATGTATGAAGTATAGTCCACACTTGCTAAATAAGATGCACTTAACCAAACTGATTTACCTGTTATAATAAAATATTTCCTTACTAAACACATAGCCACAATTCTCCTATTTTATACTGGGATTGGGAAAATTGCCTTGTTTCATATTACAATGTAGGTCTATGCTTGTTGTAACTAAATGTTGTTGTATTCATTATTGTTATAATGGTCAGAGTCAACTCTCTCTGATTTGTTACAGAAAATCATTCAGATGAAAGTAGATCAATCATATCAACAGGGTCACCAGCCCTACCACCACTCCTACAACAACTACAACCACTACCACTACCACTACCACTAACACAATGAATACCTTACCTGATGGACGAGTGGAGAATGAGCTAAAGGCACCTTGAAACTCAACACATATTCCAAGTATCATATCGTCAGGATCATCATCCTTACAACTCCTACAACGACTACAACACAACAGCAACAACATTAGCACTACCACTACCACTTATCACAATAAATACATTACCTGGTGAAAGAGTGGAGAATGAGCTACAGGCACTTTGTATCTCTTAGCACACATTCCAATGATCATATCATCAGGGTCATCGTCTTTGCTGCAGCGGCAGCCATTGGAGATCAGTTCATGCACAGCAGAACGGCTAAAAAGCATTCTGTAGAAAGAAGAATAAAAATTCAGTATTAATATAAACGACAGCCCATTCATTAATTAACTGGAAACTTTAAAAAAATGAAATTTAAAAATTATGACAGGAGTATATATATATGTTTACTAAGTAAATTCTATGTACATGACACATGCAAGTTATCAGCAAACATTCAGTTGTTCAATTTTATGTTGGCATTGATGTTGTTTTTGTAGATAAGATGAGTAGTGGACCAGGAACTAACTTGCTACCAAGGTTGGATTTACCTTTTACTATCATAATTACTCATTTTCTGGTACAGTTTGACCTCGCTTACATTGTATACGGCCATCATTCAACCAGCCTCCTCTATCAACTGGCAATGGACTTTGGCCAGATTACCTTTTTATTCCCTTTTGAATTCATATAAATGCATCACTCCTTCTGTTTTTCGAATTATTTTCATCTCCTTACACTCAGAAAAACATTATGATCATTGACGATCATCTACCCAATAAATACTTATCCTCAAGGCTAATAAATCCTCCCCCTATAAATTTGGATGGAAATTGCATGTGGTGTTCCAGTACATGAGCTATGCATTACTCTCATAAGCGGCCATATCAATCTAACAGATGAATGCTGGTCCCAACGTGGCCGGATAAGCGAAGTGTGTATTAATAATGCAGTCCACTCCTATTATAACAAAGTACTCAGGACCAAAACAATTTCATTGTTATAACTTAACCTTGCTAAACCAAACCCATATAGACAGATGTTTGAAATCAGGCTTAGGAGAACTCTTTGTGGTATAACAGAATATTGTTGCATCCTTGTTCGTATTAATGGGAGTAGACTGTAATCATTCCAACTGCGTTGAGTACTGTATAAGTGGTTATTTTTGCAGTGACTTTATTTTCGCGAATTTCGCGAGTCGGTCATCGCGAAAATTTCGCGATTTTGGTGATGACTTCATTACTATAAATAGCCTTGTACTAAGGTGGAAATTTTCGCGATGACCAACTCGCGAAATTCGCGAAAATAAAGTCATCGCGAAAATAACCACTTATACAGTAGTCCAAAATCGCGAAAATATCTGTACGCGAAAATATTGGCTTATGCAGTATTTCTCTCTTACCCTCCTCCTCCAGTGATGTAATCATATCCATGACCTTTGACATGCCCGTAACCATATCGCTCACCTAACATGATTGGTTTGGTGACGTCATAACAGGACAGTAGACGCTGTAATCTTGAAACGCTGAGGATAATGAGGGGAAATTAAAATAACAACTTATATAATAATCATATTATTCAAAATTCAAATGAGATCAGCCTAGAAAACAGACATGACATTTCAAGAAAGTATTATTCTTTATAAACACACAACAATTTCATAAATAATTTTCATCATTTCTTTTTCTTGACAATATTATAATACTTGTATGAGGTTGTCAAAAGCTATCAATTTCTAACATAGACAATAGGCAATCAACAAACAAATTCATTATTTCAAACATCTTTGTACATTAACAAAAGCATCACAGGTGCATTAGGTCAATATAGAAACTTAAAGACAAATACAGAGAGAGATAGAGAAGAGATGAGAAGAAAGACCGACGGAGAAGAGACAAAGAAAGTGAAACAGTGTGAGTCAGTGATAGACTCAGAGAGAGAAAGGGGAAAGAGTGATAGTTTAGACAGATCAAAAGAGTGAGACATTGAGACCGAGAGAAAAGGAAAGAGCAAGCAGGAGAGAAGCAAGACAAAGAGATACACAAAGAGAGAGAGAGAGAGAGAGAGAGAGAGAGAAGAGAGTGACCAAGGAGAGGAAAAACAAAGAGAGTAAAAGATTTTGAGATATAGATTCAGAGAGAAAGAGAGAGTGAGAGTTTAAGATTCAGACAAAAAGAAAGTATGAGAGAGAGAGAGAGAGAGAGACATTGTTTGAGTTCATACCTAATGATGGTATCATCATCTGTTACTGCTAACCATGGGAATCTGCTGTATACTGGATTGCTTAGAAACTGCTTGAATATTGCTAACGTTTTTCCACAATGCCCTGGAATAAATGTTTTCAGGTAAAACATGGTCCATTTCACAAATGATTTGTGCAATTTATAAAGTATTTCAACTGTATCACTAACATCAATATTTTGTCAGACACACATGTACATTGTATTGTTCAGAACAAGCACCATGACCGTCCATCAGAGGCAGATACCGGTACTATAGAAGAAGCCATCATCATCATCATTCGATTTCCCTTGATTTTACAAAGGCTGACTTACACCATAGCAATTCATCAATATTTATTCTCGAGCCAGAATCATTCTTTCATCCCCCCAAAAAAACTAACCCCAAAATACACTGTATGATAAAAAGTATTATTTTCATTACAATATTCAAGATCAAAACATCTAAAAGAATTATTGCATTACCTTGTAAATTCCTCAAAAAAGAAGAACATGCAATTTACTCACATGCAAAAACACATACATAGAGTAAAAGATGGTAAAATATGAATGAAAACATATGAATTCATACCTCTTTCAGTATTAGGAATACCAGTATCTACAGTAGGAATTGATGTATCTGCCTTGTCGCTGAAGTATACCATATGCTCTGCAAACTTCCCCCATGTTCGTTGAACAACTGGAACTGAATAGTTCAAAAATGTCAAGGTGTTCATAGCAATATGAACAGAAAGGTTTCTTATTGGATTATGTCTTTGATAAAACAAACAAAAAATGATTAAAAATTAGCTTCAACAACATTAATTTGTGTGCACAGAAAAATACATTACACACAATTGAAGCTGCTATATTTTTTTCTACTTTTGGGCACAGCTCTATATTATTTTAGAAGATGCATGCTATAATTATGTCAATCATATACAACTACACATAGTAATTTTTTTTTTATATGATTGCAATAATTTTGACATTTTACACAAACATTTTGATTGCAGTTGCAAGTAGTTTCCCTAGAAAGGAGTACATAGAAAGACTTTTTGGAAACCATATCCTCTTAAAAATCAAAGTTAAAGAAATAAAAACATTCCATCAATATTTATTTAATTTATCTTACCTCTATCTCCATGGAACTTCTCACATGTTTTGACAGCAAAGAAGATATCACTTCCAGGCACTGGTGTGCCCTGTAATCACGTATTTGGACAAATACAGAAAGTAAGTTAATATCACTAATATCATAACCGTTGAAAAAAGCATGGATACAAGGTTTGGGTAGACAAGGCAATTTTCCCAGTCCCAATTTCAAACAATGCATACAAATGTGCAAAATCTATGTGTTCAAAAATCAATATTTGTTATATGGAGGTATATAATTGGCTAGGAATAAGAGTACCTCATTGTAACAAGAGTGGATTGTAGGCATACATGTGCCTATGTCTCAATGGGGGGGGGGGGGATTATTCAAGACTGATAGAGAGGAAGAGTGTCCTGTATGTTGGTCCACACACAAATATTAAGAGAATAATCAAGCAGTTCTTATTCCTCATACATTATACAGCCTTCATGATTTAGGGGGATAGCTTGGGAAATCATTATTAGACCACTTTCCTACCAAGCGCCAATGTGGTTTGGTCTGATGATAATTGCCTAAGCTGTATGACAGAAAGGGATTAAAAAAAAATTTACAAATTTTCCGTGCCAACATACATGTAGAAGATACGATTAATCTTACATCTCTGCCAAACCATTTGCAATAGAGTTACAATTGATGATATTAAATATTGATCTATGTCCTTATGTTACAGGGCATTAGTGAGATACCCACTCACAACCTTTTAGGAATGATTGAAAGCATTTCTCTTACACATTCTGGAAGAGCCTTAGGTGAGGCAGTGATGCAGATGGAACCTGACTTGCTAGGATTGGCTTTGTTGGCCTGGATCTTCCGTGTGACCTCTTCATCTGTCAGAGGTAAAAGGTCACTGGGGTCAATGTTACCTGTACACAGCTGAGGTAATCCCGTCATGTGCAACCCACTCTCCTCATTCCAGATGTAATGGGCAAGCTAACAAAGAAGAAAGTCAGGACATCAAATATTATTTGAGGAAAGAGGTCACATAAATACATAAAATCGGGAAAAATCAAATGTGACCAAATTCTTGTTTAAATGATTGGAGAAATTTAAAAGTGAAAAAAAAAGAAGAAAGAAAATACAAAACTCAATCAAACAACCAACTTCCTTACATCAGAGATGCCGGGAAATTCCAGGTTAAGTGGCATTTCTATAACATTCTTAATGCGGCGGTCACAACTCGCCGTACCTTCGACGTGCAACTCCCTACGATGGATTTCGTAGAAGATTCGTGCAGCGGAGGTACCTCGCAGGTACAATGCATGTACGACGTGCAGGAAGTTTTTACAATACCCTTACTACAGAAACGCAGGAATCGCAGAAGTTGACCCAGGACCTGTGCGTGCATTGCACATCCAACGCAGGCTACGTTGATGGCACGTGCCCCGTAGCCTACGACGAGTTGTGACCGCCGCATTAGACTTTTATAGTCTGGAAATAAACATCATGTTAACATGATTTGGAAAAGAAAATACCATAACTATTTTTGAAAAAAAAAAAAAAAGGTTTCTTACCTCGTGTTTGACATCAATACTGAAATCAATGTTTGCTTTGTCTTCTTTTAGTCTGGATACCATACTGTGAAGTTTAAAAGAAACAAAGCAATCATTAAAACCTCACACTGTTTATGACATGAAAATTACTTTGTTAAGCAAAGTGAACACAATTAACAACAACATTTGGCATAGCAGACAAACAGTGGAATGTCAATAGTTATGCAATCAAGGACAGCATTAGGCAGAGAGAGAGAGAGAGAAAAGTTTTTTTTTTATTTTGTTCTTTTAAAGATGATTGCCCTAAAAATGATTTACAATACTCTAAAGTGCTTTAGCATTACAGTGTGGCACATAACAATCAAATTATTGCATAAAGGCATGTTTACATTTATAACGTTACGAACGCGACCTAATAGGAATACTGTAAGCAGGTCAATTCTCGCAAAACTTTCCAATTAAATTTATGGCTATCTAAAGCAATGAAAAGGTTACAAAAATCGTGAAATTAAGCTCTTCAAATTTCCACACCTAATCCAAATCCCTGAAAATGTTAGCAGATTCATTAGTTGTTTGGTGTAATATCCTACCTTTTAATGAGTTGTTTACTGAGGATCCAGCCAGCATCAAAATCTGGGAAGATGAATTCTGTGAGCTGGTCATGGAATCGGAAGTGATGAATAATTGTAGCTTCCTGATCAAATAAGCTCTTACCCAGAAACCAATCCTGTTTTAACCATAATTAAATATAGAAGTTAACAATTCAAATCCATTCAAATTAATGTTACTATGAAATATTCATAATGTATAAAAACACTGACAAATTCATACATTATAAGTACAAACATTTAACCCAAGAAAGACTGGGCTATTTTGACACACATAAAGAATGGGGGGGGGCTCATTCAGCCCCCCAAGATCTCTGCCGTTAAGCGTGCGATCGCGCCGAAAATTGGCACGCGCGTTACCCACGGCATACTCTCCAAAACGGATGAGTCATATTTCACGAAAAATTATATCACTCATTAATTATGCTAATTTATGCATAATATCTAAGATTTGCTCTAATTAATTAAATAAAACTCTAAAAGTGCAAATTTTTGGTTTAAAGGGTCTTTGTAGGCTTCTGGTGAAATGTGTTTTGAAAAAAATCTGTATCAAGATTTTTTTTCTTTCATTGGTGACACCATTTTAATCATAAACAACCTTAAATTAATTGATTTTAATCAGTTAAAGATAAAATAATGATACATTTATGAATTTTTGCTAAAAACACAATTTGCATTGGATTTGTATACAAAATCACGTATTTGAGCAAATTTGGGTCTGATGCACGGTTACAAAATGTTACGTAATTTCGGAACCACGTACCCGGGCCTCGCAAATTTGGTTTTAAAAGTTGCGCGAGACTTGAAAGAAAATAATCATGAAGTCTCGGCCAATTTTTTTCCCCGCGTTGCGAAGTTATCGCGAAAAATGTCGAGGGGGGGGCTGAATGATCCCCCCCCCCCAGTCTTTTAGGGTTAAACAATGAGCGCAAATTTGATTAAAGATTACTAGTTTATCTTTGCATATAAATTGTTCACATATTTTTACATTGTATAAAAAAGTTTACATATAATTTTTTATTATTATCTTGGCACTTTCAACTCTTACAATATGCCCTCGTCATATGGTTGAAAGAGCTGTTACAAATAGGAGTGGGCTATAAATGGGTGATTTTTTGTTTTGCCCTGGTAACAGTTTGTTTCTGTTCGATATATCCTATCTCAACATAAAATGACAACATTTTTTACCTTGCGTCCCACAAAAAAGTGTGCAGGGCAAAAATCCAAGATGGCCGCCGGTTTCCTGAAAAATCACATTTTCAGCCATAATTTTGCCATTTTTGGGTCTTTTTAGCTGGTTGTGGTGTCTAATCCTATGTATTGGAGGGCAGGCAATCTGTTTATGCAACAAGAAGTAGTGTCAACCCTTCACCTGTAGAAATAACCCTCTATATCCCTGCATTGGGAGCTAAATTAGCCCCGCCCCTCTTGATATTTTTCTTCATAATCTGTCAATGCAAAAATATTTCGGACAAAAAATATTCTTGACTTTTTCAATTGATATTTCACACACATTTTAAGACCCTATTTGCGAAAATCGGGGGTACGGTTGCAGAGAAATAACACATTTCATGACCAATCTTTGACAAATAAAAGCGGCTTCCAATGCTTTTGTGTGTAAAATGTATTGGTGCAAGTGCATGTACATTGATCTAATTTACTAATTTTCCTCCGTTCCACCCTGGGATCTCATTTATTTATCACCTGACTGTGACCAAACTTGGTGTGTCCAAATCTCATCATGTATTTTACAAGAATACATAGTCAAATTTATGATATCTTTTGTTATTCTTTAATAAAACACATTCTTCTGACAACATTTACGGTAAAACCCATACATTGTACACACATAAGCATTGGAAACTGCCTATTTTTTTTAGATATTGGTTACAAAAACGGGCTATATCTCTGCAACCCTACCCCCAATTTTTACGAATATGGTCTTAAAATGTGTGTGAGATGTAAGAGAAAAAAGTTCTGAAATTTAAGCGCAAAATATTTTTGCACTGAAAAATTATAGCGGAAAAAGGTAAGAGGGGCAGGGCAAATTTAGCACCTAATACAGGGATATTGACGGATATTTCTACAGGTGAAGGGTTGACACAACTTCTTGTTGCATAAACAGATTGCCTGCACTCCAATACATAGGATTAGACACCAAACCCAGCTAAAAAGACGCCAAAATGGCAAAATTATGGCTAAAAATGTGATTTTTCAGGAAACTGGCGGCCATCTTGGATTTTTGCCCTGCACACTTTTTTGTGGGACGCAAGGTCAAAAATTTTGTCATTTCATGTTGAGGTAGGATATATGGAATAGAAAAAAACTGTTACCAGGGTAAAATAACAAGAAACACATTTTTACCTACTTATAGCCCACTCCTATTACAAAGAACCATCAGTGATTTGGGTTGGCTGATTGTAATGGGTGGGTATAAGAGAGGGGAAAACAGAATCTTCAGAATACTGATGTATGACAATCACAGCAGTGTCTTATTTGGTGAGATACGACAAATTATTTGATAAAAGAGTTCTTAGAATATTGCAGATCTTGAGCATTAAATTTTATGTACAGGTTTTAATTCATACATACCTCATCTGAGCTGAATCTGCTTAACAATGCAAGCAGACCCTGAACATTAACCCTTGTGTCCTCCTCAGAGAAAAAGAACCATTTCTTGTCTTCAAATTCACCAAATAACCTGTCAAAAAGGGACAAGAATGTAGATTTATAATAGATCACATAATAATGCTCATCTCTTCCAAATTGTTATAAATATACATTTGTACTTGTAAACAAAAGATGGTGACAAAAAGAAATAAAGATGAAGTATCGCATCTTTATATTGTAAAATCTCAAAAAACATATTTGATATTACACAAGTTTGTTAAATAATCCTTAAATTATCCAAGTACCTCAATCTATATTATTTTGGACACCACCTACACTTCCCACTGCCTCATTCTCATTTATGCCTTTAGCCATTTGTTTATTACTCAGAAACCACAATTCTTTTGTATCGGAAAGTTTGAGTCCCTGGCAATTTGATTATTTTTTCCTTTTGTTATTTAAAACAACTTCACAGGTATGGAAGGAGAGGAAAATATTAGGATAGGATATTTGCATATCTAGCTTTCTGACAAACTTTAGCTACAATATAAGAAATTAATGTTTGAAAGGCCTATCTTAAATGAAATAACAGAGTTGCTAAACGAAGAGTGCTAAATCTGATCTGACATTCAAATTTCAATTTTCATAAAGATTAGATTCATAAAGAAATTGATGCAGTCACTATGGTTTAAATAGAATTATGATGTAACAGACCAATATAATTGATATTATTGAATCGTACCCAAACTATACCCCAGTAAGCATTGACAACTTACTTTGGAAAAGCAGGGAATAAAGTCCAGTGCCCAGAACTTGGCCCACCATATCTCTCATGTAATAAAACAACATCTGGATGACCCTGATAAAAAGAAGAACACAAAAATTTAATTCATAATTTACAAGAAGATAGGTTTATGTTTTACCTGGTACTACAAACTCTGAACTCAAATGACTTACATGGATTTTACAGATTGCCCTTAATGACACTTTGTGATTTGTGTTGCATTTATGTTTGATTACAAAAGTAACACAGACATTGTTTATGTTAACATGTATTGACATCAGCAATATCATGATATTTCATGAACTTCAAGGACAAATCTCTTTCTATTTCAAGATTTGGGGTTTTCTCCTCTGTGCGCAGAAAAACATTTAGTAATGACAACACTGTTATGTTGACACAGTATTGATGTGAAATATTGGTTCAGTTCAAACATATTTAGATGCATTTTATGTTTGGGGGCTACTTTTCAGTCCAGACTGCATTGAACTTAGACACTGAATCAAATTCTGCACTAAATAATCAAGTACACATGGCAGCTCTCTCTGATTTTACATGGATCTTCTGATCAACCACTGTGTAAGAACAGTAAATTGCCATTTGGTCTAAGCCCACTTTGACTAATGCCTGTTTGGCCTCATCCCACATGGTCTAATTCTATTTCGTCTAAAACCAGTTTGTCAAATTACCTTTTGGTCTAATTGTCACTTGGCCTATTTACCATTCCGTGTAATTCCCATTTGGTCTAATGTCCATTTTGTCTAATGTCCAATTGGTCTTACACCACTTGGTGAATTCCTGTAATATATTGGAAATATACCAAATATTCATTTGGGAATAGGCAAAAAGGAAATGAGACCATTTGGCAATTAGACGAATCAGCAATTAGACAAATTGGTCATTAGATCAAATGAGAATTAGACCAAGTATGTATTAGACAAAGTGGAAGTTAGGCTAAACTGTTAGTAGACCATATGGGTTTAGCCCATGTGGTATTAGACGATCAGAGAATTGGACCAACTGTTGTTAGACCAAGTAGTGGATAGAAACCGTATCAAAGAGTTATCTTACCAGATTGTGTCCTCTGCATTGCTGAGCTATATCATCCTTGATACGTCGAGCCCTCTCAGCATGGGGCGATGGAGCTTGGCTACGAATCACAAATACTACATTTTCCAGAACTACTTCATGGGCTCCCTAAAGAAAATTAAATATGATTGAAGATAGAAATTTCATCCTTAAAACACCTAACTCTCTCACTCTTTGCTGAAATCAGTCAATCAACTGCAATAAATCAACTGCAACAGATCAACAGTAAATTAGGCAGGTAGATTATTGAAATGAAAGCTTGTAACTCAATCAACTGATGTTAACTTGATAAGGGAAATACAACAAATTTACATCGCTTTTCCCTATCATGAATGTGTCTACACTTTCAGTATTCATTAATTTTTACTGAATAATATTGTGGATAGAAGTACATCTTGCTCACCTTCAATCTTTCAGAAACATCTTGGTATGGGTTGAATGCTAGAGCCCATGATCCTGCAATATCAAACAAAAGTTCAAGTTCAAGTTCAATATATTTAAACCAATCATACAAAGAGTAAAATAACATCATGGAAACAACTAATCATGTGCAATACATTAGTATTATGAAAGAGAGGTTTAAGCAGAGCTTGTGATTGAAGTCCCTAAATTTTTGGCAAGGTGCTCACTTAAACAATTTAATTGAAAGAAATACAAAAAATTTATTCCAGAAACAAACAAATGGTAATCAAAATGAAAATAAATATTTATGAATAAATGGAACATAAAACTGTAAAACTGTAGGGAAAAGGAACCAAGAGGCAAGAAGGGAGGAGGATTAAAGGGAATGGTAAAAATATGTGAGAGACATGATAGGGAGAAACAGAAACAGAGAGTGAAAGAGAAGCAAAGAAAAGAAATTTTGCTTTGTTCTGTAGTTTGTTCCTATAAAATGAAATACAATTCTTGGTCAATTTAGCATAAAACTTATTGAAACAAAAAATAGCGTTGAAATTGAACACAGATTTTTAAAAAAATCAATGACAACAACATTACATTTTCTTTTCTGTAATCTGAATCTTTACTCATGCATTTGTGTATATGGTATATACTATATTCTATAGGTACTATGTGCACATTTATGAAATGGGAACAAGGCCAAACAACTTGATGCCAATAGTTAACACAGACTACCGGATATTTGATTCTTCCGACATAACACTCGAACGCCCCCGACCCCAGCGCCGAGAGCCACGGGGAGCAAGCCACTCCCGGCTCCTCAAGCGCGGAGTCGCAGGAGCTCGAATCAATAAAATTGAAAATATGAGAACACTTTTGAAATCAAAATAAAACTTAAACCAGAGGTGTCATGAAAAAAAATAAAATACATACCCGTTAACAAAACAGCACAAATTTTAATGAAGAAATACATTTTGGATTTTGACGCTGGAGTTGACAATAATTTATCAAAACTAGGAGATCGAGATTGAAATTCCCAAAAGTCACAGCTCTTCATGAAATCACATCACTTACAAAGTTATGGAATGCTGAATGTAAAACCAAATGACTTTCGCTTACAATATGGACTTACTTAATGTTCTCTCTCATTTTAATATGAATTTGGTATTTCTCATGAATTCAATTAATTCACTTAAAATAAAAATTACACTTTCTCAATATTTGTATTTACCTGCCTTGCACGGTGTAAAGATATTGAAAATAATGAAACTAGGTGTGTTCCACAAGTAGCGTTCCATATCACAATACAACATAAATATCGTAACTACGAACGCGAACATGAGAAATGCTGAGGCTAAATGACTGCAAAATTTGGAAATAATTGTTAACTGCTAAGAATTAGGATGCGTGGATATTTTTGACAACGTTTTTGACTTTTACATTGAAGGAGTTTCAGAAAATTATGGTGTCAACATCGACAGCAGAGTCTTATCCAAAGTGGTTGTCAGATTGCAAAAGTGAGCTCTCGCAATCGCAGGTAATTTCACTGCACATTGATATGTGAACTGAAGTAATTTAACGTTAGATCTATTGCCTTTTTTTGTAAAATGGATCTCGTATAACTAAGTGTGAATGGGCAATGAATCTTACTGAGCTGAGTGACTGTGAAGGTCGATTTAATTGGAATGAAGATCTGCCAGATTATGTTGTGCTAAATGTGCTTATAAATGGAAATTCATGAAATCATAGATTGACTTTCAAGAATCTAACTTTTTAATTGAAATCAAACTTAGTTTAAATTTGACTTTAGTTTAGAATATTATTTCTCAGTGACTGAGGTGAGCTGAGACTGAGACTGTGAGAGTGAGTGAGAAAGAGATGAGGATAATGTTAATGACTCAGTCCATAATTATTCAATTTGAGCTCTGCTTCAGTCACATTTAATATTTAAGGAAATTGTAAAAGTAGAACAGTAGTATAAATAAGGCAATTAATATAAACTTAGAATTTTAGTTTAAATTGTTTATTTCATTAGAGATACAACCATAGTTAATCTCAAGATTATTTCTCATCAACAGGAATGGCATGATCTAAGAGAAGAGTTGGAATCGGCCATAGAGCAGCAGCTAACAGAGAGCCATGTTGATCAGTTTGCCAACCTGTCTGATGCTGAAAGAAAGATGTTTTTAGAAAGGGCTCTGAGAGCAGTTAAAAATGGTGAGGTATAGATTTTTATTCATCTCTAAATCTTTTTCAATCTTGTGGGGTTTTTTAAATATTTTTCCTTTACTATCTAAAACTTTTTGAGATATCATTGTCTTCTTTTTCATCTTTGTTCTTCTTTCCATCTATGCTTTGTAATTGATTTTATAATCTCTTTCAATTGAATAGTTTATTCCTTCATTCATTACAAAAAAGAAAATGTAAATTATACTGTAAATTTAGCTTAATGAAGTTTCATTTCTACACTTAATATATTTATTCTCGTATAAATGACTTTCACATAAATGAAAACACTCTTTATTTCAAGCCAACAGGAATGGCACATATACTTTGTTAACATCTACACCATATTTGTTTTAATGGTTTTTCTGCTTCCATTGTATGACAATTTTCTTTTTACTTTTTAGAGTTATTTTAACTATTAAGAATTGTTCTTTTGGTTTGATCCATGTTGCAGGAGAACAGTGTGATAAATTCAACAACACCCTCAATCAATCCATCAACAAGCATGTCAATTCACATGTAGCACATCAGCTGCTTGATAAGAGCGGGTTTAAGCCCCTAGCAACCAAGTCTGATCTGATCATAGACCAGGCCAATGAAGCTTCAATGGCTCTGCTGGCAAGATGGCCAGAATTCAAAACAAAACTACACAGGTACTAGTTTAAATTCGTCTCTTGAAATTAGTATGGCATTCTTTATTGTGAATAACCCAAGAATTGAAACTTAAGAAAATTACAAAACAAAACAAAAACTGAAATTAAATAATAGCTTGGATTTAATCAAGTTAAAGAATCTCAAATGGGATTTTAACAGGATTTCTAGAGCTCCTGCGTAACCTAGTGCCATGAATAAGGCCTTTTGAAATTTGATGTAAATTCTAAGTTTGTTAGAATTGCATCATGAGACACCTTTTATTTTTTTTATTTTATTTTTTTTTTTTTTTAGTCTTTAACATTTATTCTGAATTAATAAGAAATGATTAAGAGTTTGTGGCATTGATGTTATCTATCAAAAATTGGAAAATTTTTTAAATTTTACAAACAGTATCTTAAAATAATTTTTGAAAAAAAACCCAAAAAAAAACGTTATATTAATCTTTTGTAAATGAATTTTATATCCCTTGAATTAACAGTGTGCAAATTCAGGTCTTTAGTGATTTTAATTGTGAATTATTAATTATACTTAAACTTTCAATGATTTATTATAAAGTTATGCTAAACTTTCCTCATTCAAAGAGGAAATTTCATTTGAAGTTGCTCAGCATAGTCAGGATCTATCGAAGGTACTATAATGTGTATATTTTCTTCTTAACCAGATGTTTTAACAGGGTGCTACCATCAGGCCTAAGACAACTCATATGGAGGCTATTTCTTTCAAACCCTACTGGTAAATCCAAAATCTTAACCAATTCAGTATTTTGTAGTCTAAGAAAAGGGGCCAGAAAAATAAAATTCATAAAATAATCTCTCAAAGACGTATGCATATACTTCAAACTTTATTATAAACTGCAATAAGAAATCTTGATCAAAATGGTGGATGATCACTCATTTTAGCTGCCCCTAAAGATGATGATGAAGTCTAGTGTCTGTGTTCTCTGGTAGCTGAAAAGGCCTATCTTTGACTGGCACGGGCATCTCTCAAGTTAGAAATTTGGGCCTGCTGCTGATGTCCTTCACAATGCTCCTTTGATTTTCTCCAGCTGGATGTATTTGGGAGTCATGCCATACTTTAGGGAATAGTTTTAATTCTCAAATTTGATTAGTAGTTTTGGTTTATGGGGAAGTACTTCCAACAAAGTAAGTACAGTCCTTTGAAAAAAAAAAAAAAAAAAAAAAAAAAAAAAAAAAAAAAAAAAAATGGAACACAAAAGAAAATTTGAGTAGCAATCATAAAAAAAACTGCAGAGAAAATCGCGATGTGATCCTGAAAAATTATTCCCTGTGCTAACACCTATTTTGAACTGTCAGCAAAAGTCTTTTCACCGTCAGGTAAAACGTATGAATATTTGGCTCAAAACCACCATTAAGTCACCATATTTCATTTGGATTTTATGAGTTTTCAAAAACTGGAGATACAAAGCTTTCAAATGATACCAAACACTTGTAGCTTACCAAGCTAAACATCGGTGGTTTTAAACTGTCAAGTCATTACTTATGAAAGCAATGTTCAGTGCAAAAAATTACAAATATTTAATTTCACCTGTAAGCCTTCAACCTCTGGGGTTTTTCTTTCATGAATTCATTTAGTGAAGTCCAGGTACCTGACTAGACTAGAAAGGGATCCAGAGAGTACCATGTCAGTCCTAGACCTAGACGTGGTCCAGAAATGTGAAGCCCTGCTGCAGTCTGAACCAACATTTAAAATATTGGCTTCTAATTCAGGTATGTCTCCTGATGTATTAATTATTGTTTCATTGTAGCTTTGTTGTAGAAAATAATAAGATTATAAATTTTCATGTTCAACTAAATAGAAAGATAAAATTTGGGAAAACAAATATTTTGGAGAGATTATCATACTGAAGGGTTGCAAATTGCAAATTTCTGTTTTTATGATTCATTGTTTAATCTTTACTCTAAAGTTTAGCTATATGAGAGGTATGAAATACAATTCTTATGCTAAAACTGAGTTGTTTTTTTCCTTATTCTTATTCATGTTTAACAAGAGAGGAGACATACACAGACATACATGTGTGGGATGATAGCCATGGGCTTAGTTGACCAATATCATGACATTCATTACAGAAATTTACACTAAAATAAAACTGGAAATCATGACAGGAATATCACATGAGCTGCCTCAATATGCCATGCGGACAATGCGAAACCACATTTGATTCAGTTAGTTTCATGCTATTATTATTTTTGCCACCATATTTATAACAGCTTCAAACAATGTTTTTAATTTTATGTCAGATATCCTGCATGCAATGAAGGCTGTCTTATCCTACCACCATGCCTGTAAGCAGACCAGGACCCCTCTCCTAGACACAGACTACCTCCTAGCCATTCCATTCCTGGTCAATGCACTCATGATCCAGGGGAATAGGATCCCAGGAGAGTCTGGAACTCTAACTGGTCCAGGAACTGAGAATCTGATCAGTAGGGATAGTCTAGGGACACTGGTAGAACAGTATAGTACTCTGATGGCAGCTAGACCAGCCTATATGAAGGAATCGTATAATCAGGTTAGTTAGTCAGTGTTCTATTTGATCTGGTTTCTTTTCGCCACCTGACACCAAAAGGTGATTATTTGCTTTATCTTCCACATCGGCAATTATTCAATTTTTTTTGCCCCTATGACATCACAGCTTTGAGACTTTGTTGCCAATTTGGTATAGCGATCAATTTTTTTGTGCATTGTAAAGATATTCATAACTCTCTTATTATTAGTCCAATTTTCTTTACATTCTTTTTATTCTGTTTTGTCTAATTTGTCTGCTTTTTATAAAAGCAATTTATTTTGGGTCCGACCAGACGAACGTAGAGGGCGTCAACAGCTTCGCCAGTTGCTCTAAGGAAGGCCAACTGCATACGCGCATGCAGCTGAGATATGCGCACATTTAAGTAGGCATGCCAACGAAATCACACATCGATTCAACACTACGATGGATAGTTAGCGATCATAAAAACAAAATGAAAGATTATGATCATTTTAAGAAATATTAAGATGTTAAAAATATTTATTGTTAGAAATTAATAAGGTTAACATAAATCAATATTGCACAACCTGCAAATTTAACTTTTTAAATCTATAATCTTTATCATGTTAATGATTATTGTTATCAGCGATTGTACCAGGCGGCTACATTCATGTGATTTTTGACAAGACGATTTTGGGCCGTCGCAAAGCATGTCGGATGGTCACACACCGCTCTATTTTTTTGGCTGAGCCTGAGCTGAGCCGCATACACACACACGTGTGTGCATACACACGTGTGTGCATGAGCGCTGCGCTGACGCGCAGCTACTAGCTTGCATAGCCAGCGCAGCGCCAACAGCCCTTGCGCCTAAGCCCCCGGCGCAGGTGAAGTGCATGTAGGCCTATCTGATCACGGCTCGAGCAGCTGAGCTGCTGCCGCAGCTACCCCGCCGCACCCGCTCCTTGCCGGCCAACCCTGCGCACGGCGACACTAGCGTGATTACCTGGCTTGGGTCTATCGAGCTGAATTTCCTAGCCTAGCGGGGCCCGGGGCTATAGCTTGCCTTTGACCTAAGAAACTCCAAGGAAGCCTCCTATATCGTCAGATCATTAAAAATGAGGCCAAGACCCTGGATGATATCGTCAGCTTCGTAAACAGAGTAGATTCTAACGTTAGGCCTAATTTAGTTAAGGGTCTAACTTACTACGTTGTCGTTAGAATTTTAGATATAACGGTAAGAGTAAGACTAAAGTTAGATCTAACGTTAACGTTAAGTTTAACTTGAAGTTGATGATGATCTCTGAGACTCTGTCGAATTTTACTTCGTTTAGAGAAGTTGTTCTGCTTTAAAATTTAGGTTCTGCTTTTCAACTAAACCCCCCGAAGAGACGCCAACTAGGCACCCTAACTAAGTCTAAGGCCTAACTTTTTTTTTCTTTTTAAAGACTTGACTTGTTTTTCCGGGAAAGAGGTGACGATGCCCCGACTCCTAAGGAAATTGATGCCCCCAGTCATCAGAAACAAATTAACGTTAGATCTAACTCAGTAACAGTAACTGTTAGATCTAAGTAACGTTAAAAGATCTAATCCATTGACATTGACATTTTAAACTTTAACGACATGTTGTTAGGCCTAGCTAGGTCTATGTCAGGTTAGTTGTCGCCCGGCGTAGCCGGCTGCGTAACATTACTTAGGCCTAACGTCTATACGGGAATGTCGATCAATACCGTCACTGACTTTACTTTGTTTTTACTAGAAATCTAGGTCAAACGATAAGTAAGATCAAAGCGTTCGACAAAAACCTTCATCATCTATTTCTCGGTAAAAAGAAAAAATAGAATCTGACCTTCATATTCCTGCAGTTTTAACGTTACTTCTTATCCCAACTCTTCAACAGCCAGCATAGCAGACGATAAAGTGTAACTTGCAGTTTCACAGCGAAATATTTCCTTTGAAAGTTGTCAACCTCGCCAATAACTTTATTTTCGTTATATACAAAATAAAAATGTTTGTAAATTTTAGATTTTTACCTAAAAAAATTTTTAAAGTATTAACAAAATAAAAGTTTTATATTTTGAGTTCAATATATATTTTTTGATACATAAATGAATTTTAAAAAAAATCTGTATTTCTTGTCCTTTGTCAAATCTACAAACATCGAAACGACCGCTCTATTTTTTTCTTGGTCACAAAAATAGAGCGGAGTTGGCCTTCCTTAGAGCAACACGCGAAGCTGTTGACGCCCTCTACGTTCGTTGGTCCAGACCTTCCCTTTAACTTAAAAAATATTTAACAATTTGACTTTGATCTAACTGTTAAACATCCAGATTTATTAAAGATTTAGCTGGCAAGCACAGCTGTAACAATAACTAAGCAATGCATACTGTGTTCCTCAAATAATTTGTAGAATGCATTGTGTACACATAGAAATGGCAACACCCTTTAGTGATGTAGTTACATATTATCTACACAGTGTAATGCACTTTTCTTCTCGGATGAAAGACGGGTCTAACTATCATTTATTACATGATGAAGTATTGTCAAATCTTACAGCACGATTCTTAGTATGTGGAATATAATCACTAACAACCACTATTTAAAAATGATAAATAAATAAATAAATACAAAGCAATAGTACATTGTACTCCAATATCTTGATGATATTGAAAGTTGCATGCATCAATGTATTGTCATTCTCTCAACTTCTTTCTCATAGTGTATTCTACAAATTTTTATCTTCCATTATCAAATTACTGTTCTTTTTTTCAGGATTTCAAGGAAGGACTGAGACAGTGTTTGGCCAATATTTCTGGCACCTTAGAAGTTCTAGAGAATGGATTAGCTAATCATCTTCATAAAGTACTCAATAAAGAAGGTAACCAACCATGTATTGAAAATTTAATTTTCAATGCAAAACCAATTGTTAAAAACATTCAGTATAATTTACTGTAAACAGAGACCAAGTGTCGAGAATGTGTGTTTCTCAGTTTTGTAATTTTCCCTGCTTATTACTCAGCCATCGCATATTTTCTATCAAAAGTTTCTGGTAGTTTTCATTGTGAGTTTTGTTAGATTCCGTGACAAGTTTTCTGTCATTTAGCAGAACTCAAATTTCATGTTATTTTCATATAGATTTCATATTGTATATAATGTAACATGAACTTCATATATGTACTATTGATAACTTATTTCCTTCTTTAAATTACTGTTGTTCATAATTTGTGTACTTACAGCAAAGAAGTTGCCACTTTTAGAGAGTATGAAGCTAGTCACCAGACCCATGATCAGATCCTTGTTTGTTGGTAAGTGCAGCTCATCAAGACATTTATATTGAGGTGGTGTGGTCAGATGGATAAGTTGCATTTGAAAGCCTCTCACAAGACCATTTTAAGTATAAGTTCATTGGCATCCAATTGAGATATGTGTTAAGATTAACACATCTCATCATTTATCAGGATGTCAGTGAACTTTTGCTTTTGACGGTTTTACGAGACAGGATCCAGAATTTCAATCAAGGGATGCATGGTGCAATCTACATTTTCTCATGTAGCCTGGAGAAAGAGGAGCCAAATTTCAATGAATTCGTTAATGCATTCCATTGAAGTTTTATTGTAGAATTTGCTCTCCCATTCTTTCATACATTGTATGTTTGTGTAAAAAAAAACAAATTCATTAGGGGTATAAAGGGTTTGACATACTTAAAATCACCCTTGTAATGATTAATAAAAAAAGGAGTGAATAGTTAAGCAGTGGTTAACTGGCAGGTCCCAGTATCCATATTGGAGTTATTAAACTTTATACCTGAGTCTTTTCTAATAGGACTTAAAAAAGCATAGCCCCCCCCCCAATTGCTTTCCTACAAATAATCAGCACTTTCCTTACAATCGGGTAAAATGAAAAAATCAATAAATCAATTATGAAAAGAATATCATTTATATCAGCTGTTTTACTTACTTCTCTATTGTAGGTTATCTTTCTCTCGACACCATAATGTATGTATGGGACCAGCATGTGATTGGTTTAGACGCTCCTGAGTTTGATATCATACCAGCCATTGCTGTCCTCATCTTTGTCCTTCTGAAGAAGCAACTCATGTCATGTAACTCGGTAAGACCAATAGCGGATTCAGCTTTACGTCACACACAATATAAAGTATCGGCCCATGCCTAAACATAATAGAGCTGCTATGTACCCAGACTATTGGGCCTGCACAATCTACAATGTACTCAAATTTGCAAATCCTGGATTTGTGCCTGAAGACTTCTGCCAATTTTCAGTATTTAGTACTGAGAACTGAGAAGAATGCTAATGGATTTCATACAAATTACTGATTTGATAAATTCTAGTTTAGTGTATTTCTTTAAAAATACTAATTTTGTCAACCAAATACTGTTTTCAACTCTTGAAATACTGAAATGATGTGGTAAAAATTGGCAGCTTTGATTCTGGGCATAATTTTTTATGCCTCCGCAAAGGAAGGGGGAACTGGATTCCTCTTGATTTCAGGATGTCTGTCCATCCGCTAGCCATGATATCCCCAAAACCTAAGATACATGTACTTCAAAATTTGATGATGATATTATATATCACCATAGGAATATATTCTGATTAGATTTTCTATGGTCTGATGTCAACTTAATATATCCCAGGTATATGCCTTGTAATCCTGATATCTGAAGATCCACTTAACATATATGTGTGAATATCAATCTTGATCACATGTTTTGGGGTAATGAGGTGATAGGTCAAAGAAGTCAGCTAAATTTAACGGTTTTAATAGCGGAGGCATATAGGAGATGCAGTCACATTTGTCTTAATTTCTTGATTGAAAAAAAAAATTACTTCTAAAACATTTGAATGTCTCATATAATTTTGCAGAATGAGTTCACATCTTCTAAAGAAAGCAAAATATGCACTTCATCCTTTTTAATTGATTGGTCACATAAAAATTCATTTTGTTGTGATTTTACGGGTGGTTGATTGGTGGTTGAGCTCTGAATGGCTCTCTTCAATCTGTGTTGGAGCTGAGGATCGGTTCCTTGTTTAACCTTGTGTTTATAACAAATTTATTGATATATTGTGGAGAACAGAACATCATTCCGCTCACCTTCTTATATTTCCAAGAAATCTACTGTCCTAAACTTCTGAACTGTGTGGTATTCTACTTTTTTACAGGCTACTGAAGTTTCAGCTGTATTGAAATCAGAGGCATCCAAAATCAAAAGGGAACAACTCATGCATGGGGTAAGGAAATATGTGCAGTCAAATTAGTATGAAGGTCATAATAATCAGCTTGTTGATTAAAAAAAAACTAAACTAAAAAACGATAGCGTTAATAATTCATTGCAAGCTTCAATGCAATGGTGAACAAAAAGGGAAGAATTGTATTAAATTGAAAAGTGAAAATTGATCCCAGTAACTGCTTTATTTTGTGCATACGGCCCATATACCATATGATTTAAAGGAAAATAATTATTTGAAAAGAATTCTACATTAATAAGTATCCTGTTTCCCAAATCCAAAATCCATATCAAGAACAAAGGAAACAAATGTTTCTTATTTCAAACTTTTAGTGTGTCTTTTATCATGTACATTAAATAAGTTCAAGTTCAAGTTCAAGTTTATTTATTCAAAACCAAAATCATCACAATATAATCACATTAATATACATATATAAATATATAGTGAGTACAATTTCTCCTTCTCAGATTCATAAGCACTTTCACAAGGAGCTGTATACAATGCTGCTCAAAGATGCAGGGATGCCAGTTCTTGATCCGACACAAAGTAAGAATTAACCCTTTAGCCCCTAGAGACTATGTGAGAAGTGTCAGCTTATTCCCTAATGGAAAGCGTTTGTCTGTGTGCATCAGTGGGTTTCAAAACCTGTTATAGGCTAATTTACTAACATAATACATGTAGTGTCAATTATTGTGTAAAACATTAGAGTTGTGAAGACTACACATTGTACACTCCAGCACACTCTAGTATGCTGTGTCACTCTTGCTTTTAAAACCTACCAACAATCAAATATGTTATTGTATCAAGCAGTTTTAGCTTGCTTGAACTTTCAAATTTACAATTAAGCAATTTTCTTTAATTTTTTTACACTGCTCTTTTATGATTTTGAAGCCAAAGAAATAATAATGATAATAACAATGATGAGTTGTATTTGTGTTTTTGTTACAGTGCCCATGCCATGGCAAGACTGGCATAGAGAAGACCTCCCTCCTGTTATCAAAGCTGAAGATAGACAGATCTCAAGACAACGAAGAAGAGATGAAGAAATCAGGTATATATAAATTCTTATTTCTTCTGGTGGATAATTTACTTTATTGTGTTAGTGAATATGAATATAATCTCCTCCTTGAGATGTGTGTACAATTTGTACCCTACTTGTTATCTGTCCTTTGCTAATAACTGGACATAATATCTAAAGTAATAGCCCCTCGCAAACTGAGTGTCTTCAAACAATTATTTCAAAGATGTCTATTTTGCGGGAAATATTTCTGAAAGCCAGTATTCAGCCTCTCTGAAATCTTATTTATAAGAAATTAGTTGAATAAGTCTTTTTAAGTTGTATATTTCCTTAAGGACATTGAGAAATTGTTTTAAATGATTAAATCACCAAATGATATTGCTGGTTTCATACAATCAGGATATCACAAGAAGTGTTTGTTTTGTGGTTTTGTTTAAAATGGACACGTGAGGGTAACATCATATGAGCATTTGCAAACCAATTTCCCCCCAAGTAAGACCCTTTTCTCTAAACTTGCTGCCATGCCTAGCTGACAACTTAGTCATATTGCACCATATGTCTAGTTTGAATATTCCTGGGCACATTGTGAAACAAAGAATATTGCAAATTGATACCAGGGCTTTGTAAGCACAAATTTTTGTGATAAATTGCAAGCTTGAAAGAATCACTTTGAATGGTTTGCTGATAAGTCATTTTTAACCACCAATGTGTGCAACAACAATCTTGATTGGCTATTGCCATTCTTCGATTGATTGCAAACCTTTGTGTTACAAGGCCCAGAAGTGACTATGTTGTAGCCATTATACACAAAAAGAAGAAATTAAATTCAAGTACTCGACCCAATTTTGTCTTTACTTCGAAAACAGAGAGATGCAGTTGAAGAAGGAAAGACATGAAGAAAGACAGCAGGAAGAAGAACGAAGGAAGGTACAAGCTAGAAGTCACTGGCAACGGCAGCTCACTGATGTTGAAAAGACCTACACAGCTAGAGAGGCGGAACTCATCAAGTTATTAGAAGAAGTAAGTCCCCAAATTATTCTAAATTTATAAATAACTTGTATTGACTCCTGAATACTCCATTTCCCATATGACCAAGAAGAATGATATTTATGCACTTCTAAACTTGTTTTGATATCATCGTACATCTGACCTTAGTTCTGGCAGCATTTACAAGTACACAGTGCATTTCAAATAATTTACCAGGTTCCCATTTACCATACCTGGGCCCCGTTGCATAAAACTTTTAACTGGAGTTTTTTCCGGTAGAAATCTGAAAACTCTGGTTAAAGTCCGAAAACTCCGGTTACAACATTTTACTGGATTTTTTTCCATTGCATAAACCTGCAAGTTTCAGTTTCATTTTTCAAAAGTATTTATGCAATCAATTTTTAGGGGGTTTTAAAACTCAGGTTGAATTACTTGAGAAATAGGTCTACATAACTCGTTTTGTAACCCCAGAAAAAAAGTTTTATGCAACACCATCCAGGGTGAATTTCCATCAAGTCATTACAAGTTACAAATGACTTTATGAAGGACTGTAACATGTTCTTGGGTGCTATACTAATCAAATTCTCGATCTTGTAGCATAAGAATTGATCACCAGTCGTTTGTAGTTTATGAACGACTTGGTTAAACACTACCCAGGATGGAATATGGCATGTGTAGATTGATGTCTTGCTGAAGCATGTTATGTAAGCGCCAGGCATCTCTGTCTAATCTTCTTTATATAAATGTTTTCCTTTTTTTAAATGCCCCTTTTCTCAGGAAAAGAGAAAGCGGATGGAAGCCTCCAAGCAAGCCGAAAGGGAAATAGAGAGATTAGCCAAGGAAATTGACCAACTCAAAAAGGTAAAATATAATTATAGAATTGATAAACTATTAAAACAATAGAATAAGAATGTAATCCTGAATCATATGAAGATTTAAATTTATCAATGAGATATATGACTATTTATGTATTGGAAGAACCTTTAATGTCATCATCCGAAGAAGTGACTGAGCTGTCAAACCGAGGTCAAGTCAGAGTCAGTTTGTGGATGAAATACAGAGAGATAATAAATATGCATTTATATACCCCAGAATTTACTTCAAGCAAGTTCTTCTTTTTTTGATGTGACTATTGTTGTTTTTTACAAATCAAAGGATCTACTGATTAATAGCAAAAAGTTGTAATAATACCATGTTTCTTTTATCAAGTACTGCCAGTACATGTCTATGCACTTATAAGAAGAAAAAAAAGGAAAGGGTAGAAAAGACAGGGAAATCTGCCAAAATGTGATTCACAAGAAATCCTTCATAAATAAGTGGTTTTCATGCAGTTGGAACTTTTCTAATCCATCAGTGTCAACACACTATATATTTGTTTTAAAACCATGGTTTGTGATTGTTTTGCAGGGTCAGGGTTCAAAACCTGGACCAAGCTCTGAGCCTCTACCACCATCTAGAGTAGGCAAAGATCTACTCAAGGGATTCATGAAAGCAGCCAATAATTGTGAGTAGTCTTATTGAATTTCATCTTGACCATCATAGCCTCATTATATTGTAATCTCTGTTTTACTTTTACCTAATAAAATGTAAATTTTGTATTGGTCACTATCACTCTGTCTTTGTTGACAAAACAATTTAATAATTGGAAATATTTTCATCACTGATCCCATATGGAGAAAGGATGGTGCTTCACCGAGTCATTCTTAAGCTATGAACAACTTCGTGAACGACTGTTGATCAGTTCTTTTGCTAAATGATTGAGAATGTGATTAGTATAGTACCCAAGAATGTTTTCCAGTCATTCGTAACTTTATGAACGACTTGGTGAAACACCGCTCCGGAGGACACATGCTTATACAGAACAGGATGATCTTTTTGAAAAATATCACCACATTTCTGATGTAAATAGGTGTTGGCCTTTATTTTTAATGGAAAATTTGTTTTTGAAGTCCTGGAATTAATCCAGTTCATCTAAACCAATCCTGACGACTATTCATTACGTCAACCCATCGTTTGCAAGCAGACCTGAGCTGACCCTCCGAATTCAGGTCCCATACCCCCTTATCAAAAAACCTCGTTTGAAACTATTTCCAAGCACTATATCGACCCTGCATGGCCAGATAATCCCTATTATCAAACTTTACAACTCCACAGGCCAGCTTGAGCGTTGAGCCAGGGGTACATGATAAACAACCGCTGGGATGTTACGTAATAGTAGCTCTGCCTATGAGTAGGCCCTCCAAAATAAAATGATTGTATTTGATATATTTCAAGTTTTCACAGGCATATTATATTTAGAAATCAAATGTTAATTCGTTTTCAATTTCAAACGAAGTAAATCGACCTCGGAATAAGGAAAGTACAAGAATTAAAAACTAATAAAAATGTATCTATACAGACATTTTGATCGTTTAATGTAAACAATATTGGCCCCCAGCTGTGACCTTGGGTGACCACTGTTTGGACCGAGGTCAAGGAACAGATGTTTTTTAGATAGATATCTTGGTTGAGGTGTTTGTCACACCATGGTCTCCTCTTACGTCCGTGGTCACACTTGGAAAAGAGAACTATTAAATAGAGTTGCAAGTAGGGGTATACTGTCCTCAAACGGACTGGTTCGTCATGTCATGAAGCAAGCACATCAAAACGTTAAAGGGGAAGGAAACCCTAGGAATTCATTAAATTGTACAAAACAGACAAATCAAAGAAGCTGATCAATGAAAATTTGAGAAAAAATGAATGAATAATAACAAAGTTATGAGCATTTGAATGTTGTGATCACTACCGCTATGGGGATCCTCATATTGGCAACGGGCCCAAGATGTGTGATGTCATACCTGAACAACTTCCCCATTACTTTTGTACATATTTCACTCAAATTGTCTTTTTTTATTTATTCTGTTAAAAGATCTGAGATTCTTTTCATGGGAAGACATGTAATACAGGTACACAAAATATAATCATGGGTGAAGAGTCTGTACTACCATTAGAATGAGGAAAAATAAGTATTTTTGGTTTTTTTTTTGTATGTCATATGGGAGAGTTGTTCATGTGTGACATCACACATCTTGGGCCTGTTGCCAGTGTGAGGATCTCCATAGCGTTAGTGATCACAACATTCAAATGCACATAACTTTCTTATTATCTATTCAATTGTTCTCAAACTTTCTTTAATCTGTTTCTCTGATTTTTTTGTTTCACACAATTCAACTGAATCCTAGGGTTTCATTCTCCTTTAAGCAAACAGCTTTTTCAGATCTCAGCACTCTGAAGGAACAGATTCTCACCCTGTACTGAACTCGCACTCATACTATTGTCAGGCTCCTTTACACATTTGTTTGACTTCTACATGTACATGTGTATAATTGACAGCCACATTAAATGATAATTTCTTACAGACATTTTAAAAGGGGGTTGTGGTAGAAAACATGAACGAGCGTACGGAATCTTCAAATCAATCATATCGTAATCATCATACATGATTATTATCCCATGATTTTTTTTATTTATTTTTTTTCCATTTTAATTATATTTAAATGATTTAGTTAAGTCCTGAATATGTATTCTAATATCAGAAGAAGATTGCAAATTGTATATTTGTGTAATTTCTTCAATGATTATTTATTCTTGATTTAACAGTGACGGATGGTGGCAGTAAACCACAGAGCTAAGAAGGAGAAGCTCAGGGAAAATGAAGACAACACTGAGAACATCTGAAATATTTGATTTCTAAGAGTTTATTATTACTTTTCATGGACCCAACTAGAGTAGCCCAGTATTACATGTACAGACATGGATCCAAGATTTCTGAATTGAAGACATTGTGCAGGCCCAATTGTCTGGGGACAATAGTGGCACTATTATGGGCTGATACGTTTTATTATGTGACGTCAGGCTTCGTCCGCCACTGATGTATATATATAAAAAATAATTATTCTTGGTTTACTGCGTGCCTAGGGGCCTACAGGTAGCTTGTTCTTTTTTCTTTTTTTTCATGAGCCAGATATAACTGATGAGCACTTCAGTTCGTATGGAAGTTAAGAATCAAACCCTGCTTGGTTCTCTTTTTAAGGGCAATAATGCTGTAAAAATTATCACAATATTTTTGACGAAATTAAAACTCATTTATCAGAGTGCTCTTAATCTTGTAGTTGAAATGTATTTATCTTTTTTTTAAGAAGGGAATGTTTCCTTTTTGTGCTTATATTTTAAATTTGATTACAGCTTTTCTGCTGTTTTTATTTGTAAATTGAATTTCGATCATTTTTTAAAAATGTTAAGTATGGTTAATCATGATAAAAGATTGTTGCACATCTTCATTTTACGACTCAGAACTGTAAAACTTTGAAATAAGAATAAAAACTCACAAAAACTCAATAGATTATTTGGGTTATACTCCCGACAATAAACAGAGCTCACTGTTTTGAACATGTAAAGTCGATATTTCCTTCTATTGAAGAATACTAAATGCTCTAGCTGGCCTTTTCAAGAAATACTTGACTGAGGACTACCAACATATGGGGCCTAGGTCAGCCGAGTGTGGGGGTTGACAAATTTTTTAATTTTTAATTCCCCGGGAATGGTTTGGGGAACATCCAAGATATAGCCTAATCCAGGGTCCCGAAAAGTGAAAGCGGGGTCTAACAATTTGAAGAATTTAAAGCCGGCGCAAAAAGATATTGCTGGAGCAAAAAAATAAATAAAAAATAAAAAAATCCAACCTTTGTGACCAACAGTGTAGTTGTTGTAAACAATGTACATGTACATAAGATATTCATGGTATTTTTGTCCATTTTTGTATATTTCTATGTATTTATTGAATAAACTGATTTAATGTGTAGAGTGTTGGAGTATCATTTGGTTGTTATTGGACAATATATTATGTAGACACAGTGAAAAATAATTGCAATCCAATCCAATCCCCTGATAAAGACCATTGATATACAATTTTGTTATAATACTCCCGATCCCAATTTCAGTCATTTGCAAACCTTGTGCTTAATACAGTCTACTCCTGTTATAAATGAGTACAGATCAGAGATTTCCTTATAAGGCAGTTCTCTCAGTCCCAATTTCAAAAATTATCTTGTATCTCTAGGTGGTCATTACTGCAAGGTTGGCTTGGGCCTTCGCAAGAACAACACCCTAGTCATCATACATCACCACCATCATCATTTTCATCATCCTCATCATCGCAATCATTACTATTATAATCATTATTACCGCCATCATGACGATCGTTATCATCATAATTAGCATTGCCATTTTCATTCATTATTACATGATGTACATGTACAATCACAATTATCATCATCATCTGCGGAGAGGAGACCATGAGTCACCTCCTACAATGCCCTCTCCTGCGTTCAGTATCTAATGTGCACAGTCTGAATCAAATTTAATTCATCCAACAACAAAAAATCATAAACACAAACAAAAATTGAGAGAAAGGATTCAAGAAGAAGATCATCATTGTCATTGTTACTATCATCATCGCCATCATTATTACCATGACAATCATCGTTACCACCATCGCTATCATCACCACCATCATTACATCCAACACTGCAACCACCAACATTGGTATCATCATAATTTCCATTGTTATCTTCATTTCTATCGTTACAATCATCATCATCATTATTACTGTCATCACTATCATCATTATCACAATCACTACCTTCTTCATCATCACTATCATTAACTCCATCATTATCATAATCTCGTCTTTTCAACCTCATTAACATTTCTCAGCAAAACAGCATTGAACACTTCACCTCGAAACTCACTTATTTCGACAGATGTGCAGTAATTAACTTAATTTGGACGAGCCTGCGCCTTTGAATGTTCTCAACAGAAATATGGTGCAATATAAATGCTGTGGATCATCATCATCATCATCAAAACACTCTTAATGTCACAAGAAAAAGCAAGAAGACATTTGTTGTATTTTGTATGGCTAGACGAATAACTTACTTTATTCTACAAATCACGTGGAAAAGTATATATATAAATCATCTGTCTTTCTGTCTTTCAGTGTGAAAGAACAATTTAAATTCTTCATTTCTTTGTTTAATTCTTACTTTTTGACAGATTCACAAAAAGAATATTAATTAAAAATATGGGGACCAACACACAGGAGCCATTCTCCTGCTTCACTCGTTGATTGAAGATAATTCATGAAACATAGGGAGAATGTCTTCCCTTTGCCAGATATTTCCGATGATTCCAAGTCAGAGTTTCTGGACGTTGATTGTAATCCTATGATAAAAAAGGACAATAGCTACATCAAATATACATCAATAAATTTATCTCAAGAGCAAAAATGAAAAATATTGATTGAACGATACTTCCCCTTATAATAATAATAAAAAGTCCTCCTTTTTGTAGATTTATCTCCAATAATAATACACATATGACACAGACACAAAATAATGATTCAGTATTTACAGTTTGTATATTCATAATTTACAATACTCGTAGTATAACAATATTAATACAGAAAGGTGCGGTTTTCAATGTATTTATCATAAAAAATTCACGATTAAATACAATTTGGCTTTTTTCCACATTAAAAAAAATCCAAATCAATATAGCTCCTCATAGTTTCAGTTTTTAAAAATGCCAAAATGAAAGCAAAATATATTATTCATAGATTTCATCTCCTCTCTCCAATAATGTGCCGTTTTCTTTCGTAAACTCCTCTCTTCATAGTGTACAATATAATACAATCACATTATTTGATAATTATGTTCTCTCTTCATTAATTTATGTGTCAAAAATAGTGCATTTTCTGAGTTAGATAGTCGCTTTCTACACATATTTTCAGGGAACAATAAAACTGTTATCTCCCTATTCTCCATCCATTCTCCTTAATGTTCGCAAAGTATGGCTCAATTTATAGCGACCGATGTACAATATGTAATTCTCAATGGACATAAATAACAATACGTACAACATCATATCATGATGGAATACACACAAACCATTTCATATTGGCCGCCTCTGGTTTCAGCTCTTATAGATTTATATTCTCTTTTCCAAATAGTGATATCCCTGATTGTTCTGTTGTAACAAGAAAAAAATAAAGAACACTGACCATATACGGTAGTGTTACCCTTGCGTGTGACTTCAATAGAGTTAACTCTCTTTTACATGTAAAGTGCACTTAATATTTACATAAGATTGGTATACACAGTTGTAATATCTATCTCCTGCACTTGAAATGTTCATTTTCAAAAAGTAGATTGGCTAAAGTAGATTCTTAGACAGTTTAATAGCGCTTCGTTAGACACCATATTTCAAAATACTTTGCATTCACACCAGGTTGGGGTGTACTCGTGTTCCAGATTGCTGTAAACTAAACATGACAGTTTCTGACATAATACTATAGTCCACTCCCATTATAATGAAATGCATGGGGCTAGGCCAAAAGCCTCGATAATCCAACCATGAGACTGTACATAATACATGGCATGTCCTCACTATACACTACCCAATATAGATCTTTCTTTTGGTTATGGCACAGGAATAGTTTGAAAAGATTGGCAACACATAGCAAGGCAGAGATATAATACACATGTAGCAGGGTATTACTTTTGTGTCCACATGGGCTCACTTGGAGTTTGCCTCTATAAAAAGTGACTCTTTTGTGCTTAGTGTTTACAAGAACTTTTTGAGCTTAAGAGAGAAAAATGCTCTCTGCCACATGGATTTGAAGCAGAAGGCAGATTCTTGACACTTGGGTCAAGGGTCGCATTTTACAAAAGCATCGTAAGTTTAGGTACATACCAACATTGAAATGATTGAAACATGCTTTTAATTTTAAAAGACATGCTTCAATGAGGTGCTGTACTTACATATGTAGTTACAACAGTTATGTAACACACTATCCCGTTTTCACTGCTTTGCACTCGATCTCTTTTACACAATAACAATAACCCTGCAGTTCACATAAAATCACATTCATAGAAGTCTTGGCGCTGGACCATCAACAATTTATGGTAAATCCCTCTGAATTAAATCTACTTGCAGTCGGTTTGCATGAGGCAAAGAAGCTACGTGTACATGTAGTAATACTTTTTTTTTCTCTATTCAAGCCTATTCTCTTGATACTACGGTATGCAGAGACATGCATGTTTGACACATGATCTTTGTGTAGCATAAGGTATTACACTTACATGATCCAATACCATAATCATTTAGCATCTATACACTGTATGTCCTATGATATTACGTATTACAGCTACACTCTATCTTCGTATTCTCAGCAATCAATTCTCTTTATTAGAAAAACAGAAAATAAAAATCACAAGGGCTTCGCAATCAATTTCAGAATGGCAATGTCAAATTAAGATCATTGTTGCAAGTTTGTTCAAAAGAATGACCACTATCAAACAAATTAGAATTCTGTCAAATCTGCCATCGAAAGAAGACCTTTGTGTTAAAGGGCCAGAGTAGCTATCTTATCATAATGTACGAGCACCTGTGTACTTCTTGCATCCACGCAGACATATCACACAACCAGATGGGCATGAATATCATAGCCCTTTGATTTTCATATTATTAGCTTCAATATAAACTGCAATAAGTAGTCATTTGTCGCATACAATTTATAAGAGTGATTATTCCCAAATCTTGTGTATGGCAGGATTAAAGGTATACCGTGCAACTTTGATCTCCGTGTATAATCTAGCTATTTTCAGGGTGGTGTTACAATTTACAAGCAACATTTCTTATTCCCTTCAAATTTTTCGTAATTTTTAAACAGTTGGTAGCTCTGTATTGCCAAAGCATAATAGTAAGCTTTTCCTCAATAAGAATATAAACGGCGCCGAGAGCAAAGGTCTAAATATAAATTCAGCATTCAAAGTTATAAGAACAGGACCTTTATGAAAGCAAAGAAAAAAAACAAAAAAAACATAAAGGATATCTCCCAATCCCCTTTGTAATACATCTCTACAACATTGACTTTTACTGTAAGATTGACATCACTATAACAGCCAATTAAACCCTAATAAAATTAAAATTAAAAAAGAAATTGTTCAGGGGCAAAGCAAGTTATTGTGTATGAGAATGTTTTCCACAAATAAATTACTATTCTATATTTTGTGGTTTTCCTGTCAGACAATGTTAACAACACATTCGCATATGGACAAATTATTTCCTACATGCAATTATAAATTTGCAAAAGTTTGTTATTGATTACACATTTTACAAATGGTTTTGTAAACAATTCATTCTTGATATCTATCACATTACACCCCTCCCCCTTCAATTTTAGATTCCATTTAATGGTTGACATTTGGGCAGGGCTTATCTTATTGGCAACATAGCTAAGCCTGAAGTTGTAAATATCACGTGGTGAAGATAAATAATTCAGATTATTAAAGTTACAAAAAGAAAATATTGAAGAAAAAAAAAGATGTTTTACACACAACCTAAACATATATTTTTTGGCAGGTGTAGAGCATCCCTATGCCTTCACAAGGCAAAATTATTATCATTATGTCTGCAAATAAGAGCGCAGATTCAAAAGCAAGGGAACAAGAGATAATACTATTTTTGAAAGTAAGAAAGTAGTACAAATTGGAGAATACAATAACTGCGGTTATTCCTGTCAAAGGGGTTTCCATAGACTAGACAACTGAACCCTAACCCCACTCCCCAATATTATGGGCTGCAAAATTCCTTTCTATATTTCAGAAGTGACTAAAGATATAATAAACGAATTAATAATTGAATGTAATATATTTTTTTATGTAATAAAAGTTTGTTATGCTGTCAAGCCCCTTATGAATATGCACATACATCATTCATGGAAAGCCCTGCAATATGATAATTGTATTTGTGTCATACAATATTACGTATTTCCTTCAGAATAAACAATTATCTTTTTTTGTAACAGGTGATAGTATTACATCTGGTGGTAAGTACAATTGCATATAAGGAAGGGAAGAGAGGGAATACAATAAACACTACAAAGGTAGTGACACATACCACACATGTATGGTATTACTGATATGTTGGGCAGTCTTGCCTCTGTAGTATTAAAAATTCAGACGGGCCTCTACAATACAATATTTGCATTTACATAGCGCTCATTGCTAAAGATCACAGCGTTTAAGTGCCTTTATGGTATGGTAAATAAAAGCAGCAAAGAGTTTGGCCCACATGCATAAAGGGCATAGACACCATGTAATACTGGTTGAGAATCAAAAAGTTCTTGATAGACAAACTTTAACCTTTATCCCAGAGAGGTAGAGCAGATACTACTTTTTAAAAACATTTTGTGAAAGAATGATGAATGTAATAATTGTTAGCCAGAGAAGGGATTTCTTTGTTAACTACAATGTGGAGTGACCAACTGTATTTATCCAATTTTATGCCACATATCCCAGCTACTCATTGATACAAAGGCCTGGCATAACATAACAGAAGAATTACATAATTATAACATGATGCCGTTCTTTTCCAATGAAAACATAGGTCGTGAATTATTGATGTACAGATGCTATCAACAATTATCTTCTGTCATCCAGTCATATACAAGTGTGATGTCAGAGGGAGACATTTCAATTTTAAATGAGATTGTTGAGCTGTACGACCCCACTCTGCTACCTGTTCTGCAGAACTTGGCATTGATAGAGGGCTGCGTGATCTTCAGCAGGCATTTCTTGTTGACTGGTCCTGACCAAATGAAGACGCATCTATTCCATGTAGTGATGAGCGATTTTGGTGATGACTTCATTACTATAAATAGCCTTGTATTGAAGGGGAAATTTTCAAGATGACCAACTCGCAAAATTCGCGAAAATAACCACTTATACAATATATATGATGCCATTAACAGATGGTCAAGCGGATTTCTGATCCTCAGGAGGTAAAAGGCTGATCGTCCATCGTTATTGGCCATCACTATTTTTTGATGAACTATCATCAACAGTCCATATCCAATAACCTAGGCAATTGTCAAGCAAATATCTGCTACTCGAAGAGAAAATAGTCCAATGGTCCATGGTGGCAGACCATCCCATTCCCGGATACATTGACCATCACCGTCCATAATCAGAGATCAAACTAATGTCCAATACTTGCAGGTGGACGGCCCATCAAGGAGGGCAGGACTAGAAGGAGAAGGGATGAAGGGAGAATCACTGGAGAGAAGCGATGGTGTTGTAGAGCTGTACAAGAACCACCATATGAACTGGCAAGCAAGACCTTCTATCGCCACTTGCTGGGTCTACTGTCAGCCATGAGAGACTATTGTAATTCTCCAGCACATACCTGCAAATTAGTAAAATTAGCACTAATTTTATTATTTACGAGATAATCTTTGAAAGCGTAAAACCTAATTCCTTAGAAAAGCTAAGGCAAGACAAGCGAGACCGGCTATTAGGCGGCTCACGGAGAACTCCAAAAAAAAGAAAACCCCGTCTAGAACAGGCTAGACGAAGAATTTTTTTTTTTTTTTTTTTTTTTTTTTTTTTTTTGACGAAACGGGACGAACCTCCGTAGAAACGACCAAAAAGGAAGAGTATGCACCAGAAGAGCGACTAACAAAGAGGCGCTCGAGCACACATACACACACACACGCCAACAAAACAAGATGGCGTCGAACAAAGACCGGAAGTCCAAAGACCCGGAGACACCCCGCAAAAAGGCCACGAGGCCGCGGGAAAAGTACAATAATATAACAAAAACGTACTAAAAATGTCAAATATGTTCAAGAAAAGGAAGAAGGAACCCTCCTAAAGGAGAACAACCCAGAGAGAAAAGTCGGAGAAGAGCGGGACTGATTTCAAAAGAAAAACAGGCCCTCAACCGGCCGACAAAAACAACCACGTTAAAAAGAACGGGCGGGACTGGGTTGGAAACGGAAGAAAAACGTCCTGAAAAGGACGTAATTCTAGGCCAAAAGGAGGGGCGCAGTAAAACTAAAGCACCCAAATTAACGCTAGGCGTAAAAGGAGGCTTTAGGAAGCGCAAATATTTGATAATAATAAATTCAAAATCGTAAATAGGAACGATCTCACCCGAAAATTCAGGAACGGTCCGATCAGCACGACTCGAAAAATCAGAATGAAGATATATGCCTTAGTGGTCTAGCGCCACCTCGTGTCAGGCAGGCGTGAGCAGGGGTATTATGGAGGGGTAGGGAAGTAGGAAAAATGTT